>QRDG01002003.1:0-87717 GCA_012064385.1 Puccinellia tenuiflora | reverse complement strand
GAGAATATGCCAAGAGGCAATAATAATGATTATTGTTTATCATATTTCTTCGTTCATGATATGTTTAATTCCATGCTAGAATTGTATAACTGGAAACAAATACATGTGTGGAATATAAACGGTAATGTGTCCCTAGTCTTTCCTCTTGTGGACTAGTTCGTTGATTAAGTGATGGTTAGATGTTTCCTAACCATGGATTTATGAATCGCTTAATAAACGAAGTTTGTATCATGGGAGATGATATAATGGACAAGACTCAAATTAAATAGATGTCAATATAGTTTCCTTAGACCATGAGATTATGTCACTCCCCGCTTATCGGAGGAGAGCTTTGTGGACATCAAACGTCACTTCGTAACTGGGTGATTATAAAGGTGGCTTTCAGGTTCTCCAATGATAGGTTGTTGGGTGACATGTTTCAAGACTGGGATTTGTTCGTCCAACAGTTGGATAGATATCTCTGGGCCCTCTCGGTAGTATAGCATCCAAACGCTTGCAAGCATATGACTAAGTGACTAGTCATAAGGGATCCTATTCTATGGGAACGAGTAAAGAGAACTTGTCGGTAACGAGATTAATCAGATATGGAGATATCGGTGGATTGAATCTCGGACAAGTAATATATCGTGAAACAAAAGGAATCGTATATGGATTAATTGAATCCCGGACATTGTGGTTCGACTAGTAAAGTACTTCGTCGAATATGTAGGAATTAATATGGACATCCCGGTCCCGCTATTAATATGACATATTCGCGAACCCGCAGAGTCACACACTTAACGTTCGATGTAGTTAGGGTTCGAGATAATTGATGGTGAGAACGAATATTGATTCGGAGTCCCGGATAGGATCCCGGACATCACGAGAAGTTCCGGAGTGGTCCGGAGAATAAGATTCATATAAGGAAAGTTGTTTCCGGAGGTTAAGAAGGTTCGGGGATTTATCGGTAAAGTACCGGAATGTTTTAGAAGGTTCTAGAGGGGTCTAGAAGTGGGGCCCATAGGAGTATGGGGCCCACATGGTATGAAGGGGGAGTGGGCTGGCCTAATGGTCCAGCCGCACCACCACCCCATAGGCCCACCCGGGCCAAGCTTCTAGAAGCAAAGGGGGGGCCGGCCGAAACCCTAGAGGTGGCTTGGGGGCCAAGCCACCCCCCCTTGCGCCGGCCCTAGGAGAGGGAGGGGTGCACCCCCCCTTTGGCCTCCTATATAAGGAGGGGCAAGGGGAGGGTGCCGCACCCTTTGGCTCCCCCCCAAGGTGCCAAGCCGCCGGCCCCCTCCCTACCCTAGCCGCACCCCCCTCCTCCTCCTCTCTCCCGACACCGCTTGGCGAAGCCCTGTCCAATCTCCACCATACACACCACGCCACCGTCGTCATGCTGTTGATCTCGAGCCTCTCCACCACCTCTTGCGGGATCAAGAACGTGGAGTCTTCATCGAGCTGTACGTGTGGATCTCTCGGAGGCGCTGCTCGTGCGGCGCTTGGATAATACATCTCCTCGCGACTAGACGAGTCTAGTTGCGGGGATCGACTAGCCAACCCCTGCCTCGACAAAACGCTCACGGTTTTCTTCGAGGGTGAGATTCGATCTCCTTCTTGCTACCAACCTCTCGTAGATCGGATCTAGATGTTGGGTTTATTCCGCTATCTTTGCGTAGGAAATTTTTTGTTTTCTATGCTGCGACCCTTCAGTGGTATCAGAGCCTAGATCTATTCGTAGATGTTGGTGCGATTAGACACAAGTGTTGTGGGCGTTGATAATTTGAGTTGCTACCTTCTCGCGTGCACTTTGCATCTTTGCGGTACTATAAGATTGAAGCGGCCCGGACCAACTTTACTCGTCCACGCACGAGAGACCGGTTCCACGACTGACATGCAACTTGTTTTGCATAAGTGGCTGGCGGGTGTCTGTTTCTCTTGCTTTAGTGAAGATGCAATTTTCAATGGAAGGCCTTTCAAAAGGATGAGTAAATCAGCAACTATTTTATCACCGTTGTGGCTTTGCGTAGATTAGAACGGTTCTATCTAATGACCCATTAGAAGCCACGTAAAAATTGCATAAACAAAGTAGAGGCGTCTAACTTGTTTTTGCAGGGTTTGTGATATGGTATGGCCTCAAGATATGATTATGTGATGTATGCAATGATCATATTTTGTAATTATCACGACTTGCATGTTGATGAGTACGGCAACCGGCAGGAGCCTTATGGTTGTCTTTGATTTATTGTATGACCTGCGTGTCACTTTAAACACCATGTATTTGCTTTACTTTATTTGCTAAGAGTAGCCAATACTAGTAGTTGCAATAGTTGGTGGAGACAACCATGGTGATGGCGTTTGAGCTGGTGATGATGGAGATCATGCCGGTGCTTTGGAGATAGAGATCAAAGGCACAAGAAAAGGCTATACCATGTCACAATATTGAATTGCATGTGATGTTAATCCTTTTATGCACCTTATGGTTTATGCTTAGATACGATCTCGACGGTAGCATGATAAGGTGATCTCTCACGTTAATATCAAGAAGTGTTCTCCCCTAGTATGCGCCGTTGCCAAAGTTCGTCGTTTTGAGGCACCACGTGATGATCGGGTGTGATAGATTCTACGTTCACATACAACGGGTGCAAGCCAGTTTGCACATGCAGAAATACTACGGTTTCCTTGACGAGCCTAGCATGTACAGACATGGCCTCGGAACACAAGAGCCGAAAGGCTAAACACGAGTCATATGAATGATATGATCAAACATGGAGATGTTCACCTTTTGAAACTACGCCACTTCACGTGATGATCGGTTGTGGTGTAGTGGATTTTGGATCGTGTGTCACTAAACAACCAGAGAGATGTTGAGTTTAATGGGAGTTCGTTTTATAATTAGATTATCTTTCGAACATAATATCATGAACATAGTCTAAACACCTTGCAAATAATGTTGTAGATCAATGGCCCTTCCCAACATCACCATGAACTTTAACGCGTTCCTAGAGAAAGACAAGCTGAAAGACGATGGAAGCAATTTCTCGGATTGGTTTATGAATCTGAAAATTATCCTCAAAGCTGCCAAGAAACTGTATGTCCTAGATGCACCGCTAGGTGAGGCTCCAGCAGAGGGAGCGGCTGAAGACATTAGGAATGTCTGGGCAGCCCGTTCAGAGGACCACGAGATAGTTAAGTGCGGTCTGTTGTACGGCTTAGGACCTAAGCTTCAAAAGCGTTTTGAGCACCATGGCGTTCATCAGATGATCGTTGATCTGAAAGCTATGTTTCAGACTCAAGCCAAGGTGGAGAGGTATGAAGCCTCTTCTAAGTTCTTTAGCTGTATGATGGAAGAGAACAGCTCCGTCAGTGAACACGTGCTCAAGATGTCTGGGTACGGTGATCGTCTGGCGCAGCTGGGTGTCGTGATTCCCAATGAGTTGGGGATTGACCGTGTTCTCCAGTCACTTCCACCGAGCTACAAAAGCTTTGTGATGAACTATAACATGCAAGGGATGGAGAAAACTCTCCCTGAGCTTTTCGCGATGTTAAAGACCGCGGAAGTGGAAATCAAGAAGGAGCATCAAGTGTTGATGGTCAACAAGACCACCAGTTTCAAGAAAAAGGGCAAAAGAGACAACTTCAAGAGGGACGGCAAGCGAGCTGCCGGGCCTGCGAGGAAGTCAAGGAAGGGCCCTAAGTCTGATACTGAGTGCTTCTACTACAAGGGAATCGGACACTGGAAGCAGAACTGCCCCAAGTATTTGGCGGACAAGAAGGCTGGCACCGTCAAACAAGGTATATTTGATATACATGTTATTGATGTGTATTTAACAAGTGATCGTAGTAGCACCTGGGTATTTGATACTGGTTCGGTTGCTAATATATGTAACTCGAAACAGGAGCTGCGGAATAGACGACGCTTGGCAAGGGACGAGGTGACGATGCGAGTTGGAAATGGATCAAAAGTTGAAGTCATCGCTGTCGGCACACTCCCTCTGCATTTACCTTCGGGATTAGATTTAAACCTTAATAATTGTTATTATGTGCCTGCGTTAAGCATGAACATTATATCCGGATCTTGTTTATTGCGAGACGGTTATTCATTTAAGTCTGAAAACTTTGGTATTTCGATTTATATGGATAATAACTTTTATGGTCATGCACCTGAGAGGAATGGTTTATTTCTATTGGATCTCGATAGTAGTGATACACATGTTCATAACATTGATGCCAAAAGATGCAAAGTGAATGATGATAATACCACATTTTTGTGGCACTGCCGTTTGGGTCATATTGGTGTAAAGCGCATGAAGAAACTCCATTCTGATGGACTTTTGGATTCACTTGATTTTGAATCATTTGAAACTTGCGAACCATGCCTTATGGGTAAGATGACTCGAACACCATTCTCCGGCACGATGGAGAGAGCAACAGACTTGTTGGAAATCATAAATACCGATGTGTGTGGTCCGATGAGTGTTGCAGCACGCGGTGGATATCGTTACTTCTTAACCTTCACCGATGATTTGAGTAGATATGGGTATATTTACTTAATGAAACATAAGTCTGAAACGTTCGAAAAGTTCAAAGAATTTCAGAGTGAAGTTGAGAACCATCGTAACAAGAAAATAAAGTTTCTTCGATCTGATCGTGGAGGCGAATATTTGAGTTACGAGTTTGGCATGCATTTAAAGACGTGTGGAATTGTTTCACAACTCACGCCACCCGGAACACCACAGCGTAATGGTGTGTCTGAGCGTCGTAATCGAACCTTATTGGATATGGTGCGATCTATGATGTCTCACACAGATCTGCCACTATCATTTTGGAGCTATGCATTAGAGACAGCCGCATTCACATTAAATTGGGCTCCATCAAAATCCGTTGAGACGACTCCATATGAGTTATGGTTTGGCAAGAAGCCAAAGTTATCGTTTCTCAAAGTTTGGGGTTGCGATGCTTATGTGAAAAAGCTTCAACCTGATAAGCTCGAACCCAAATCGGAAAAGTGCGTCTTCATTGGATACCCTAAGGAAACTATTGGGTATACCTTCTACCACAGAACTGAAGGCAAGATTTTCGTTGCCAAGAATGGTTCCTTTCTAGAGAAGGAGTTTCTCTCGAAAGAAGTGAGTGGGAGGAAAATAGAGCTTGACGAGGTTGTTGAACCTGTTCTTGAGATGCCGAGTAGCGCAGAACTGGAAGTTGTTCCAAAACAGCCATCGCCACCTGAAGAAGGAGCAAATGATGGTGATCATGCTGTTCCAGTCAAGGCTGCTATTGAACCTCGCAGATCAACGAGGGAACGTACCGCTCCTGATCAGTACAACCCCGTCATGAATGTCATGTTGTTAGACAATGATGAACCTGCGAATTATGAGGAAGCAATGATGAGCCTAGACTCCGATAAATGGCTAGGAGCCATGAAATCCGAAATGGAATCCATGTATGAAAACCAAGGCCGTAAGGCCGTTGAGAACAAATGGATATTCAAGAGAAAGACAGACGCTGACGGAAACGTCACCGTGTATATAGCTCGACTTGTCGCAAAGGGTTTCCGACAAATTCAAGGAGTTGACTACGATGAGACATTCTCACCCGTAGCGATGCTGAAATCTGTTCGGATTATGTTAGCAATTGCCGCATATTATGACTATGAAATTTGGCAAATGGATGTGAAGACCGCGTTCCTTAATGGTCATATTAAGGAAGAGTTGTACATGGTACAGCCCGAAGGTTTTGTTGATCCAAAGGATGCTAACAAGGTATGCAAACTTCAGAGATCCATCTATGGACTGAAGCAAGCATCGCGGAGTTGGAATCTCCGGTTTGATGAAGTGATCAAAGGGTTTGGATTTGTCCAAACTTATGGAGAAGCCTGTATTTACAAGAAAGTGAGTGGGAGTTCAGTTGCATTTCTAATACTATATGTGGATGACATATTATTGATTGGAAATGATGTTACACTACTTGAAGGTGTAAAGTCTTATTTGAATAAGACTTTTTCAATGAAATACCTTGGAGAAGCTGCGTATATTTTAGGCATAAAGATCTATAGAGATAGGTCAAAGCGCCTAATTGGGCTTTCACAGAGTACATACCTTGACAAGGTTCTGAAGAAGTTCAGAATGGAAAATTCAAAGAAGGGGTTCTTACCAATGTTGCAAGGAAAGGTTCTGAGTAAGACTCAGAGTCCTGTTATGGCAGAAGATAGAGAGATAATGGACAAGGTTCCTTATGCCTCTGCGATAGGCTCTATCATGTATGCCATGCTATGTACTAGACCAGATGTGTGCCATGCTGTAAGTTTGACTAGCAGGTACCAAAGTGATCCAGGAGTGGAACACTGGTCAGCTGTCAAGAATATCCTTAAGTATCTGAATAGAACTAAGGAAATGTTTCTCGTATATGGAGGTGACCAAGAGCTTGTCGTAAGGAGTTACGTCGATGCTAGTTGGGACACAGATCCGGATGATTCTAAGTCTCAGTCCGGATACGTGTTTATTCTGAATGGTGGCGCTGTGAGTTGGAGGAGTTCCAAGCAGAGCGTGGTGGCAAAATCTTCAACAGAAGCGGAGTATGTTGCGGCCTCGTCGGCAGCAAGTGAAGCAGTCTGGATGAAGGAGTTCCTCTCAGAGCTGAGCGTGGTTCCAAGTGCGTCAAGACCTCTGGCCCTGTACTGTGATAATACAGGTGCAATAGCTCTTGCCAAGGACCCGACTTCACACAAGAATACCAAGCATATCAAGCGCCGCTATCACAATTTGCATGAGAATTTCAAGGATGGTGACATAGAGATTTGCAAGGTGCATACGGATCTGAATGTGGCAGACTCGTTGACTAAACCTCTTCCACGAGCAAAACATAATCAACACCGAGAGGCCATGGGTGTTAGATTGCTACAAATGTAAACTAGATTATTGACTCTAGTGCAAGTGGAAGACTGTTGGAGATATGCCCAAGAGGCAATAATAATGATTATTGTTTATCATATTTCTTCGTTCATGATATGTTTAATTCCATGCTAGAATTGTATTAACTGGAAACAAATACATGTGTGGAATATAAACGGTAATGTGTCCCTAGTCTTTCCTCTTGTGACTAGTTCGTTTGATTAAGTGATGGTTAGATGTTTCCTAACCATGGATTTATGAATCGCTTAATAAACGAAGTTTGTATCATGGGAGATGATATAATGGACAAGACTCAAATTAAATAGATGTCAAATATAGTTTCCTTAGACCATGAGATTATGTCACTCCCGCTTATCGGAGGAGAGCTTTGTGGACATCAAACGTCACTTCGTAACTGGGTGATTATAAAGGTGGCTTTCAGGTTCTCCAATGATAGGTTGTTGGGTGACATGTTTCAAGACTGGGATTTGTTCGTCCAACAGTTGGATAGATATCTCTGGGCCCTCTCGGTAGTATAGCATCCAAACGCTTGCAAGCATATGACTAAGTGGCTAGTCATAAGGGATCCTATTCTATGGGAACGAGTAAAGAGAACTTGTCGGTAACGAGATTAACCAGATATGGAGATATTGGTGGATTGAATCTCGGACAAATAATATATCGTGAAACAAAAGGAATCGTATATGGATTAATTGAATCCCGGACATTGTGGTTCGACTAGTAAAGTACTTCGTCGAATATGTAGGAATTAATATGGACATCCCGGTCCCGCTATTAATATGACATATTCACGAACCCGCAGAGTCACACACTTAACGTTCGATGTAGTTAGGGTTCGAGATAATTGATGGTGAGAACGAATATTGATTCGGAGTCCCGGATAGGATCCCGGACATCACGAGAAGTTCCGGAGTGGTCCGGAGAATAAGATTCATATAAGGAAAGTTGTTTCCGGAGGTTAAGAAAGGTTCGGGGATTTATCGGTAAAGTACCGGAATGTTCTAGAAGGTTCTAGAGGGGTCTAGAAGTGGGGCCCATAGGAGTATGGGGCCCACATGGTATGAAGGGGGAGTGGGCTGGCCTAATGGGCCAGCCGCACCACCACCCCATAGGCCCACCCGGGCCAAGCTTCTAGAAGCAAAGGGGGGGCCGGCCGAAACCCTAGAGGTGGCTTGGGGGCCAAGCCACCCCCCTTGCGCCGGCCCTAGGAGAGGGAGGGGCGCACCCCCCTTTGGCCTCCTATATAAGGAGGGGCAAGGGGAGGGGTGCCGCACCCTTTGGCTCCCCCCCAAGGTGCCAAGCCGCCGGCCCCCTCCC
The DNA here is from genome assembly GCA_012064385.1 of Puccinellia tenuiflora. Lineage (NCBI taxonomy): Eukaryota > Viridiplantae > Streptophyta > Magnoliopsida > Poales > Poaceae > Puccinellia > Puccinellia tenuiflora. Next base: position 79,507 of record QRDG01002003.1, on the reverse strand, counting down.
TACCCTAGCCGCACCCCCCTCCTCCTCCTCTCTCCCGACACCGCTTGGCGAAGCCCTGTCCAATCTCCACCATACACACCACGCCACCGTCGTCGTGCTGTTGATCTCGAGCCTCTCCACCACCTCTTGCGGGATCAAGAACGTGGAGTCTTCATCGAGCTGTACGTGTGGATCTCTCGGAGGCGCTGCTCGTGCGGCGCTTGGATAATACATCTCCTCGCGACTAGACGAGTCTAGTTGCGGGGATCGACTAGCCAACCCCTGCCTCGACAAAACGCTCACGGTTTTCTTCGAGGGTGAGATTCGATCTCCTTCTTGCTACCAACCTCTCGTAGATCGGATCTAGATGTTGGGTTTATTCCGCTATCTTTGCGTAGGAAATTTTTTTGTTTTCTATGCTGCGGCCCTTCATTATTTGTCTCTAATCGTGGTGTGGTCTTGGTGCTTGTCATGCTTGTCATGACAAAGCCAAGTTCACCGAAAACGGTTTTCATATGCGTCTTCTTTTACGGTTTCGGTATTGGAGATTTTGCCGGTTCATCCGTGCGGAAGATTTACCTCTTCCATTTCTTTGAAAAATATCCATTGCTTGTTTGGCATTTTCAAAGGTTGCTTTTGTTGTCCTCTTTCCAACAAAATTGGTTTTACTTCTTTCGGACTTCAATTGCAAAAGTTATTGCATTTCCGGTTTGCAAATGGGAGTTTTTACCTTTCCCCATTTATCTTTATATTATATTCTTGGACTATGATGTTTCTCTGAATATTCTTGTTGTGAAGATTCCAACGAGTCCAAGAATACCGAAAACGGAGTTCGTATGCGAAAGTTATTGCGTTTTCGGTTCGGTCGATTTTTCAAAACAGAATTTAGAAAAGTTAAAAAGAAAAAAAAAACCTGCAGACCGGCCGGCCTGGCCGGGCCCGAGGCCGGGTCGAGGCCGGCGCCTTCGGGTGGGCTCCCGGCCTGCCTCGCAGGCTGTCCGGCCCAGGCCGGGTTGCCAAGCCGGCAGCCTCGGGCGGCTGCCCGGCCCAGCGTGCACCGGCCGGCCCAGGCCGGGGTGGGAGGCCGGCCCCTTCTGCGCCCTTCGTTTTTTTTTCTCGCTGTGTTTCTGTCCCAGGCCGGCGCAGGCCGGGATTGAGGCCGGCATCTCTGCGTTTCTTTCCTCTGCTTCGATCCGTTCGCTCGCGGGAACGATTCCCTGCCGGCTTGGCCGGCGTGCAGGCCGGCCCCAGGCCGGGTTTCCTGCAGCTCACTTTTTTGCCCCAACGGTCACTTTTTTGGGGCCCCTATAAAAAGGGCTTCTTCCCCAAATTTCGAGCTGAGCCCATTTTCTCTCTCTCCACCATTGTTGCAACATTTTGAGAGCTCGATTCCTCCACTTCCCTCCGATGATTCTTGCCCAAATTTAGGGAAACAAGAGAGGAGATCTAGATCCACTACTCCACCAATCAAAATCTCCTCTAAGTGAGGGGAACTTGTGGGATCTAGATTTTGGAGTTCTTGGTGTTTCTCCTCCGTTCTTCCTCCTAAATCCCTCCGTAGCATTAGTTGCTGATGACGGGATTGATGAGAGTGTTCTTCTCCCTCAACAACGCCAACAAATACTCTTGATACCCTGAAAGGAAGATAATATATTAGGGATAGGTTGAGTCTCCAAGTGCAGAGTATGTAGAAGTGGTAGTTTTTCCCCAAGAAGGTGACTCGAGGGTTTATTATCGAACTCTCGGGGAATCAGTAGTGTGGGTTTTATCTCCTTGTCCTTCTCTAGATTTCCTGCAAACAAAATAGATTGCTTTGTGCCCTCAACCTCACCAAGTGGTTGTCAAGCACAAGGTGTGAGAATGATATTAAGATGATAATGAATGCAAAACAGTAAATAAATATTCAATGGTGGTAAATAAGTATGCAAGGATGATAGTAGTGACGATGGATGGTATTTTTGGGGTTTTTATATGTGAATGCAAGAAGTAAAAGTGTTTTTGTATTTTCTGATTTTAAAATGGCTGAATGTAAAAGATGCTTAAAAGTGGTTGGAAAAGTGTTTCTTATGATTAAAAATGGACCGGGGTTCATGGTTTCACACATGCACTCTCTCTTTAATATAGTGTGGCAAATAAGTAGACATAGATTTAACATATGAGATTGCAAACAAGGTTAATGACATGTTACTAATTATATGGGCATCACGTCCTAGCATAGAGACCTTTTGATTATTAGTCTCACTTATACTCCACCAAGATGTGAACTAAATCAAGCACCTTAGTAATTAAGATAACATCAGAGTATAGCTTTAAGATTAATGACATGAAGTGAAAATAAACACATGATGGATCTAGTCTTAGGCAGAGGCATGTCACTTCTCCTACCCTACCCTACCCTACAACATGGTATTTTGGTTTATCCCTAGTGAGGTAACAAAGTAAGGTAAACACCCAATGGATCATGATATTAAGTTGTCAGCTTATCACTTCACCACCCCCGTTACTCCAACTAATGCACACGTTCCCCCACACACGCTCTCATAAACATGCTTGATCATAACAAGGATACAAGAACGGGGTACATAATATGCATCTACTTTCATAACTGAAATATAACATTGCAATCTCAACATATATTAACTCATAGAAAGATCCACCACAATGGTAATACAACGGTGACTGTAATCATGTTCAGCAGCTCATACGGTGCTAATTAGTGAAGCTCAAGAGAGAGAGAGATACATATGCTACTGCCACAAACCCATAGTCCAGAGGTGGACTACTCCCTCTTCATCATGGAGACGGTGGAGATGTCGATGGAGGAGAAGGAGACCTCTCCGGCAGGGCTCCGCCGGAGTTTTCCCCCTCCAATCTACAGCCTCCTGGTCTCTGTTTCTTGTTTCTCTCGTGTGGCGGCTCTCCTCTGGAAAAACGTCGGGGGACCTCTTATATAGGCGTTTTTAGGTCACGAGGATGCTTCTGGGCAAAGGATCGATGCAAACGGGGCCACGAGGGCTGAGTTGGATGGGCCCACGCGGCCTGGTACTGTAGCCGCATGGGACCCTCCATCTTGGTCCTCCGGCCTCCGTTCGTTGACTTATTTCGCTCCTAAATCTTCTCCTTCCAAAATAATGACCCCCGTAAATTTATAGCTCATTATGACATTGTTAAGGTCCTGAAACAAATAAGGAAAGAAATAGGGGTTTTCTGCCTGCGCAGGATTAATTCCATAAAAAGGGGAAATCATTATTAATTACCAAAAATCATTAAATAACAATAATATACCCCTTATATGATGCAAATATGATTGGAATATGACTATTATAGTGCAAAGTTCATGTATGCATTTTAGATGCATCAGTTGCTTCGGTTGGATTTTGGGGAGAAGAATTTGACCACTTGGTGTGTTCTTGCCCTTTTGCATTTGTTGCATCGGGTTGTGCTCCCCACGGTGATTCGTGGGATTGAAGGTTGGGAGTTTGTTACTCTTGGGTCATTGGACCCTAGACGGTGGTGCCGTGAAGACTTCGACTTGTGAAGCTTCGGCAAGTTTTCTGAGCCCCCAATTGAGTTGTGGGTGTGTGCCCCAAAAGTTGTAAGGGCTCCGGAATCTGCCCCGAAGGATTCCGATAGTGGAAGGTGAACCAAACCTTTGGGTGCGGTTCATCGGAGAATAGGGTGAGGCCTTTGTGGCATCTTGAGTAGGCCTTTTGTGGTGAGCTCACACCCCTCCAACGAGACGTACTCCCTTAACAAGGAGGAACTCGGGAATACATCCTCGTCTCTGCGTGTCTCGGTTATCTCTATACCCGAGCTTTTACTTATGCAAATTTACATTGTGATAGCCATCGTGCTTGAAGTCTATATCTAGCTATCACCTTGTTGCTTGCCTTGTTTAGCATAAGTTGTTGGTGCACTTTAGGTAAACCTAGATTTTTAGGTTGTTGGCTTGTTTTTTTAAACACCTAGTTTTATTCCGCAATTATCAAGCCCCTAAATAGAAAAAGATTTAATCGCCTATTCACCCCCCCTCTAGGCGACATCCGGGCATAGCTTGTTCTTTCACATCCCCTCTTCTTCATCGACAACCATTAGGTCGTCTCTGTTGAAACTATGTTTTTATCACTTCACATATTATGTGCTATTCTTAGAGCGTCAGTTATTTTGTTTTGTTTTCTGGTCATTTGCAATGTTGGATCCTAGCTAGCTATGTTGTTTGGGAGAGAGACACACTCCGCTTTTTCGTTAGAATACTCCTACTTATCTTGTTTACTTGTTGAGTATTCTTACCTACTGTTTGTTTGCTAGTAAGCTCTCGCTTTTAGCTTTATCTTGTTAGGAGCTACTATTTTCTTTTGTAGAAAGTACTTTGTTGGTTAATTTTATTTGTTTGGAGAGTTGTTCGAAATTACTTGGTGCTTGGTTGATGTGTTTGGACAATAGAATGCCGTGCATGTGGTAGTGGTATGATAAAAACTTGGATAGTCTTGTAGATCACAGTTGTGATCATTTGATACTGATCAATAGTTTTGAGGTATTAACTGAACTAATGGTTAAAATGTGTTGGTTATTTGTGTTAGAACTGAATAGTGGAGATGTGTTAGTAGAGCCGTACTTTTCTGAACTAAACAACCTCAGTCAGTAATGTTTTTTTGCGTCATGAACTCTTTTGAGTTGAAAGTAGTTCTTAGTGGATTAGTTGCTGCTAAGGTCAGGGAAGCCAAAACGGGACCTTGTGTCGCCGCCGAGATCCTTCTTGGAGTGTTTTAATCACTTGTGGAGCGTTGAAATTGCTAGTTGTTTATAATATACAAAATGCATTGTTGAGCTCTTGGTTTTGGCACTTCCACCTCCATATTCTGCTAGCCTCTTCGGTACTATGCAATGCCCTCTCTCTCATTGAGACTTGGTGCATACTTCGCGAGTACATCCAACCCCGTGGGAGGACTTCATCTTGTTCTCCTAGAAATAAGCCAATATCTTCCTCAAAACAACCACAATACGTACCTACCATGGTATTTCCATAGTTGTTTCGAGATACATTGCCATGCAACATCCATTTTACATTACATGACCATGTGTCATTTTTCATTTTTATATTGATTTGCATGATCATATATAGCTAACATTATGGTTTTGAGGCGTTGCCCTTTGTTTATTTATTCCATGTTACGCTAGATCATTGCACTTCCTGCTACTCTGGCAGAGGCATTCATTTTCATACATCATGCTTTATTCTTTATGAGTTATTAGTATCAAAAGTGTGTTATTTTTTGCATATATAGAGTGTTGCTCCTACCGGTGGGGATAAAAATAAAATAAAAAGAAAAGGAAAGAAAATAAAAGAAAAAGAGCCCAAGAGGCCAAATGAGTGAAAATTAGAAAGAGCCATGGAGGCCACAAAGAAAAAAAATAAAAAAAGAGAAAAAGAGAGAGGGAGCAGCACTACTATCCTTTATTCCACACTTTTTCTCATGTGAGCATTCGCATTTCAGTTTTAGAGAGTTTCATGTTTTACTTTCATAACTATGTGGGGATCTTTTCATTATAGAACTTTTTTTTAACCTTTCATTAGAACTTGGCTTGCATATTACAAGTATGAGCCTCTTCAAGTAGCTCTAGGTATTCATGAACAAGCAAGTTGGATGCACCCCCACTAGTTCCATTGGAAAGCTTTCATATACTTTTAGCTCTATGTGCATCCGTTGTATGTCAATCGGTACTCCTCTTACAATGTCAACTACGAGACTTCCTCTTGTCTTGTGGCTACCCTTTCCACTGTTTGAGAATTTCTATTTGACCTTCCAAACCCCCATCATTATTATCTTTTCCATAACATCTTGGTGCCAAAACTTTGGGTCTCACATGCACTAGTTGAGTGGACTTCGAAACAATTGATGCGGGAAGGAAGTGAATTAGATCACTTGACTGGATCTTGACTATTTCATGAATGATTACTTGATGCTTTGTAGAAGGATTGATGTTTCACATTGGAGACATAATTTGCACTTCTTCTTTCTAAACCTTATGTATGGTTCCATGTCTCCAACACACTTATTCATGAAACGTTTCTAGCATTGATAGCTAGTATGTATTATTCATTGTTTGCTTAATGTCAACTATAGACAATTGTTTTGCATAACTTTATTCACTTCATGTTCTTTGCATTACTATCTTGATCAAGATTATGTTGGTAGCATGTCTCATCAAAAAATATTTGTTTATCACTTACCTACTCGAGGACGAGTAGGAGTTAAGCCTGGGGATGCTGATACGTGTCAAATGTATCTATAATGTTTGATTGTTCCATGCTTGTTTCCTATTATTATTACATGTTTCTACCATGATCACTTGTGATTTTGGGGCATTTTACTATACTAACCTATTGACAAGATGCCTAGTTTCAATTCCCTGTTTTCTGCTATTTTGTATTTCAGAAAATCTTCTTCGGGAAAAACTCCTCGGAATTGGACGAAAATTTACGGGAATTAATTTTACAACGAAACAAAGACGGAGTCTGGAGAGCGACATGTGGGGCCACCGAGAGGTAAGGGGCGGGCCGCAGCCGCGACCAAGGGGGGATCTGATACGTGTCAAACGTATCAATAATTTTTTATTGTTCCATGCTTGTTTTATATCAATGCCATATGTTTTACTATCTTATTATATCATTTTGAGGCATTTTATTGGATTAACCTATTGACAAGATGCCCAGTGCCAGTTCCATGTTTTTGTCAAGTTTTTGTTGCAGAAAGTTACTTCTGGAAATATTCTCGAAATTGGACGAAAATTTACGGGGATTTTTTGTTGAAGAAATAGGGACCGGAGTCAGAAGGGCGACTCCAGGGGACCCACACAGGACAGGGGAGGCCCCTGGCCGCAGCCCCCCTTGGACCTACGGCTGGGACCCGCCACTGCCCTGTGGGGCACCCCTTGGCCGCCTTCGACGCCTATAAAATCATCCCCGACGAAAAACCCTAACCCACGAAGGATTCGCTGACAAGTTTCGAGGGCCAAATTGATCATGTTTCGGCACCCTGCCGGAACGGGGAGTGGCCCCCGGAGCCATCTTCATCGCAACCGCTGCCTCCGGGATGAATTGTGAGTAGTCCCCCCATGGACTACGGGTTTGTAGCAGTAGCTAGTTGGTACTCTCTCCCCCTTGTGCTACCATGTTTAGATATTGTGATCTGCCCTACATGATCAAGATCACCTTTATGTAATCGGCGTTGTGTTTGTTGGGATCTGATGAATCATTACATTATGATGAGGCAGTTATGTTTATGAATTGTTGTTGCTGCACCTTTGTTATGCTTAATGCTTGTCACTAGTGCACGAGTGGCATGATCTTAGATTTGGGCTCGCTATGTTTGCATGAATATAATTGTTGCTTTAATCGTATCTACAAATTGTATGCACTTGTTACTTGTTTGAACCAGCGACCCCAAAAGTGACAGCTTGGGATATCAATGGGGATGACCTGTAACTTGAGGATTACATGCGTTCACTGAATGTTAATGCTTTGCTCCGGTGCTCTATTAAAAGGAGCATCTTAATTACCATACGTTCCTTAATTGGCCCGGCAGAAACCAGATGGGTGGACAAAAGATGTTGTGCGAATTCTCATGGCGAGTAGATACAACTATATATGGAACACATGCCTACGTATGATTCATTAACTAGGTTTCTTTGTCATAACTAATAAGTGTAATTCTGTCATTTGCCCAACTATAATTTATTCACCCAATGCATGATTATTTGCTTAAGAGAGTTACCTCTAGTGAAACTATGAACCCCGGTCCATTTTCCACCATCATTGCTTTCGTGTTATTGTTACTACTACTTTCAAATCACTGTTACTTTTACCCCTCTTGTGTTACTTGTGCTTCTACAGGTGTGGCTGAATTGACAACTGATGTCTACTACACGCTTCTATTCTTGTAGACCTTGTTGGGCCGGTTTGTAGGACAGCAGCAAATTTCCCTTAAGTGAGTAACCCAAGGTTTATCGAACTCAGGGAGACATAGGTTGAATGTATCCCTCTCAAGCAACCCTGCAATTAAGATACAAGAAGTCTCTTGTGTCCCCAACACACCTAATACAATGGCTAATTGTATAGGTGAACTAGTTCGGTGAAGAGATAGTAAAATGCAAGTGATATGGATGATAAAAGGTGATTTTGTAATTCTGTAATAAAAATGGAAGCAAGCGAACAAGTGACAAAAGTGACTTAAAACGGTGATTCAATGCTTGGAAACAAGGCCTAGGCTTCATGATACGTGTCAAACGTATCTATAATTTTTTATTGTTCCATGCTACTTATATGTCATTGTTACATTTTTTCATTACCTAATTACACCATTTTTAGGCTTTTTGTCGGACTAACCTATTGACAAGATGCCCAGTGCTAGTTCCCTGTTTTGCTGTTTTCTATTTCAGAAAAGTTACTTCAGGAAATATTCTCGGAATTGGACAATAATTTACAAGGATTTTTTATTCGATGAAAGGAAGCCGGAGACTGAAGGACGACCTGGGGGCCACCCAGGCGCCAGGGGCGGGCTGTGGCCGCGACCCCACCTGCACCCGTGGGTGGGACCCACCCCTGCCCCTTGGGCGCTGCCTCGGCCCCCTCCGACGCCTATAAAAACCCCTTTGACCTAAAATCATCGGGGCGACGACTATTTTCCAGAAACATGACCCGACGCCGCCGCCACCCCGAACCCTAGTTCGGGGAGATTCTGAAGCTGCTCCCGGCATGCTACCAGAGGGGAGATCGATCTTGGAGGGCTCTACATCGCCATGCCTTCCATCGGGATGAAGTGTGAGTAGTTCCACCTTGGACTACGGGTCCATGGCAGTAGGTAGATGGTTGTCTCTCTCCCTTGTGCTTCATGTTTATGGTCTTGTGAGCTGCCCTACATGATCAAGATCGACTATGTGTAATGCTATATGATGTGTTTGTTGGGATCCGGTGGATTATGAAGTTATGATTAGATTGTGCATGATTCTTATATGTTAATTTATGTTCTTGCATGCTCTCTGATGTGTGTAGTTGCTTTGGCCAAGTAATTGCGTATGTCTCCAAGAGGGAGTATTTATGCTAGATAGTTGGTTCATGCCCCCTTTTGTGCCTGGGCACGAGTGATAGAAACATCTAAGGACGAGGGTGTGTTGTTGCGACTAAGGGTAAAACAACGATGTTTATGTCTACGTGATTATAAATATTGCTTACATCATACACTTTACTTAATGCAATTGTCTGTTGCTTGCAACTTCATACCGATGGGTGACAGGCTGGATAGCGATCCCTAGGTGGACTTTTTAGACAAAGATGCAGACGGATGGCGGTCTTTGTTCCTTGTTGTAATGCCTACATGAATATTACCATGAAAACTTTGATATAGCTACATTAAGTTTGTGTCATAATTCTGTCAATTGCCCAGCTGTAATTTGTTTACCCTTCATATGAGTATTTTATTTATTGGAGAGACACCGCTAGTGAACCCATGGCCCCCGGTCCATCTTTTTTACATTGTTTACAACCTCGTTTACTTGCTTTCCATCATCACTTGCTTGCTGGTCCGTTTTCATAAATCATTTCACTACACTATACGTTTAACCGCTTTGTTTTCAGCAGACCGGGAAGATTGACAACCTTCCTGCCGTTGGGGGCAAAGTAATTGTTTGAGTGTGTGCAGGTCCACGTTCGTCACGGCTAAGCGCCAGAGACCATCGACGTTCACCTCGTTGTTGATTTCAAAGTCCTACTGGTTCGATTAAACCTTGGTTCTTCACTGAGGGAAAACTGCTACTTGCTACATCCACGCCTTCGCTTGGGGCACCACCCAACTCTGCTAGTAATCATCGCTTCATGCTTTCACTAGTGACTAACTCTCACATCATTAACATAATTAAACACATGATATTCCCCACAAAAACACATGCAAGGTAGACATTACTCGAAGATCATTATTTTGTGGACCAAATAGGATGAGAATCGCATAGGGCTACAAAAAGCATACCTTAAAGTTCGTATTCGACATCTAGGGACAATGCACGATGTCACTTTCATCATCCAAAGATAGTACTAACAAACACCACAACCTAGTCTCTTTCTAATACATCCACGACACGTGCGCTGTCACTGTTGCACCATGGAGATTATACCAAACACAAGCATCAAGAGACCTCATGATCTATTCAACCCAATGATAATAAAGAACAAACTCATGATGAAGATCTAATCTTGATGCATAGAGTCACACACGGCACTGATACGTCTCAGACGTATCTATAATTTTTGATGTTCCATGCTTGATTATATATCAGTGCCACATGTTTTTGTAATGTTTTTTTATCATTTTGGCATGATTTATGGAACTAACCTATTAACAAGATGCCAAGTGCCAGTTCCTATTTTCTGCTGTCCTTTTGTTTCAGAAAAGTGGTTCGAGGAAGTTTCTCGGAATCATTTGAAAATTTACGTGAATTATTTTCACGAAGGAACAAACACGGAGTCAGGAGGGGAGCTGCAGGGGGCCCACAGCGAGCCGCGGCTGGGTCCCACCTGGGCGACTCCGTCGCCTCCTTGAGTCGCCCTTTCGCCTATAAATTGTCTTTGGCGCGGAAACCCTCGATACCCGATCATATTTTCCAGAAAATATCCGAGGCCACCGCCGTCACCAACCCTAGACCGGGAGGGTTCTGAAGCTCTTCCCGGCACCCTGCCAGAGGGGGAGATCGTCACCGGAGGCATCTACACCACCATGCCTGCCTCCGAAGTGATGCGTGAGTAGTCCACCACGGGACTACGGGTCCATGGCAGTAGCTAGATGGTTGTCTCTTCTCCTTTTACTCCATTGTTTAGATCTTGTGAGCTACCTATCATGATCAAGATCATATTATCTGTAACTGCTACATGATGTGTTTGCATGGATCCGATGAATTGTGGAAATCATTACTCCTTTTCATCTATGTGTTATGTTTTATCTATGATCTTGCATGCTCTCCGATGCTAGTGGATGCTTGATACGTCCACTTTGCATCACTATTTTATATCATAATTTATCTTTATTCATCGATATATTTCATATTATGATGCAATACTTATGTTATTCTACCTTATTTTGCATGTTTTGCAATTATTGGGGATTCATCTGCTGGAGCCTGGAATCAGCTGGAAAAGTACCTGTCAAGACACCTGACTTCGGAAGCCCCAAAAATTCCAGAAAAATTCGGAGATAACTATTTTTGGGAATAAGTCACGGAGCTAAAAGGGGGCACAGAGGCGAGCTTCAGGGAGCAGGGGCGGCCAGCGGCCGCGGCTCCACCCCTGGCTGTGGGTGGGGCCCACCCCTGGTCCCTGTGGCCCCTCTCCGGCTCCCCTTTGGCATACTACTACCCTTTTACCTAGAATCATCAGGGGGATCGACGAATAATTTTTCCGCCGCCTCCACGAGGCGGAAACCAGACAGAGAGAAGAAGAGCTCCGGCAGGGAGAAAACTGCCGAGGAATTTCCCTCCCGGAGAGGGGAATCACCGCCATCGTCATCGCCATCACGCCGGGCATCATCGGGATCACCATCAACATCATCTCCACCATCAGCACCATCATCACCGCCGCTATCCCATCTCATCTCGCTGTAGCACGTATCATTGTGTTGTTATTAGTTCATTGGAATCATATCCCGGGTGTTGATTACCACTTGTAGTTCATGCTTGAGAGTTTTATCGGTGAATTATCATTACAATCAGATTGTTACCCATATTCATATCACCTCTGATCATGATCTATATGATTTCTTGTGAGTAGTTCGTTTGGTTCTTGAGGACATGGGGAAAGCCTAGTTGCTAGTAATTGCATAATGTTGAGTAATATTTAATGGTTTGATATATGTTGTGGTGTTATTCCTCTAGTGGTATCGTGTGAACGTCGACTACATGATACTTCACCTTTCAAAGGGGCCTAGGGAATGCATGGTTTATTTAGTTTGCCTATGGTAGGGTTGCAGGAGTGACAGAAATCTAAACCCCAATTCGTGAACTAGTGCACTAGGGAGTGTAGGATCTCAGAGTTTAAGGCTGTGGTTAGGTTTTTATCTTAATTACTTTCTTGTAGTTGCGGATGCTTGCAAGTGGTTTAATCACAAGTATGTATTTTTCCAATTAAGGGCGGTGCATTAGCATAGGTCCACCCACACAGCACTCTATAAAAACATTGAAGATTAATCAACGGCGTGCAATGAAAATGGCTAGGCAGAAAACTCCCATGTGTCCTCGAGAACGTTTTAATCATCATAAGTAATAGAACCGGCCTGTCCTTTGAGCTTAAAAGGATTGGGCTATTTGCTGCAATCATTGTAGCACTCTTTTATTTACTTGTTCTTTATATCAAAACTCCAAAAATATTTCTCTTTTAGTGCTTGCAGTAAAACCTTGCTGAAATCTACTTGTCAACACCTTCTGCTCCTCGTTGGGTTCAACACTCTTACTTATTGAAAGGACTACGATAGATCCCCTACACTTGTGGGTCATCAAGACTCTTTTCTGGCGCCGTTGCCGGGGAGTGAAGCGCTATTGGTAAGTGGAATTGGTAAGGAACGATTTTATTGTAGGTGCTGTTTTTATTTCTGTTTGTTACTTTGCTTCGTTATGGAGCACTCTTCACTTAGTATGTTGTTCGGGAGTGACTCTACGACCACACCCATGGTGGAGAAGAGTCCTCCACTCTCTGAAATTAATCAATTTAAAATACCAATGGGTATTATTGATCATGTTATGAGTAGTCGTTATGCAGGGGATGGGACTGTCCATCCAGGTTATCATTTGCTTTATATTAAAGAACTATGTGAGCTATTTAAGATTGCAGGTATGTCAAGAGAAGTAATCATGAGGAAATTATTTTCAATATCATTAAAGGATAAAGCTATGGATTGGCATATCCTTCTGGATAATTCTCATGTTGAAATCTATAATGCTCAAATGCCCCAATCATGAGCTTCCTAATGATATAATTGTTAACAATTTTTATGCAAGGCTATCACGCCGTGATAAGGATATGCTTGATGCTTCTACTCTCGGATCTTTTACAAACAAGAAGGTTAATGCTAAATGGGATCTCATTGAAAGGATTTATCGCAATGCGGAGGATTGGGAGATCGACAAAGGTAAAGAATCAGGTATAAACTATGAGTATGACTGCATTAAATCTTTCATGGAAACTGAACGTTTTAATGTGCTTAGTACTAAGTTTGGGCTCGATTCTTAAATTGTTGTTGATCTTTATAAATCCTTTGCTGATCATATTAATATCCCAAAAGAAAAGTGGAATAAGTATCATGAACCTTTTAAAGATGTTTGTAAAAAGGATGTGCTTGCTAGTAATGATATACCTGTGCACACGGTTGAATCTGTGCTACCTGCTGTTCACTTTGAAAAAACACCCTTTCCTATAAGAATTAAAGAACACTCAATTGTTGCTAATGTGGTTTATAAAAGTGAAAGAAAAGCTTATGAACCTGATGAACAACTTGAAATTGCCTCTCCAGTAGCTTTGGTTAAAGATCTTGTAACTGAGAACGTTGATGGAGGTTCTATTAATTTTTGTGAAGCTGCTACTAACATTGTTAGGCAAGATAAGAATGCAAGAGTTGTTGGTACTCCTGTTGTTTCTGTCAAAATAGGTGATCATTGGTATTATGGATTATGTGATATGGGTGCAAGCGCGAGTGCTATTCCTTATACACTTTATAAAGAAATAATGCGCGAAATTGCACCATGTGAGCTTGAAGATATTGATTTGGAGATTAAATTGGCTAATAGAGATGTCATTCACCCGGTAGGAATTGTTAGAGATGTTGAAGTCTTATGTGGTAAGGTAAAATATCCAACTGATTTCCTTGTTTTGGGGTCAGTTAAAGATAAATTTTGTCCTATCATATTTGGTAGACCTTTCTTAAATACTTGTAGTGTTGTTATAGATTTTAAGAAAGAAAAGGTCTCTGTTCAATTCGCTGCAGAACCGTATGAATTTAATTTTTCCAAATTTGCTAGACATCATTATGATAAAGAGTTACCTAATGAGGATCTTATTATTGAAAGAATTGCTTCTATTGCTGTGCCTCCTAACGATCCTTTGCAGCAATTTATGGAGGAGCACAAGAATGATATGTTTATGCAGGAAAGGGAAGAAATTGATGAAGTCTTCTTTAGACAGCCAGCTATTCTAAAGCATGATCTGCCTGTGGAATCGTTGGGGACGCCCACGCCTCCAAAAGGAGATCCTGTTTTTGAATTAAAAGCTCTCCCAGATACCCTCAAATATACATATTTAGATGAGAAGAAAATATATCTTCTTATTATCAATTCTAACCTTTCTGGAAGAGAAGAGGAGCGATTATTGGAGGTTCTTAGAAAACATCGAGCTGCAATGGGCTATAGTTTGGACGATCTTCAAGGGATTTCTCCATCTATTTGTCAACATACAATTAATCTTGAGCCTGATGCGAAGCCCGTTGTTGATCATCAACAAAGATTAAATCCAAAGATGAAGGATGTGGTAAGAAATGAGATACTCAAGCTTCTCGATGCAGGTATAATCTATCCTATTGCTGATAGTAGATGGGTTAGTCCTGTTCATTGTGTTCCTAAAAAGGGAGGTATGATTGTTGTTGCTAATGATAATAATGAACTCATTCCTCAGAGAACGGTTGTAGGATATAGAATGTGCATTGATTTTAGGAAGCTTAATAAGGCTACTCGAAAATATCATTATCCTTTGCCTTTTATTGATCAAATGCTCGAAAGACTGTCTAAGAATACTCACTTTTGTTTTCTTGATGGTTATTCTGGTTTCTGTCAAATTGCTGTTAAATATGAAGATCAAGAAAAGACTACTTTTACTTGTCCTTATGGAACTTATGCTTATAGACGTATGCCTTTTGGTTTGTGTAATGCACCTGCTACTTTTCAGAGATGCATGTCTGCTATTTTTCATGGCTTTTGTGAGGAAATTGTGGATGTCTTCATGGACGATTTCTCCGTCTATGGAACTTCTTTCGACAATTGCCTCTATAATCTTGACAAAGTTTTGCAGAGATGTGAGGAGACCAATCTTGTTCTCAACTGGGAGAAGTGTCACTTTATGGCGAATGAAGGCATAGTGCTTGGACATAAAATTTCTGAGAGAGGAATTGAAGTTGATAAGGCTAAAATTGAAGCAATTGAGAAGATGCCCTATCCAAGGGACATAAAAGGTATTCGTAGTTTCCTTGGTCATGCTAGTTTTTATAGGAGGTTTATTAAAGACTTTTCTAAGACTTTGAGGCCTCTTACTAATCTTCTTCGAAAGGATGTTCCATTTGTTTTTGATGAAGATTGTAAGGAAGCCTTCGAAGTATTTAAGAAAGCTTTAATCACCGCTCCTATAGTCCAACCGCCTGATTGGAATTTACCCTTTGAGATTATGTGTGATGCTAGTGATTATGCTGTAGGGGCTGTTCTTGGCCAAAGAATTGATAAGAAGTTAAATGTCATTCATTATGCTAGTAAAACTTTGGATAGTGCGTAGAAGAATTATGCAACTACTGAAAAGGAATTTTTAGCAGTTGTTTTCGCTTGTGATAAATTTAGACAATATATTGTGGATTCTAAAGTAACTATTCATACTGATCATGCTGCAATTAAGTACCTTATGGAAAATAAAGATGCTAAGCCTAGGCTTATTAGATGGGTGCTTTTGCTGCAAGAGTTTGATTTGCATATTGTTGATAGAAAAAGCGCAGATAATCCTGTAGCTGATAACTTATCTAGAATGGAAAATATACCTCATGATCCTATTCCTTTAAATGATAGTTTCCCTGATGAACAACTTGCTGTCGTTAAGGTAACCTCTCATGACGCTCCTTGGTATGCTGATTATGCTAATTTCATTGTCTCAAATTTTTTGCCTCCAAGCTTTACTTATCAACAGAAAAGGAAATTTTTCTATGACTTGAGGCACTACTTCTGGGATGACCCACATATATACAAGGAGGGAGTTGATGCAATTTTGAGGAGATGTATTCCTGAGCATGAGCAGGAGGAAGTATTGAGCAAGTGCCACAACAGTGGTTATGGAGGACATCACGCAGGAGAAAGGACTGCACATAAGGTTCTTCAATCAGGTTTTTATTGGCCCACTTTATTTAAGGATGCTAAAAGGTTTGTTTCGTCTTGTGATGAGTGTCAAAGGGTTGGTAACATTAGTAGACGTAATGAAATGCCTATGAACTATTCTCTTGTTATTGAGCCTTTTGATTGTTGGAGATTTGATTTTATGGGTCATTTTCCCACTTCACATGGCAATACTCACATCCTAGTTGCTGTAGACTATGTTACTAAATGGGTAGAAGCTATACCAACTAAAAGTGCTGATCATAAGACCTCCCTAAAAATGCTTAAAGAAGTTATTTTCCCTAGGTTTGGCGTGCCTAGATATCTTATGACTGATGGAGGGTCCCATTTTATTCATGGAGCTTTTAGAAAGGTTTTAGCTAAATATGATGCCAATCATAGAGTTTCTTCACCATATCACCCTCAAACTAGTGGGCAGGTTGAGTTAACTAATAGAGAGATTAAACTAATCTTGCAAAAGACCGTTGACAAGTCTAGGAAGAATTGGTCCAAGAAACTTAATGATGCTTTATGGGCTTATAGAACTGCTTATAAAAATCCTATGGGCATGTCTCCTTATAAAATGGTTTATGGGAAGGCATGTCATTTGCCTCTCGAATTAGAACATAAAGCTTATTGGGCTGTTAGACAACTTAATTTTGATCCTACTCTTGCCGGTAAAACTAGATTGCTTAAATTAAGTTCTCTGGATGAGTGGAGAAATGAAGCTTATGAGAATGCTCGTTTGTTTAAGGAAAAAGTAAAGAGATGGCATGATAAGAGAATTTTGAAAAGAGAATTTAATGTTGGTGACAAAGTGCTTTTGTATAGGTCTCGTCTCAGATTTTTTGCAGGAAAATTACTCTCTAAATGGGAAGGACCATTCATCATTGAGGAAGTTTATCGTTCCGGTGCTATAAAGATTAACAGTCTTGACGGAGATAAACCTCAAGTGGTGAATGGTCAGTGACTCAAGCACTATATCTCCGGAAATCCTTTGGAGACCGGACGGAGTACGAGACGGAGCCCAGGAGGCAGGGGCGGCCCCTGGCCGCGACCCCTCCTCTGGCCGCGGTGGGTACCCGCCTCTGGCCCCTGGACACCGCCTCCGACTCCGCCTAGTCTCGTTGCGTTCCTTTTGTTGCAAAACTCTTGACTATATATTTTCCTGAATTTTTCGAGGAGCGTATCCTGTGTTTTCGCCGTGTTTTCGTTCCGAGCTTTTCTTGGTAGGGTCATGAAATTCTCCACCTAGATGTCTTCTTGCGGATCCAGCGGGGAAGATTACGCAGCAAGGCGCCTTCGCCGGATCCAGCAGGACATCAACCACGGTGACTTCATGAACTGGGCGACCGATGAGGAGATCGCCGCCAGGAAGGTGGAGCTGGAGCGTAACGTGCGGGAAGAAGTGAGAAGGGCAGCATCACGTTAGCCGGGAGGAAGGATTGGGAATCAAAGGCCAGGCAATCCTACTTTTGTGGGATCTATTAACCCACAACGTGCTTATTCTCATGATGTTCCAGGAACAGTGCCACAACAGCAGGATCCCCATATTGCTCCATTGCTGGCGGAGGCTCATAGAGTGACAGATCCGTTCTGCGAGCAGTTTTGTTGCTTGAAAGCGGAAGTTGCAATATTGGAGGTGGAGAATCTTGAGCTCCATCGACGTCTTCAGTATCTTTTGACACCTCTGGCTATAGTACCACCGTCTCCTCCGAGGGAGTGATTCGCCTATTGGGTAACGACGCTCCCTTGGCTTGTTCCAAGCTTGGGGGAGTGCCCCGGTATCTTTATCTTTTATCTTTCATTTCCTTAGTCATGTGAGTCGTATCATGAGTAGAGAAGTTATCGTGTAGTATGGTTATGCAGTGTGTCTTGTCGCTCCTTGTGAGTTCTTTATATCCGTTGGTGTGTGGTTTTCTATAATGGAATATAAATGAGAAGTATCTTTTATTCTTCTGCACTTTATATTTTATTATGGCAATCTCTCTCATCTGCTGGTCTTGTGGTAAGTAATGATTTGACATTGGGTGTATGAGTAGAAGATTATTCAGTATTGGCAAGCATGACTTTGTTTAAATTGCAATAATTACCTTGATGCTTGAGCAGAGAAGAGGAATTTAATTGCAAATATACTATCCTTTATGTCTTACATGCTTGTGAACCCTCTAGCTTACACACTTTTGTATTAGATTTATTTCTGACAGTGATGATAAGCTTTATGTTGCATGTTTGGCATATTGTTTTAGATAACATATTTGGTTTACATCTCTCAATACTATATGTTTGCTATAAAGCCTTTTCTAGCCTAAAGCCTTGTACTGAGTGTAATGTTCATTCGTGCATCCAATCCCTTAGCCAAATTACCTGCCATGAGTGTCCACCATATCTACCTATGCATGGTATTTCCTGCCATTCCAAGTAAATTTGTCATGTGCTATCTTTAAAACCTTTAAAATATTCTCGTTTTGGTGCCCCTGTTTTCAAGCTCATGAGGAAGTAAGGAGGGGGTTCGTTATAACTTATGTTGAGCAAAGTCTTTTTCCTTCCCTTTCACCCGGTGTTGATGGTTTACGTCCTCACTTGAATCAACCCGAGAGCGGCTTAAGCAAAATATAAATATAACTCACCATTCTCCTCCGCACAATGAAAATCTGAGAAATCAGCTCAAACATTGGTTAGTGGTGAAACAAAGGAGAAAGAGGAATGTACTCGTTCCTCTAAAAACCAGCCGCTCTCACAACTCTAAAGGATTTGCTTGACATAGGGGACTGATGGGCTTCTGAGCTATGGAATCATTGACGGAAATATGCACCTCCCAAAATTGTTTTTGCTCTGTTTTTCAAAACCAAAACCTCTAGCACATGACTAATCCCTGCTTCCCTCTGCGAAGGGCCTCTTTTTTTTATTGTTGAGTTAGTTTACCCACTTCCTCTATCTTCCACAAGCAAACTTACAGTGTTGACCTATGATGTTAGCAAGTATGATATCTACATTGTGTCTTTTATGTCTCATGACAGTTGTTCATTTTTCTTATGTCAGTTCTAACTCTTCTACCATAAGAATACAGCCTCGATGATTTGCAACTCGTGGAAAGATGACTTGATTGTTGAAGCATTTAAATGGATCTTTCTTGAAATATGGGCTGACGAGTATAATTGTTTCTTAAGCGAAGTCTCAGTTTGCCATTGCTTAATAAGTTTCTATTTTACTTCACCTTAACATGTTATAGTTACATTACTTGTCTTTGAGAAGCTTTATGAGAGAAAGGTTGTTGTTTAAAATGTATTTGTGTTTGGTGAGTAAATACTAATGCTTCATGTTCGTATTCTTTATTTATCGGCACTTCACTCCATAAACCTGTAGTCATGTTTACCGAGCTCAATTTTCGCTTGGGGACAAGCGGAGTCTAAGCTTGGGGGAGTTGATACGTCCATTTTGCATCACTATTTTACATCATAATTTATCTTTATTCATCGATATATTTCATATTATGATGCAATACTTATGTTATTCTACCTTATTTTGCATGTTTTGCACTTATTGGGGATTCATCTGCTGGAGCCCAGAATCAGCTAGAAAAGTACTGATACGTCGCAAACGTATCTACTTTTCCAAACACTTTGCTATTGTTTTGCCTCTGATTTTAATGAATTGTTTGGAACTAACCCGAACTGACGATGTTTTCAGCAGAATTGCATTTGGTGTCTTTCTTTTGTGCAGGGTTCAAAAGTTCGCGGAAAATTCTAATAAAATCAGAAAATGGATTTTTGAGCGAAAAGAGCCACTGAGCCAGAAGACCACGAGGGGTGGGCCACCCCAGGAGCAGGGGCGGGTCCCACCCACGGGTGGGACCTAGGCCGTGGCCGAGGACCGCCTGTAGCGCCCCGACCCCAGAACTATGCAATGAAGCTTTGTGCAACCGGTCATGCTACACAATCGAAGGTTACTGGGTTTACCAATACCAGGCCAAAACCTTTGGCAGGCGTGCTCAGAATGGATCATCGACAAAGCTCAGACATAGCTATCATGCATAATAAAGAGATCAAGACTGCGGAACAACTGGCACATCATAGACTCTACGACACAAAGAGATCATATAGCAACTCATATATGAGGAAGATACAAATTACACAAAAGGGGGTCACAGACCCATCAATACATCATGCGGAAGCGAAGTAGTTGTCTAGTAAAACAAGATCCAAATATATGGCCTAAGAGGCCTACACATAAACATAACCCAGCCAGCTTGTTCCAACGTCCCAAGCTGCCACCTGGGAACCCCGAACTACTCGTCGATGTCCAGGAAGAAACCACCTGTGTGCTCGGTGTCGTCCTCCTCTGAAACAAATTATAAAAGCAGCAAAGAGAGACTGAGTACGACGTACTCGCAAGTTTAGTAGGGCGATATAGGCCCAATGCTGACGGAGGCTCTAATGCTGTATAAATGTAGCTAATTTGCATAAAGCTAGTTTTCGTTTTTAAAAGACATAAAGACCCATGGCATCGTCTACTCAGAATGTTTTCCGAAAAGGGATAAGAGAGTAAACTTTCATCTTTGGTTCTCATTGAACCATTAGTAACCATTTCTCATCCCTCATCTCCACCAAGGCACTCCCTCGAATCACCCTCGAGGAAATGAACCTTTTAAACACAAGTTGAGTTGCAACCTTTAGCTGCCAAATTTTAAAATAATTAGGTTATACTTTTCTATGAGCTAATCCGCCTTTCCCAAGATTTGTCCATAACCGTGGACACGACTTTTCGAAAAGATTTACCCTGCAGGGGTGTACTAATTTACCCACCGGTACCGTCCGGCCCCTTACCTGATCATTTAGCTCTCTTCCTTGGAAAGCCGGCAGGGCGGGCGCGGTTAAACCTTTAGAATGTATGAGACTATCCAAGGGTCATCGTGGCGACAAGACAAGTTTACCCAGCCTATTTCAGCCCCTGCCCCCATCGCCACATCCTAAACACCACCATCCTCATCGTTTCTTTTTCCACCCACACACTCACACGCAAATGGAAATAGCAAACTAGAGGACCCTTGGATACGCCCGCACAAATTATTCGGTTAAAGGGGATTCCATATGTCCCCACCGTTGGAAGCACGCTCGGTTCTTGGTTCTAGCTAAAAGCACTCTCAGCCTAGGCGGCAGGAATGAGGCAAAACACCATCCCCAGATGGCAACTCATCCAAGCCTTTAAACAATTTAATTAAGTAACACAAGCATCCTCCATCTTGTCCGAACATTCCATCAATTTCATAAATCATGGAAATAAATAACGGACAACTAAGCATTCGACTAAGCATGGCTAAGCATAGCTAAGCATATAAATACAACAATTATATCCTTGTCTTAGGCCAACACATCAAACCTACGGTTCATAGGTAGGGATACATGTATTGGTTCGGGAAAAACATGCATTCATAGGATACTCTAGTATTGACCAAAAATTGACATAGAATCGAATGCAATATTATGGTGGATAAAATAAGTTTATAAAACAGTAGGATGCTAGATGCCAAGAAGGTTAGGTTATCTCTTGCTTTGCTGCCGGGGCGTGTAGTACTGCTCGTCGGAATAGGCGAGGGAACCCTCGACTCCGGAATCTATCGATACCCAAGCAAGAATAGAAGAACAAAATAAATCGCACGAAGTCAAGTGCAATGCACAAACATGATGGTATGTCAATTTCATGCAACGACATCAACATATTATTTAGCTAACAATATTAAATGGAGTGCCAAATAAGTAGTGCAATTATTTGGAAGCAACCTCATATTTAACTTAGTGACCACATTGTTCATACATTTATTAAATTACTCAAAGTGGTTTAAATATGCATGAAAATGACATGATTAGATAGGTATTATTCTTCCGATCATTTTGGTACCTCATTTGTGAATTTCCAAATATCGATGAATAAATAGTGAATTAAATAATTAATTGAATTTAATTCTTTTAATCAATTAAATAATAACTTCAAAGGAAAATTTGTGATCACGATTTGATATTAGCATGGTTTGATAGCATTTGAAGTGCTGATCACATTGATATTTTATTCACAATTTTTGGTTAATTACTTAACAAGTTATGATTTTTCCCAATTTGGTATTATTTAAGCCATTTTAGGAATTCTTAAATAAACAGCAAGAATTTAAATTCAAAAGAACATTACAATTATTCTAACATGTAGAGTTTGTTTTTCTGAACAATTTGGTAGTTGATTTGCTAAATTTGGAGTAATCTTTAAATAGTTATCATTTTATTTAATTTATTTTGATTAACTGCTTTTACTGTTTGGGCCGGCCTCCAGATCGGCCCAGGCCGGGCTGGTGTCTGAGGCAGCCGGCCTCCTGGCTGGCCCAGGCCGGGCACCAGGCCGGGCGCCTGTCGGTGACAGCCGGCCTCCCGGCCTGCCCAAACCGGAGCCCAGGCCGGGCACCAGGCCGGGCGCACCGGGGCGGCACGCGGCGGTGACCGTGGCATGACACGGCGGCTTGCGGTGGTGATCGACGGCGACCGGCGACGGAAGAGAGACAGGGGAAGCGGGAAGACGCGCACGCGAACGGGGAACTCACCCTGGCAAGTTGGCGCGGTCGGGGTGGCCGGAGAGGGAAGGATGGCGGCGAAATCGGCTCGGCGGAGCGCGGCCGATGTGGGAGGAGTCGAGGACGAATGCGTCGGCTCCGACTTCCCCGGCTCGATTCCGCCGGTGGGAAGAGAGAGGAGGACCCGGCGAGGAAGAGGGTGGCGTCGGCTTGTCCCGGGGATCTCCAAATGTGGCGAATCGACGGCGACGGCTTCGGCACAGCGGAGGACAGCGCGGGGAAGCAAGGGTGGGCGTCGATCCGGAATTTTGGGGAGGAATGGACAGGGCAGGGCGTCGTGGAGCAGGTGGGCGACGACAGGCGGCTCCTTACCCTCCCGGGGCCACGACATGGTGAGGCACGGGGGCGGGCGGCATGGGTGTCGGCCACTGTGGCCACAGTGAGGGAGAGAAGAAGAGAACTTCGCGAAAACCCCTGGCGATAAAATCTTTAATTGCAAAAAGGTCCATAAGCTACCCTAGTGATTTAAAAAGGGGCACTTAAACAATTTTAGAAATTATGCAAAAATTCATGTGGCCTCCCCTTGACATTTATAACCCCCACAAAAATTGGTGCCCCAAAATAAAATGTTTTGACCCACACTTGTTCATAGGTATTTAAATATGGTCATTTTTGATAAATTGCAAAATGCATTTATTTGGAGCACTTAAAAAATTCCAAAAATAGTGAAAATATTCATGGAGGCTCTTAGAATAATATTGAAGCTCCCCATTATTTTAGTTTGAATTTTTGGAAAGGTTTAGCTTGGTTTCAAAATAGGATTTGAATTGAACCAATTTTGGATTGTCAATTTCATTTCTTATTTGCAATATTTAGATTTTGATAATTGGTTGTAAAAGGTAAACTCGGAACTTCCTAAACAATTTGGAAATCCAAGAATGATTGGTTTGCCAAGTTAAGCAACTGCATTGGTTTGGATGTTTGGGAAGTTTGCTTCCCCATTTTAATTGCTTGCATAGGTTGGTTGTTAGAAATAGAAAATTTCGTATGCATGCCATGATGCAAACAAGAATGCAAAAATTGGAAAAATTCTTCGTATTTTTCAGTACAAAGCTGGGGCTATTACAATTCTACCCCCCTTAAAGGAATCTCGTCCCGAGATTCTAGGCTTGAGTGAAGAAGGTGGGATATTCCTATCGAAGACTAGTTTCTCGCTCCCAAGTGGCTTCTTCTTCGGAATGGTTAGACCATTGAATTTTTAGGAACTTGATGGTCTTGTTGCGGGTTTTCCTTTCCGCTTCATCCAAGATGCGGATAGGATGCTCACGGTAAGTCAAATCCTCCTGGATGTCCAACACCTCATGATCAACCCCACGGATAGGATCTTTGAAGCAACGACGGAGTTGGGAGACATGGAACACATCGTGCACATCCGGGAAGTTTGAGGGTAGCTTGAGTTGATAGGAGAGATCTCCTCGCTTGGCTAGGACGGTGAAAGGACCAACATAGCGAGGTGCCAATTTTCCCTTGATCCCGAAGCGATGAACGCCTCAGAGAGGAGAGACTCGAAGATAGGATTTATCACCAATTTCATAGTGAACCTCTTGATGATGCTTATCATAATAGCTCTTTTGCCGGGATTGAGCAATCTTGAGATTATCCCGAATGATACGGACTTTCTCCTCGGCTTCATTGATCATATCAGGACCGAAGAGTGGCCTCTCTACGGTTTCAGACCAATTTAGAGGAGTTTGGCATTTTCTCCCATATAGAACCTCAAAGGGAGCCTTTTTCAAACTGGCTTGGTAGCTGTTGTTGTAGGAGAACTCGGCGAGGGGGAGATACTTTTCCCAACCCTTACCGAAGGAGATGACACACGCCCGAAGCATGTCCTCAAGAACTTGGTTCACCCTTTCAGTTTGACCGTCGGTTTGAGGATGATAGGCGGTGCTGAAGTTGAGGCGGGTTCCAAGAGCCTTTTGGAAGCTTTGCCAGAATTTGGACACAAACAGACTACCACGGTCTGAGATGATCCTCAAAGGAACCCCATGCAAAGGAACAATCCGGGCCATATATAGCTCTGCCAGCTTAATGGAGTTGATATCCTCACGAACAGGGAGGAAGTGGGCGACCTTGGATAGACGGTCAATGAATACCCAAATGGCATTGTTACCCTTTGGTGATCTTGGAAAACCGGTGATGAAATCCATACCAACTTCATCCCATTTCCACTCGGGAATGGCTATGGGGCGAAGGGTACCCGCTGGCCTTTGATGTTCAGCTTTCACTCGGCGACAGACGTAGCATTCAGCAACATATTTGGCAATTTCCCGCTTCATGCGAGTCCACCAGAACTTGGGGCGGAGGTCTTGGTACATTTTTGGTGCTACCAGGATGGATGGATATGGGAGATTCATGGTCTTCTTGGAGTATCAACTCCTTGGTATTTCCCCTTTTGGGCACCACAAGACGGTCCCCAAAATAGACAACACCGGAATCATCAACGGAGAAACACTTGGCCTTCCCACTTGCAATATTCTTTTTGATCTTGTGGATGCCAGCATCATGTTGCTGGGCGGCCTTGATTTCATCCTCAAGAGTGGATTTGATCTCCAGGTTAGCTAGATATCCGGAGGGAACAATCTCCAGATTTAACCGAGCAAATTCCTCATGGAGAGCAGGTTGGGACTTTTCAACCATCAAGGTGTTGCAATAGGCCTTGCGGCTCAGAGCATCTGCCACGACATTGGCCTTGCCGGGCTGATAGTTGAGGGTTACATCATAGTCTTTGATTAATTCCAACCATCTTCTCTGTCTCAGATTCAGATCCGGCTGGGTGAAGAGATATTTCAGACTTTGATGATCGGAGTAAATCTCGCAACAGTTGCCCAACAGGTAGGGCCTCCATTGCTTCAGAGCATGAACCACGACAGCAAGCTCTAGATCATGAGTTGGATAATTTTGCTCATGTGGTTTGAGTTGACGAGAAGCATAGGCTACCACGTGGCCTTCTTGCATCAAAACACAGCCCAAGCCTTGGAGTGATGCATCACAATAGACGACAAAGTCCTTGTCGGTGTCAGGGAGGACAAGTACCGGAGTGGTAGTGAGCTTGACCTTAAGAGTTTGGAAGCTCTCTTCAGCTTTGTCGGTCCACACGAACTGTTTGTTTTTCTTGAGGAGGTCAGTCAAAGCTTTGGCTATCTTGGAAAATCCCTCGATGAATCGGCGGTAATAACCCGCCAACCCGAGGAAACTGCAAATATCCTTGACGGACTTTGGAGTAGGCCAATCCAGGATTGCCTGAATCTTGTATGGTATCACCGCTACTCCAGCAGCTGACACCACATGATCGAGAAAGATGAGCTCCTTTAGCCAAAACTCACACTTGGAGAACTTGGCATAGAGGCGGTGATCTCGAAGCTTGGTCAAGACTAGTCGAAGATGCTCAGCATGCTCTTCTTCGGTTTTGGAATAGACAAGGATGTCATCAATGTATGTTATGAAGAACTTTTTGAGATACTCGTGGAAGATGGAGTTCATCAGCCTCATGAATGTGGCCAGAGCAATGGTGAGGCCGAAAGACATGACGGTGTACTCATATAACCCATAACGGGTAGTGAAAGCCGTCTTCGGAATATCCTCCTTTTTGATTTTGATCTGGTGATAGCCTGACCTCAGATCCATCTTGGAGAATACAGTTGCACCAGCTAGTTGATCAAATAGGTCAGTTATTCGAGGAATGGGATACTTGTTCTTGATGGTCACCGCATTCAGAGGGCGGTAATCAACAACCAGACGAGGAACATTTGAATCCCTCTTCTTGACAAAGATGACCGGGCAGCCCCAGGGTGAGCTACTCAGCCGAATGAACTCTTTCTCCAACAACTCATCAAGTTGCTTCTTCAGTTCACTCAGCTCTTTCGCTGGCATGCGGTAGGGCCTTTTGGAAATTGGGGTAGTTCCCGGAACCAACTCAATGACAAACTCCACGCTGCGATCAGGTGGCACGCCAGGCAATTCCTCTGGAAAAACATTGGGGAAATCACACACCACAACAACTTCATGCATTTCAAGCGGGGTGGTTCCTTCCAGGAAACATAGGCTGATCCCCGGCGAGAGAGGAGTGGCAGCGGATGGAGTTGCGGACAAAGGTGACCAATAGCTCACTAGCCCGACGGTTGGGTGGATGACTGTGACATACGTACTTGGCAGCACAGTCCAGGTTGGCCTGATATTTGACTAGCCAGTCCATGCCCAGAATGACATCTAAACCATCTGACTTCAGGGCCATCAACGAGAACGGAAATGACCAATAGCCTATGGTAATCTGGACCTCCGGAGCAATCCATTTAGTGTGCCAACTAGATCCTGGGGTTTTGACCACTAGAGGGGAGTCCATGTTCACAAACGGTATTTGATGGTTGTGTGCAAAAGCTATGGATATGAATGAATGCGATGCTCCAGAATCAAATAAGACTAAAGCTGGGTAATCATTTATTCGAAGCGTACCCATGAGAACACCGGGGTCCTCTTCGACTCCTTCAGCCGAGACGTGGTTCAGGCGGCCACGGCTGATGGTCATGGCCTTGGCGGCTGGGGTAGAGGGAGCCGGTGCAGGTGCTGCGGTAGCCGGTGCCTTCTAGGGACACTCTCTGGAGTAGTGCCCTGGCAGGCCACAGCTGAAGCAAGTGGGCCTCGGCGGTGGTGGAGGCAGCTGAGGGCGGAAACCACTTCCAGCCGCACCCAAGGTCGAGGTAGCTGGGCGAGGCGGAGGTGGCCTGAACCCTGAAGGCCTTGGCGCGAAGGGTGCACGAGGTACAACGCTGAAGGGCACAAAGACCCTGCGCTTCTTTCCCTCAGAAGAAGAGGAGCTCTGGTTGTCAACTGGAGCTGGCCTCTTAAATGACTCCAGCTCCTTCCTACCCTGCTCCATAGTGAGAGCCTGGTTGTAGAGCTCTTGGTAGGACTGGAACTTGAAGGGTAGGAGCTCATAACGGAGCCAAGGTGCTGATGCATGTAAAATGCATACATGAACTTTGCATGTTATTACTAGATATTCTTACATATTTGCAACTTATATGAGGTCATATTCATGTTTTATAATGATTTCGGGGATTTCCTAAACAATCGTCCCCCCTCTTTTGGTTCTAACTCTGTTTTCCAGAAACCGTCTTTTTTTAGTGTTTTGGACTTTCCGGGAGCTTCGGGACTCCAAAAAGGGCAAGGTCAAAGAGCACGGTTCAGAATTTTCGAGGCGAACGTCATGGGCTGAAATTGAAGACCAGGAGCCCAACCAGCTGGGAGATGGAGGGCCCCACGCGGCCCCTGTACCTGGCCGCGTGGGACTACCCCTTTCGCCCTCGTGGCTCCGATGCCGTCGATCTTCGTCCCCCTGGCTCCCTCGTGACCTAAAAACGACTATATAAAGGCCCCCCCGAGGAGTTTCACGAGGAGGCGGCGGAGAAACGCAAAACCAGAAACAGAGAGGCAGAGGGCTACCGCCGGAGAAGATCGGAGGGGGGAAACGCCGCCGGAATCCACCTCCGGAGGGCTCCACCCCCCCTCCGGCATGATCATCATCAACATCTACAGCAAGATCATCTCCATCTCTCCACTGTAAACTCTTGGCAAACATGATGTATGATGCAATATTCTTTTCCCATGATCTATTGTGTCTCTCCATCTATGTTTGAGAAGTGATTTGTTCATGGCAATAGTGAAATAGTTCGTTGATTGGTTGCATACAAGTTTTGTTATCTTTTATGATTGTCTTGATGTACAATGTATGAGTGCACGCATATGTTGGGGTGCATGTAAGGGGATCACCGGTAAGGTAATAGAGTGAGGAGGACTTGGGGGGACAAGTAAACCTAAGATCGAATCATGAAGTTACATCTATTGGGGGATATATGGGAGATCCTAGAACTTAAGGCTATGGTGGGACAATTATGTCTTAATAATTCTTGTGCTGCACATTAAATTGGCCATGAGATCCATCATAAGAGTTGTGTAATTTGCTCATTCACTTGAGTACACCTATTTATGGCTCCCCCCTAAAAGAAACAATTAAGACTAAAACATGTGCTTCACTAATTGTGACAACCACACGAATGAAATAACAATTGCCAGAACATTTGCTCCCTTGAGATATTTGCTACTTGAGATTCTTGCTACTTGTTACCTTGATAAAACTGCTCTAAGATACTTGCATTAGAAACTTGCATTAGAAACTTGTTGCTAGATAAACCTACTCCACATCACTTGCATCCATTAGTTAGTTCCTTTCATACTTAAATTTATTGCTTTGCATAAAAGGCCATATAAGAGGGTTATAGGGCTTTAGAGAATAGATAGTTTACCTTCAGCTCCTCGTGGGTTCGACACTCAAATACTTATCGAATTGTGCTACAGTGATTCCTTGCTGTTGGGGATTATCAGGTGCAAGCCCCTTGCGGAAGAGGTATTGCTTGTCCTCATCATTTGTCACGTCCCGAGGGGCGTAACGCGAGAGGTGGTTGAACTCCCGCCCATAGGCTTGGAGGTCCATGCGTCCCTGGGTTAGATCCAGGAACTCCCTCCTCTTGAGATCCATGATAGGCTTGGGGATGTATGCCGCACGGAAGGCGGTGCTGAAATCCGCCCAGGTGAAAACATGGCCAGCATCGAACATCGACACATGGCTCTCCCACCAGGAGCTGGCAGCTCCATTCAGCTGGTAGGTGGCGAAGTTGACTTGTTCCGCCACCGGAACATGCAAGGCCGCGAACTTGCGCTCGAGAGCACGGAGCCAATCATCCGCATCAAGCGGCTCTTTAGCCTCAGTGAAGGTGGGAGGTTGGGACCGCAAGAACTCGGTGAGAGTGTTGCAGTCGTTGTTCCTCCAAGCCCCGTGTTGAACCAACTGCTCGAGCAGACGCTCATTTCGCAGCCGGTTCTCCTCGATGGCCATCAGAACCTCCGCCATTGAGGGTGGAGGCGGTGGATCAGGATCGCCTGGGTTCCCACGGCGGGTAGGAGCCATTCTGAAGATTTGGAACAAGGACATGGTTAGTAACCAACTCCGAACAGTTAGGATAGATCATTAGAGTCCTTATTGATTTAGAGATTTAAGATAGCACAAGCACAAAACAGATTTTAGTCAACCACGGGTGACATCTCGTCATCGCGGCGATAGCAAACGGGAAATAACTGACTCGAGACAAACACAGGACGGTAGAACCCAACCCCGAGAACCTAAACTTCGACACCAAGCTTAAAACAAATAGAGATAAGAGATCAGAGTAGAGCGAGTTGGATGAGGAGTAAAAAGAATCCTAAGAAGGTTTTCACAACTCATTTTTAGGTTACAAATAATTTTCAACTAGACTCAATATCGACCAATAGAAAGGGTTTCCTACAGGCAGTCCTGCTCTGATACCAACTTGTAGCGCCCCGACCCCAGAACTATGCAATGAAGCTTTGTGCAACCGGTCATGCTACAGAATCGAAGGTTACTGGGTTTACCAATCCCAGGCCAAAACCTTTGGCAGGCGTGCTCGGAATGGATCATCGGCACGCAACACTTCGATCATGCCATAAACTTAGACATAGCTATCATGCATAATAAAGAGATCAAGACTGCGGAACAACTGGCACATCACAGACTCTACGACACAAAGAGATCATATAGCAACTCATATATGAGAAAGATACAAATTACACAAAAGGGGGTCACGGACCCATCAGTACACCCATCAGTACATCATGCGGAAGCGAAGTAGTTGTCTAGTACAACAAGATCCAAATATATGGCCTAAGAGGCCTACACATAAACATAACCCAGCCAGCTTGTTCCAACGTCCCAAGCTGCCACCTGGGAACCCCGAACTACTCGTCGATGTCCAGGAAGAAACCACCTGTGTGCTCGGTGTCGTCCTCCTCTGAAACAAATTATAAAAGCAGCAAAGAGAGACTGAGTACGACGTACTCGCAAGTTTAGTAGGGCGATATAGGCCCAATGCTGACGGAGGCTCTAATGCTGTATAAATGTAGCTAATTTGCATAAACCTAGTTTTCCATTTTAAAAGATTTGTCCATAACCATGGACACGGCTTTTCGAAAAGATTTACCCTGCAGGGGTGTACTAATTTACCCACCGGTACCGTCCGACCCCTTACCTGATCATTTAGCTCTCTTCCTTGGAAAGCCGGCAGGGCGGGCGCGGTTAAACCTTTACAATGTATGAGACTATCCAAGGGTCATCGTGGCGACATGACAAGTTTACCCAGCCTATTTCAGCCCCTGCCCCCATCGCCACATCCTAAACACCACCATCCTCATCGTTTCTTTTTCCACCCACACACTCACACGCAAATGGAAATAGCAAACTAGAGGACCCTTGGATACGCCCGCACAAATTATTCGGTTAAAGGGGATTCCATATGTCCCCACCGTTGGAAGCACGCTCGGTTCTTGGTTCTAGCTAAAAGCACTCTCAGCCTAGGCGGCAGGAATGAGGCAAAACACCATCCCCAGATGGCAACTCATCCAAGCCTTTAAACAATTTAATTAAGTAACACAAGCATCCTCCATCTTGTCCGAACATTCCATCAATTTCATAAATCATGGAAATAAATAACGGACAGCTAAGCATTCGACTAAGCATGGCTAAGCATAGCTAAGCATATAAATAAAACAATATCCTTGTCTCAGGCCAACACATCAAACCTATGGTTCATAGGTAGGGATAGATGTATTGGTTCGGGAAAAACATGCATTCATAGGATACTCTAGTATTGACCAAAAATTGACATAGAATCGAATGCAATATTATGGTGGATAAAATAATTTTATAAAACAGTAGGATGCTAGACGCCAAGAAGGTTAGGTTATCTCCTGCCTTGCTGCCGGGGCGTGTAGTACTGCTCGTCGGAATAGGCGAGGGAACCCTCGACTCCGGAATCTATCGATACCCAAGCAAGAATAGAAGAACAAAATAAATCACACGAAGTCAAGTGCAATGCACAAACATGATGGTAGGTCAATTTCATGCAACGACATCAACATATTATTTAGCTAACAATATTAAATGGAGTGCCAAATAAGTAGTGCAATTATTTGGAAGCAACCCCATATTTAACTTAGTGACCACATTGTTCATACATTTATTAAATTACTCAGAGTGGTTTAAATATGCATTAACATGACATGATTGGATAGGTATTATTCTTCCGATCATTTTGGTACCGCATTTGTGAATTTCCAAATATCGATGAATATATAGTGAATTAAATAAACAACAAGAATTTAAATTCAAAAGAACATTACAATTATTCTAACATGTAGAGTTTTTTTTCTGGACAATTTGGTATTTGATTAGCTAAATTTGGAGCAATATTTAAATAGTTATCATTTTATTTAATTTCTTTTAATTAACTGCTTTTACTGTTTGGGCCGGCCTCCAGATCGGCCCAGGCCGGTTTCCAGGCCGGGCTGGTGTCTGAGGCGGCCGGCCTCCTGGCCGGCCCAGGCCGGGCACTAGGCCGGGCGCCTGTTGGAGACAGCCGGCCTCTCGGCCGGCCCAAACCGGAGCCCAGGCCGGGCACCTGCCTGAGGCTGCCGGCCTCCTGGCCGGCCCAGGCCAGGCGCACCGGGGCGGCGCGTGGCGGTGACCGCGGCACGGCACGGCGTCTTGCGGTGGTGATCGACGGCGACCGACGGCGGAAAAGAGAGAGGGGAAGCGGGAAGACACACACGTGAACGGGGAACTCACCCTGGCAAGTTGGCGCGGTCGGGGTGGCCGGAGAGGGGAGGACGGCGGCGAAATCGGCTCGGCGGAGCGCGGCCGATGTGGGAGGAGTCGAGGAAGAATGCGTCGGCTCCGACTTCCCCGGCTCGATTCCGCCGGTGGGAAGAGAGAGGAGGACCCGGCGGGGAAGAGGGCGGCGTCGGCTTGTCCCGGGGATCTCCAAATGCGGCGAATCGACGGCGACGGCTTCGGCACAGCGGAGGGCAGCGCGGGGAAGCAAGGGTGGGCGTCGATCCAGAATTTTGGGTAGGAATGGAGAGGGCAGGGCGTCGTGGAGTAGGTGGGCGACGACGGGCGGCTCCTTACCCTCCCGGGGCCACGACATGGTGCGGCACGGGGGCGGGCGGCATGGGCGCCGGCCACTGTGGCCACAGTGAGGGAGAGAAGAAGATAACTTCGCGAAAACCCCCCTGGCGATAAAATCTTTAATTGCAAAAAGGTCGATAAGCTACCCTAGTGATTTAAAAAGGGGCACTTAAACAATTTTAGAAATTCTGCAAAAATTCATGTGGCCTCCCCTTGACCTTTATAACCCCCACAAAAATTGGTGCCCCAAAATAAAATGTTTTGACCCACATTTGTTCATAGGTTTTTAAATATGGTCATTTTTGATAAATTGCAAAATGCATTTATTTGGAGCACTTAAACAATTCCAAAAATAGTGAAAATATTCATGGAGGCTCTCATAATAATATTGAAGCTCCCCGTAATTTTAGTTTGAATTTTCTGGAAAGGTTTAGCTTGGTTTCAAAATAGGATTTGAATTGAACCAATTTTGGATTCTCAATTTCATTTCTTATTTGGCAATATTTAGATTTTGAGAATTGGTTGTAAAAGGTAAACTTGGAACTTCCTAAACAATTTGGAAATTGAAGAATGATTAGTTTGCCAAGTTAAGCAACTGCATTGGTTTGGATGTTTGGGAAGTTTGCTTCCCCATTTTAATTGCTTGCATAGGTTGGTTGTTAGAAATAGCAAATTTCGTATGCATGCCATGATGCAAACAAGAATGCAAAAAGTGGAAAAATTCTTCATATTTTTCAGTACAAAGCTGGGGCTGTTACACCGCCCCTGCCCCTGGGACCTCGCCTCTCGGCCCCCCTTCGCATAAAAGCTCCCTTTCGACCTAAAAACGAGCAGCCCCCGATCACTTTTTCGAGAAACCTTGCGGAGCTCTGCCGCCATCATGAAACCTAATTTCGGAGTCCAGGATTCCTGTTCCGACACCCTGCCGGAGTGGAGATCGCTGCCATTGTCACCGCCAACGCCTCTCCATCAACCATCCATGACATCCCCATCCATGTGTGAGTAGTTCCCTGCTGTAGGCAAGGGGATGGAAGGGATTGAATAAGATTACTCATGTAATTCGATGCCAAATTGTTAGGGCATGATGCCTAGTACCTCTATTTGTGTTAATCATCGTTGGTACAATTAGTTATGCTTAATGCTTGTCACTTTGGGCCCGGGTGCCATGATTTCAGATCTGAACACTTTATGTTTTCATGAATATAATTGATGTTTCGGGTCCTATCTACTAATTGTATGCACTTGTTGTCAACCGGAACCGGAGACCCCGAGTGACAGAAATGGGGACATCGATGGGAATGGTTGGCAACTCGAGGGTTACATGTATTCATTGTGTGTTAATGCTTTGCTCCGGTGTTCTATTTAAAGGAATACCATAATTGCCATTTGTTCCTTAATTGGCCCGGCTGAAACCGGATGGAAGGACAAAAGATGTCGTGCAAGTTCTTATTGCAAGCACGTACGGCTAAATTAGGAATACATGCCTATGATTGTTTAATACTTGGATGCTATATTTATTTTGCTTCGTGCCTAGTTATGTTTATTTCATGAGCTATCTTATTCATGCAACGCCCATCTATCTGTCCCTATGTCTACGGTGTTTTTAATCCTGTTATTTACAATCAATATTTCTGCTGTCACCATTGCTGCCTTTATTTTATTACTACTGTTACTGTTCTACTGCTGCCATCAAATTACTGTTAGTACTGATAAATTGCTTCGATAGAAATCCTTTTCAGGTGTGGTTGAATTGACAACTCAACTGCTAAGGCTTATAAATATTCTTTGAGTCCCCTTGTTTCGAATCAATAAATTAGGGTTATACTACCTGCGAAGACTATTGCGATACCCTACACTTGCAGGTCATCAAGTACCTGTCAAGACACCTGACTTCGGAAGCCCCAAAAATTCCAGAAAAATTCAGAGATAACTATTTTTGGGAATAAGTCACTCAGCTAAAAGGGGGCATAGAGGCGAGCTCCAGGGAGCAGGGGCGGCTAGCGGCCACGGGTCCACCCCTGGCCGCGGGTGGGGCCCGCCCTGGTCCCTGTGGCCCCTCTCCGGCTCCCCTTTGGCGTACTACTACCCTTTGACCTAGAATCATCGGGGGGATCGACGAATAATTTTTCCGCCGCCTCCACTAGGCGGAAACCAGACAGAGAGAAGAAGAGCTCCGGCAGGGACAAAACTGCCTGGGAATTTCCCTCTCGGAGAGGGGAATCACCGCCATCGTCATCGCCATCACGCTGGGCATCATCGGGATCATCACAAACATCATCTCCACCATCAGCACCATCATCACCGCCGCCATCCCATCTCATCTCGCTGTAGCAAGTATCATTGTGTTGTTATTAGTTCATTGGAATCATATCCCGAGTGTTGATTACCACTTGTAGTTGATGCTTGAGAGTTTTATCGGTGAATTATCCTTACAATCAGATTGTTACCCATATTCATATCACCTCTGATCATGATCTATATGATGTCTTGTGAGTAGTTCGTTTGGTTCTTGAGGACATGGGGAAAGCCTAGTTGCTAGTGATTGCATAATGTTGAGTAATATTTAATGGTTTGATATATGTTCTGGTGTTATTCCTCTAGTGGTATCGTGTGAACGTCGACTACATGATACTTCACCTTTCAAAGGGGACTAGGGGAATGCATGGTGGATTTAGTTTGCCTATGGTAGGGTTGCAGGAGTGACAAAAACCTAAACCCCAATTCGCGAACTAGTGCACTAGGGAGTGTAGGATCTCAGAGTTTAAGGCTGTGGTTAGGTTTTTATCTTAATTACTTTCTTGTAGTTGCGGATGCTTGCAAGGGGTTTAATCACAAGTATGTATTTGTCCAAGTAAGGGCGGTGCATTAGCATAGGTCCACCCACACGGCACTCTATAAAAACATTGAAGATTAATCAACGGCGTGCAATGAAAATGGCTAGGCAGAAAACTCCCATGTGTCCTCGAGAACGTTTTAATCATCATAAGTAACAGAACCAGCCTGTCCTTTGAGCTTAAAAGGATTGGGCTATTTGCTGCAATCATTGTAGCACTCTTTTATTTACTTGTTCTTTATTTGTTCTTTATATCAAAACTCCAAAAATATTTCTCTTTTAGTGCTTGCAGTAAAACCTTGCTGAAATCTACTTGTCAACACCTTCTGCTCCTCGTTGGGTTCGACACTCTTACTTATCGAAAGGACTACGATAGATCCCCTACACTTGTGGGTCATCAATGCTTTGGCCAAGAAATTATTAGTATCTTCAGAGAGGGTATTTATGCTAGATAGTGGGTTCATGCCTCTTTTTGTCTGAGCTCGGGTTGACAGAAACAATCAAGACGAAAGATGTGTTGTTGCTACTAGGGAGAAAACAACGGTGTTATTTCCTTGTGTTGTTTACATTGCTTACATTATGCACTTTGCTTATTGCAATGATCTGTTGCTTGCAACTTATGCGTGACATGCTTGATACGTCTCCGACGTATCTATAATTTTTGATGTTCCATGCTTGATTATATATTAGTGCCACATGTTTTTATAATGTTTTTATATCATTTTGGCATGATTTATGGAACTGACCTATTAACAAGATGCCTAGTGCCAGTTCCTATTTTCTGCTGTCTTTTTGTTTCAGAAAAGTTGTTCGGGGAAGTTTCTCGGAATCAACTAGAAATTTACGTGAATTATTTTCATGAGGAAACAATGACAGAGCCAGGAGGACGCCTGCAGGGGCCCCCATAGGGACCATACGCCCCCAGGCGCGGCCCACACCTTGGCTGTGCCTGGGCCCCACTTGGTGCCCTC
This sequence comes from Puccinellia tenuiflora, assembly GCA_012064385.1. NCBI lineage: Eukaryota > Viridiplantae > Streptophyta > Magnoliopsida > Poales > Poaceae > Puccinellia > Puccinellia tenuiflora. The sequence goes on along the minus strand of QRDG01002003.1, from coordinate 42,920 downwards.
CGGCGTCGTCTCGAGTTGCTCCTTCACCTATATATTCGTCTTCGACCCGAAAACCCTAAGTACCCAATCATATTCTCCAGAAAATATCCGAGGACCCCGCCGTCGCCAATCCTAGATCGGGAGGGTTCTAAATCTCTTCCCGGCACCCTGCCGGAGGGGGGAATTATCACCGAAGGCATCTACATCACCATGCCTGCCTCCGGAGTGATGCGTGAGTAGTCCACGACGGGACTGCGGGTCCATAGCAGTAGCTAGGTGGTTGTCTCTTCTCCTTGTGCTCCATTGTTTAGATCTTGTGAGCTCCCTATCATGATCAAGATCGTATCTGTAATTGCTACATGATGTGTTTGCATGGATCCAATGTATTGTGGAATCATTACTCTTGTTCATCTATGTGTTATGTTTTATCTATGATCTTGCATGCTCTCCGATGCTAGTGGATGATTTGGCCAAGTAATTGTTAGTATCTTCAGAGAGGGTATTTATGCTAGATAGTGGGTTCATGCCTTTGTGTGCTGAGTGTGATTGACAGAAACGCTTATGCTCATGAATGTGCTGTTGCCACTAGGGAGAAAACAACAGTGTTATTTCCTTGTGTTATTTATATTGCTTACATTATGCACTTTGCTTATTGCAATGATCTGTTACTTCTGGGTGACATGCTGGATAGCGATCTCAGAGTGGATTATTAGTCATAGATGCAGTTGGATAACGGTCTATGTATTTTGATGTAATGCCCATATTAGATGAAGCGGTGAACTATATTGTTTTATGATAGCATTGTTATGCGCCCACAATTTTGTTAATTGCCATGCTGTAATTTGTTTAACCATCATGTGTATCTTTTGGAGAGACACCACTAGTGATCTGTGGACCCCGGTCCTAATTTTCCTACACTGTTTACAACTATTTTAATAAATTTCCATCATCGTTTGCTCGCTGGTCATATTTCACTCTCATCATATTTTACATCTGCACATTTAATCCTTTATGTTCAGCAAGCCAGAGAGATTGACAACCTCTCTGTTTTGTTGGGGCAAAGTAGTTTGTTTGTGATTGTGTGCAGGTCCATGTCAACATGCCACAATCTTTTTCTGGCACCGTTGACACCTAGCAAGGCTTTCTCCAAGTCCTATTGGTTCGATAACCTTGGTTTTGTAATCAAGGGAAACTGCTGCTTTGCTGCATCATACCTTCTTTTGGGGTTCCCCAGCGAACATGTGATCCACGTCATCAATGCTGGATAGCAATCTCGGGGGTGGATTATTAGTCATAGACGTAGTTGGATAATGGTCTATGTATTTTGACGTAATGCCCATATTAGATGAAACGGTGAACTATATTGTTTTATGATAGCATTGTTATGCACCCACAATTCTGTCAATTGTCATGCTATAATTTGTTTACCCATCGTGTGTATCTTTTGGAGAGATACCACTAGTCATCTGTGGACCCCGGTCCTATTTTACTACACTGTTTACAACTGTTTTGCTAGCTTTCCGTTCTCATTTTCTCACTGGTCCTATTTCACTTTCATCATATTTTACATTTGCACATTTAATTCTTTGTGTTCAGCAAGCCAGAGAGATTGACAACCTCTCTAATTCGTTGGGGGGCAAAGTAGTTTGTTTGTGATTATGTGCAGGTCCACATCAACACGCCAAGAAGACTTCTTGAACTACTAAGTCTCCTAGCAACAGCTCTTTTCCTGGCGCTGTTGATACCTAGCAAGTCTTCTCCAAGTCCTACTGGTTTGATAACCTTGGTTTTGTAATCAAGAGAAACTGCTGCTTTGCTGCATCATACCTTCCTCTTAGGGTTCCCCAGCGAACGTGTGATCCACGTCATCAAGCTCTTTTTCTGGCGCCGTTGCCGGGGACTTGGAAGTACACCTGGGCATTCGTCGGGCCGGGCTTAATAAAGCCCGAACTCAAAATGTCAAGCCCGAGCCCGGCCCGAAATAGTGTAATTACGCCTATTTGGCATTAAATAAATCATTTTCAGTATAAAATCGTACAAAAATATACCTGTTTTCCATTAAAATATGAGAAAACATGATTTTTATGCCTAGTTCGGGCTTTCGGGCTGGGCTTTGTATGAAAAAGGAAGCCCAAGCCCGGCCCGATCGGGCCGGGCTGCCCATGCCTAGGCGTACTTGGAAGTTTCAGCTAGGGGAGTTTCACACATCCTTTCACTTTACTTTGTTATTGTCTTGTTTAGTTTACTTTTTGTTAGTCTCGTTTTGCCTTCCGTTTGCTTTAAAACTGAAAAACACAAAAAAAATTAAAAATTCCAGCAAGTAGTCTCTTTTTGTTTTGCTTAGTATCTTGCTTTTATATTGTTGAAATAGGTTCAGCTGAGAATACTAAGTTGTGTGACTTCACTAGCACGAACAATGATGATTTTATATGCACACCTATTGCTCCACCGGCTTCGACAGCCGAATTTTATGAGATAAAGCCTGCTTTGTTAAATCTTGTCATGAAACATCAATTTTCTGGTGTTAGCGGTGATGATGCCAACTCTCATTTAAATAAATTTGTTGAGTTATGTGATATGCAAAAATATAAATAAGTAGAGGGCGACATTATAAAACTGAAACTTTTTCCTTTTTCCTTAAGAGGACGTGCTAAAGAGTGGTTATTGTCTTTGCCTAGGAATAGTATTGATTCTTGGACTAAATGCAAAGATACTTTTATTGGGAAGTATTATCCACCTGAAAAAATCATACAACTAAGGATTAAGATTATGAACTTTAAACAATTTGATAATGAACATGTTGCTCAAGCTTGGAAAAGAATGAAGTCTCTAGTTAAAAACTGTCCCACTCATGGACTGAGTACTTGGATGGTCATCCAAACTTTTTATGCAGGATTAAATTTTTCTTCAAGGAACCTATTTGATTCGTCCGCTGGAGGTACCTTCATGTCCACCACATTAGGTGCTGCAACAAAGCTCTTGGATGAAATGATGGCAAATTATTCGGAATGGCAAACTGAGAGAGCTCCTAGTGGTAAGAAGGTAAATTCTGTTAAGGAAATTTCCTCTCTAACTGATAAGATTGATATGATTATGTCTATGCTTGCTAGTAAACAAGTTCCTATTGATCCAAATAATGTTCCTTTAGCTTCTTTGTTTGCTCAAGAGGAGCAAGTTGATGTTGATTTTGTTAAAAATAATTTTAACAACAATGGTTATAGGAACAACTTTGGTAATAATAATTATAAACCTTATCCTCCAAATAATGGTAATCCTTATGGTAATTATTACAAAAATAATAGAGGTGTGTCCTCTGATCTTGAAATCATGCTTAAAGATTTTATCACTTCACAAAAATCTTTCAATAAAATTGTTGAAGAAAAGCTTGAGAAACTTGATAATCTTGTGGCTAAAGTTGACAACCTTTCTCATGAAGTTGTTTTTCTTAAAATAATTTTTTTGCCTCATTATGTTAAGGAAAATAAAACTTTAAATGCCATACAAATTACAATTGACAACAATATAAGAATGTTGGCCGAGTTACATGCTAGGTGGGAAAGAGAAGAAAGAGAGGCTGAAATTGCTGAAATTAGTAAGGTTGCTAATGTTTGCACTATTTATACTAATGAGGATATTAAAATGTTAAATGCTCAAGAGTCATCTACAACACCTAAGTATACCAATGGTAAAAGAATTGGAGTTGGAAAAATTTCCACGATGCCTAAAAAGAACCCAAAACTTTCAGTCAACACAGAAAATGTTGTTATAAAAATGCCGAAATTAGTTTTGATGATATGGATTCTTTATGTGACAATGCTCCTGTTATTTTTTTATGACAATGATCTTGATTTTGATAATTGTAACCTTACTGAAGTTATAAAGTTTTTACAAAAGCTTTCTAAAACACCTAATTCTAGTAAAATGAACTTGGCTTTTACTAAGCATATTACTAATGCTCTAATTGAAGTGAGAGAAGAAAAGCTTAAATGTGAATTCTCTAATCCTAGGAAATTAGAGGATGCTTGGGAACCTACCATTAAGATGAAATTTAATGATTTTGAGTGTAATGCTTTGTGTGATCTTGGTTCTAGTATCTCCATTCTGCCAAAGAAGTTATATGATGCCCTTGATCTTGGACCACTAGAAGACTGTGATTTGAATGTGAATTTTCTTGATGCCACTTCGCATACACCTTTGGGTAAAATAGATGATGTTCTCATCATGGTTAATGATAATTATGTTCCCGTTGATTTTATTGTTATGGATCTCGATTTTAAGCTTCCTTGTCCTATTGTTTTGGGAAGACCTTTTCTTAGAACTGTTGGTGCTATTATTGATATGAGAGTGGGCAATACTAAATTTCAATTCCCACTGAAAAAATGGATGGAACATTTCCGTAGGAAGAGTATAAAGAAACCTTTTGATTCCATTGTTAAGCCAAAGAGTGGTTTTGAAGTGGGCACTATTGATAAAACTTGAATTTGCCCTTTTGCCTAGCTAAAAGGCGTTAAAGAAAAACGCTTATGCGAGGCAACCCATTTTTACCTTCTGTTTGTTTTTGGTTTGTTCTTGTTTTGGGTGATGTTGCCTCTGTAACAACTCCCTTGTATCTTTTTGTTTTGCTTTTTGGTGCCAAGAATAGCCTCTAAAAAGAGGAAGACTGATTGGTGAGTTTGCTGTCCAGAAACATATTTATGTTCTTCACTGTTCGAAAATCCAAAAAATCACAGAACGTCATCTGTGGCTGCAAATGTTTGACAGAAAGAATCAGGGTTTTGTCTACCTTTCTCGAGTTTTGAGTTTTCTGATTTAAGGTCCACAAGTGCCCCGAAAAAATTCATCTTTACAGTATGTTCTGTTTTTGGCAGATTATGTCTTACTTTTGCATTGCTTCTTTTACGGGCAAGTTGAAGTTCTGTTGAGGTCAAGAGCTTTACTTAGATCTTGGTGACAGTAGGTAATGTTTAAAAATAAGTTCATGATATGTGCTTTGGAACTGAAGAAAGATATTGTTTTTGTGGACTAACCCCTCTAACGAAGTTTGCTATAAGTTTTGCGTGAAGGAAGTTTTCAAGTATCCAAGAGCGAGGTGATGAAGGAAGATCAAGAAGGGATAAAATCTTAAGCTTGGGGAGGCTCCCCATGGACCCTCCTCTGAAATATTCAAGAAGTCACAAGCGTCTAAGCTTGGGGATGCCCAATGCATCCCCTTCTTCATCAACAATCATCGGTTTTACTCATGGTACTATAATTTTATACCTTTACACATTATGTGCTGTTTTTGGAGCGTCAGTTTGTTTGTGTTTTGTTCTATGGTCTTTGCAATAAATTGGATCCTTGCATGCTTGTGTGGGAGAGAGACACGCTTCGCTTTTTCATAAAACACTCATGTTCTTCACTTATATGTGTTGAGTGTTTAGCTTTTATTATTTTTGCTTCTAGCTCTTGTTTTTTATGCATCTCTTGTTCAGAGCTGTTAACTTTTGTAGTTAGGAAGTATTCTCTTGTGCTTTTACCTTTTAGTTGCTTCAAATAAGTTGATTGGTGTTTGTTTGAATGAAAATTATCATGTAGGAAGTGTGAAAAGTGCTTGCATAATCTTGTAGATCACTATCTTGAATATTTGATACTTGTCAATTTTTTAGAAATATGAAGTAGATTAAATGCTTAAACTTGTGGATCATCTAATAAGAATGGAGTGCACATCTCCTACCAGTTGGTTGTGCCGCTGACATCCACACCGACCCGTTGCCGTGCCTCCGCCGCCAGTGTCGCCGCAGTCACGAGAGAAAGAGTGGGGAATCGGGGGACATATGTGTTGGGGAGATGACCCGCAGATACCCTAAATATGCTCACTCTACAGATTGTTCAAGCCGGCTGGACCAAGGCGGACATACCCGCCCGGCTTCAGGGCACATCCATCCGGCTTGAGGGAAGCCGGACCTACCAACCGACCAGTCTGTACCAGTGGGCCAACCACATACAACCGTCGCCTGTGAACAGTACGCCCTGTCGGGCGTTTCCTCTACAACGCCATGACGATCCAGCTCAAGCCGGACTGTACTGTAGATGATGTCATAGGGGCCTTCATGTAATCTCCTTGTAACCCCAAACCCTAGCCCGCTGCCTATATAAGGCGGGCTAGAGTCTCCTGCGGGGGACGGATACAGATAGACACACACACAGACACATTCACTCCCACGACAAACATCGTCTTCTACCTCTAGCCGGCTGGATAGCCAAGCCGGCCGCCACCAGAAACAGCTCCAGGAGCACCATTGTAGCCCGAACTTTGTGATCTTGCAATAAGAGAGTAGAAGTGCAGGACGTAGGGGTGTTACCTCCACAGGAGGGCCCCGAACCTGGGTACATCGCGTGTGTTTGCGTGCTTGTTACCCAATCCCGCACGAGCACCATCGTTGCCTTGCTCCACAATCTTCCCCATCTCTGATGGGTATGCCGTGCTATCCACCACGTCATTTGGCGCCCACCGTGGGGCGGAGTAGCGAGCGGAGTCATGTTCTGTGCGGGATCCCGCACCGTCGGCAAGCGGCGCGTCGTCTCCAGCCTCGTGCTCTCCATCGGCTGCATCATCGACAATACCAAGAGCTTCACCGACGTGGACTTCACCAGCGGAGGCATCATCATCACCTTCGGCAACTTCCCCGTCTACATCGCCGTCGCTGCATGCCAAGGAGTACCCAGAGGAGGTCTACTCGTGCTTGGCTCCCTCGGCCTTCGACGCCAGCATCCGCGACCGCAACACCTCCTTCGACCACCTCGACTCCGGCAACGCGGACCGCGACGACGCTGAGCTCAACATCTACGCCGAGGTGCACATGGTAGAACACGCGGCTACATGAGGTGGCACCGCCAAGATAGTTCAGTAAGTCGGTGAACCTTCTCGTTTTCAACGCAACCTCGAGGCGGACTTCTAGCTACTGAGCACTCCCATCGCGCCGGGTGTGGATCCGACTACAACAGCGGCCGAGCTCGAGAAGATGCGCCAACACATGTATGATAAGGCACTCCACCTCGCCTCGACGCAGCGCCGACTCAACGCCACGATGCGTGAGTACAACACCATCCATGGTTTTGAACCAGCAAGGAGCAACACGGACAAGCTGAACGAGATCAGGCGCAAAGGAGGAGACCTCGACGGCGCCTTGAACCGTGCCGATCAGCCGCACGAGCATCCGAACATCATCCAACCGGAGTACAGCTGTCCAGCTCAAAACATGAGGGCCGCGGAGGCGGCAGCAGCCGAACTTCCTCACCTTCAAGGCGAAGAGCTACGCCAATAAATGCGCCGGGTGCAAGAGCTCATCGCCATGGCCAACCGGCAGCAACGCGAAACCGAGCCCACCACGAGCAAGGCCTTGGCGCTCCATGACCCTCCTCCAGGTTACGACGCAGCCGGCAAGTCCAAGCAAGGCTGTGAAGCGTCATCTACAAGCCGCGGCAGGCCAAAGGACAAGCAACCACGAGCTCATCGCGAGAAGAGCGCAAGTTCACATCCTCGCGATCATGGCCGCGATCCGGCTGGACGACATGATAACGGCGACCGCCGCAAGCCACGAGCCGGCCATAGCGTCAAGGAGCGAGTTGGCCACAAGGTCACCATCGACCAACGCCTGGGACCACTGGGACCCGAAACAGCCAATGACGCACGCGACCGCATCGACTCTCTCAAGGCGTCAAGCATCATCGAAGAGGAAGATATCGCCACACATCGCTGCTTCGGACCGCGCATCCGGACCGAGCAATTCCCGAAGGGATTCACGCTCACGAGGGACACCCCCAAGTACAATGGCACCGCGAAGCCGAAGGACTGGTTTGCCGACAACGTCACCGCAGTCAACATCGCAGGCGGCAACAAGCGAGTGGCCGTGCGCTACGTGCCACTCATGCTCCAAGGATCGGCTCGAACCTGGTTAAACAACCTTCCGGCTGAAAGCATCAACAGCTGGCTGGACTTCAAGGAAGTGTTCAACCACAACTTCACCGGCACCTACCTGCGCCCAGGCAATGTGCAGCTGCTCGCGATGTGCAAGCAGAAGGAGGACGAGTCGGACCATGCCTATCTCACCCGATGGACCAGCCTACGCAACTCCTGCGAGGGAATCCTGGAATCCCAAGCCGTCCAGTACTTCGTCCAAGGCTGCCGGGATCAGACTCTACTCCGGCACAAACTCCTAAGGAAAAATCCGAAGACCATGGCGCACCTCATGGCCATCGCTGATGAGTACGCTACTGCTGATGCGGCCATGACAAACCCAATTCGGCTTGACGAAGCCGGCAGGATCATCACAGATGGGCCGGCTACACGCAGAAGACGGACGGATACACAAGAGGGAGGAAGATCAACCCGGCGTGATTCCGACGCATCCGGCAAACGCAAGTCTACTGACGACCGCATTGAGTCCAAGGTCGTCGCCACCACAGAGGGAAGGCCGGTAGGCGGTTTCGACAGCCGCCGCATGAGGACGAGAAGCGACATGCACTGGACAAGGGCGAGGAACAACTACGAGTCTCTGCTCGACCGGCCATGCCGGAACCATGGCGACCGGCCGGCTAACCACACCGTCAGGCAATGCAACATCGGCCGTCCAAGGGCGCCACCGCAGTACGAATGGCGAGATCCGCCTCCCCCTCCAAATGAAGCCGAACGTGACGACCGGAGGCGTGATGATAGGCGTCGCGAGGACAGGAATTGTGATGACCAGCAACGCGAAGACCAAAGGAGGGAGCAACTCCCACCTCCACCACCAAGGGACCGCGACGAGTACCAGAACCCGAATGCCGCTTACATCGTGTTTGTCAGCGAGCGCGATGACAAGCGAAGCCGGCAAGAGCGATTCAGGGAAGTGAATGATGTGGTTCCTCCCGTCCCCCAGTATCTCAACTTGTCGGAAGAGGCGATCACGTGGGACCGTAGTGACCACCCAGAGCTGATGCCCAACCCGGACGGCTATGTTCTAGTTCTGGAGCCTATGCTCATCTCCCCCAAGCGCGCATGCACCTTCTCACGCGTCCTCATCGTCGGAGGCAGCAGCATCAACATACTCTACCGCGACACGCTGGGAAAGTTGGGCGTCTCCGAGTCCAGCTTAATGCCAAGCCGGACGGTCTTCCACGGCATCGTACCGGGGCGTGCCGGCTCCTCCATGGGGCTCATCCGGCTTGACGTCCTATTCGGCACCAAGGACAACCATCGCCGCGAAACCGTCTCCTTCGAGGTGTTTGAGCACACCAGCGCCTACCACGCTATACTGGGACGGCCAGCGCTCGCCAAGTTCATGGCGGTACCGCACTACGCCTACCTCAAGATGAAGCTGCCAGGTCCACGCGGAATCATCACCATCTCCGGGGACTACAAACGCTCCATTGCCTGCGCCACAGACAGCGCGAAGGTAGTCGAAACCATGGTCTACAACAAGGAGATGCGGCAGTTCAAACGCATGGCCAGCGAAGAGCAACAAGGGTTGCCGGAATCAGTCAAGCCGGATAGCGAATCAAGTTTCCAGGCGGCACGAGACACTAAGAAGATCTACTTCGACGAAAACGACAATTCCAAGTTCGTCACCGTGGGGGCGAACCTGGACCCCAAATAGGAAAGCGAGCTCGTCGAATTCCTCCGTGAGAATCGGGACATTTTCGCGTGGTCCCCCAAGGACATGCCTGGTGTACCGAGGGAATTCGCTGAGCACTCTCTACATGTCCGGCCAGACGCAAAGCCGATCAAACAATCCTTACGCCGTTTCGCATAAGAAAGGAGGAAGATAATTGGGGAAGAGATAGCCAGGCTGCTTGCAGCCGGTTTTATCATGGAAGTACAACATCCGGATTGGTTAGCTAACCCAGTCCTAGTGCTCAAGAAGAACGGGAAGTGGAGGATGTGTATCGATTACACCAATCTCAACAAGGCCTGCCCCAAGGACACCTTCGCCTTGCCACGCATTGACCAAGTGATTGACTCAACGGCCGGCTACGACCTCCTTTCCCTCCTCGACGCCTACTCCGGCTACCATCAAATACCATTGAACCCGGTCTACCAACTCAAAACCGCCTTCATCACCCCCTACGGACCGTACTACTACACCACCATGCCATTCGGCTTGAAGAACGCGGGGGCAACGTACCAACGGTGCATGCAGAAATGCCTGCACGACCAAATTGGTCGCAACGCGCACGCATATGTTGACGACATCGTCATCAAACCCAAAGAGAAGCACACCCTGCTTGATGACCTCAAGGAAACATTCGACAACCTACACCGCTTCCAGATGAAGCTCAATCCGGAGAAGTGCGTGTTCGGCGTGCCAGCCGGACAGCTACTCGGCTTCCTCGTATCGGCACGAGGAATCGAAGCCAACCCGGAGAAGATCGCTGCGATCGACAACATGCGACAACCAAGAAGCATCAAGGACATCCAGAAATTCACCGGCTGCCTGGCGTCTCTCAGCCGTTTTATCAGCCGGCTCGGAGAAAAGGCTCTCCCGCTGTACCACCTGTTGAAGAAACGGACAAGTTCGTCTGGAACGACGGGGCCGATGCCGCCTTCAACGAGCTCAAGCGTGCGCTCGTCACCACCCCCATTCTAGCACCTCCGACTCCGAAGGAACCCATGCTCCTGTACATCGCCGCCTCGAACCGAGTCGTCAGCGTCGTCTTGGTGGTGGAACGAGAGGAAGCCGGCAAACAGCAGCTGGTGCGGCGGCCTGTTTATTACCTCGGCGAAGTGCTCTCGCAATCGAAGCAAAACTACCCGCACTACTAGAAGCTCGCATTTGGCGTATACATGGCGGTGAAAAGCTGAAGCATTACTTTCAAGAGCATCCGATCAAGGTGATAAGCGAGGCTCCACTCGCCGAAATCATATGCAACGAAGATGCAACCGGCAGACGGAGACGACCATTGTGTCGTGCTCGACATTTGGATCTGGATCTGCACCGCCCACATCACCAGCGCATTAAGCAGTAGCAGTGGATCGAGTCCGAGTCCAAGACTGTCTTCTGCGCGCAGGCACGCCATCATCCGTGCACTCGACCTCCATGGCTCCTTGCCCGTGTCTCCTCCAACCTCTGCTCGAGTGCCCCTGCGGCCGTGCCAACCTCCCGATCTCTCACGCCGACCGCTTGTCCCAGGCGTCCTCCTCACCAGGATTTCCTCGCGAGCCAGCTGCCACGCTGTTTACTCCTCCGCGTGCTCGAGCCGGCCTAACTCCACAATGCCCCTGCGGCCGCACGACCCTACCGTCGTCTTCTTCCAAGCCGAGCACGGACTCTGACCGCCGATCGTCCTCGCAAGCGGCCCTGCACCGAATATCTCACCGCGCCCATCCACCGCTGGCCGGCTCTGCGCCGGCCTCGCACCCCCGCGCCCCAGCGGTCGCGCCTCTCCTCCACCTCCGGATGCGCCAGCGCCTTCCCATGTCGACCCGCCTCCGGCTGCTCCGCTCCGGCTCCAGCCGCCACCGTCCTGCCTCTACTGCGTCCGCTCGCACCCGCCTCTCGGCGGCTTCGCCCCGGCCGGCTGCTCCGCCCCGGCTCTAGCCGCCACTGTCCTGCCTCCTCTACGTCCGCTCGTGCCTGCCTCTAGCCGGCTTCGCCCCGGCCGGCTGCTCCGCCCCGGCTTCAGCAGCCACCATCCTGCCTCCTCTGCGTCCGCTCGCGCCCACCTCTGGCCGGCTTCGCCCCGGCCGGCTGCACGTCCTCCGCTCCGACCGCGCTCATCCGCGAGCCCGCCGGCTACCCCGCCTCGTCCGCTCGTGCCCGCGCGTCCGCGCTCCTCCGCTGGCTGGCTACCGGCTGCTCCGCACGAGCGCCTCCGCCCTGTCCGGTTGCCACCCTCCGCACCGGCCGCGCTCCTCCGTCGGGCTGGCTACCCGGGGGAATCGATGGAAAGGGAGGCTGGCTGAAAAGAAAGAAGAAAAAGAATAAAAAAAGGGAGGCGGCCGGCCGGCTAAAAAAAGAAGGAGCCGGCCGAGCCGGCTGCTAAAAATAAATAAATAAATAAAGGGAGAACCAGCCGGCTGGACTGGGCCGGCTCGACTTCATTCGGCCGCGAGCAAGCCGGCTGTCCCTGGCAGTTCGGCTTCCAGACTGCAGTACCTCTCCTTCGACTACAGAAAACAACGGAAATGTAAGTATTGTCCCACATAGTTCCGCACCGTGCACAAAAGTGGATAGTCCCGAGAAGAACTCGGGGCTATCTCTCCGTCTTTTCACAGAAACTTCGCTTCTCGTGTCCGGCTCTGCCCAAACTCTCTTTTCCGTAGATGGCCGAGTAGTGTGCATGATCCCGTATGGCCAACTCTTCGCATCCGGCTGCAGTATCGCCAGATGACCAGCCGACAAGAGAGCACAAGCTGGGACGGTGAAGTGCACATGAAAGACGTCGAGCGAGGAAACGGCTTGGACAATCTGGACGCACTCTTCTTCGCTAGCCCAAGCGCTTTTTCCCGAGATCGGCTTAGTAGTGTGCGCAGCACCAAACGGTTAACTCCTCGCGCCCGGTCCAGGCCGGCGAGGAGAACAAGCTGGAGGTCGCATCCACACGAAATACATCAAAGGAGTAAACAACTTGGATGACTCGATCATCTTCTTTTTCAAGTGTTGGTTCCCTTGAACCCAATCCCCAAAGTCTAAGTAGTGTGCATGATCCCGCATGGCCAACTCTTCGCATCCGGCTGCTGTATTGAAAGATGACCAGCCGGCAAGAGCACAAGCCAGGACGGTGAAGTGCACACGAATGATCTAAAGGGCTCGGACAAAAGCGAGTTGGCATAAAAATCCACAAAAAGCTTCAAACAGCGTAAAGTTTATATACCGAGATCTGATGACTAACCTTGTTTCTTGCATGACTATTTTTGCATAAACCTGCCGAGGTCCTCTCGCCGGAGCCGTAGGACCTCGACAGCTTCGGGGGCTAGTGGATCCCTAAGCCGACTGGCTGCTCCAGCTGGCTGCCCCTTCGGCTAACTCCGCCCGCACCGAGAACCTCGGGGGCTCGACATCACCATTGCCCACAACGAGAAACTCGGGGGCTCGACATCACCGTCGCCATTCAGGGTGGGCATATTTCCCGATTCCCGAACCCGAAACCCAAATTTCCCGATCCCGAACCCGAATTTCCCGAACCCGAAAATCCCGATCGTTTTCTCGGGAAGCTGTTCTGGATTCCCGAAATTATTATGGGAAATTCGGGATTTAATTCTTATTTCCCGAAAAGCCCGAATATCCCGAAAATACAAAAAGCCCAATCACATAGGCCCAGCAAAATAGCAGCCCACCAAAAGTAACCCTAATCGCTAAGAGCCTAGCACCCCGCACAATGCACAGCCGCAATCCACATCCCGCACCCCGCCCCCAGCGCCACACCCGCACCCTGCCCCCACCCAGCCGCCGCCATGCCACGCAGCCGCCGCCGTACCCCGCCCCCGCACCCAGCCGCCGCCATAGCACGCGCCGCCGGCCTGCACCGCGCACGCACGCATGCACACACCGCTGGCCTGCACCGCGCCCGCGCCGCCGGCCTGCATCGCACCCACGGCGCCGGCCTGCACCATCGTCCTGCTCTGCACCCTCCTCCGAGCCGCCTAAGTGCCATTAATTCGGGATATTTGGGATTTCCCGATCCCGATCCCGAAATTTCGGGATCCCGAATTTTCGGGAAATGGATTTTTTGAGTGATTTTCGGGATTCATTTTCGGAAACCCGAATTTCTTTTTTCCCGAATTTCCCGTCCCGAATTTTCGGGAAATCCCGAACGCCCGGCCTGAATCGCCATCACTTCCACTTTAGAGCTCGGGAGCTCGGCGCCGCAAGCCGGCAGAAGACACAAAGACCTCCGGTCCTAGAGACCCAGAGGCAAACAGCCGCAAGCCGACAGAAGACACAAAGACCTCCGGTCCAAGAGACCCAGAGGCAAACAGCTGCAAGCCGGCAGAAGACACAAACACCCCGGCCAAGAGCCCGGGGGCTGCCACGCCGTCAGCCGACAATCTCATTCCCGGGGGCTGCGCAGCCGCCAGCCGGCTCCGCAGACCCGGAGGACTTCAACACCCCGACTAAGACTCCGGGGGCTGCCACGCCGTCAGCCGGCAATCTCATTCTCGGGGGCTACGCAGCCGCCAGTCGGCTCCGCAGACCCGGAGGAATTCAACATCCCGACCAAGAGTCCGGGGGCTGCCATGCCGTCAGCCGGCAATCTCATTCCCCGGGGCTGTACAGCCGCCAGCCGGCTCGGCAGACCCGGACGACTTCAACACCCCGGCCAATAGCCCGGGGGCTGCCACGCCGTCAGCCGGCAATATCATTCCCGGAGGCTGCGCAGCTGCCAAGCCGGCTCCGCAGACCCGGAGGAATTCAACACCCCGGCCAAGAGCCCGGGGGCTGCCACGCCGTCAGCCGGCAATCTCATTCCCGGGGGCTGCGCAGCCGCCAAGCCGGCTCCGTAGACCCGGACGACTTCAAAACCCCGGCCAAGAGCCCGGGGCTGCCACGCCGTCAGCCGGTAATCTCATTCCCGGGGGCTGCGCAGCCGCCAGCCGGCCCCGCAGGCTCGGAGGACTTCAACACCCCGGCCAAGAGCCCGGGGGCTGCCACACCGTCAGCCGACAATTCTCATACCCGGGGGCTGCCACGCCGCCAGGCCGGCTCCGCAGACCCGAACATCTTCACTACCCCGAGTCACGGACTCGGGGGCTGTTCACGCCGACATCCGGCAATTCATACACCCAGGGGCTGCGTAGCCGCATGCTGGCTCCGCAGACCCGGATGACATCGCCATCGCTCGCACCGCCAAGCTCGGGGGCTCGACATCATCATCGCCCGCACCGTGAAACTCGGGGGCTCAACACCGCCATCGCCCGTGTCTCGTAGACTGCATCTTGTTCCCGTTCCAAGTTGGGCCGACTCCAACTCCAAGTTCTGTAGCCGGCTCCAGCTCCAACTTTAGCATTTCATGCACAACAATCAAGACAAGGGGAAGCTCGTGAAGGTTTCCCAGCAAGTAGCAAAACCTCCACGCGCTCGGGGGCTAGTGTTGGGGAGATGACCCCCAGATACCCTAAAGATGCTCACTCTCCAGATTGTTCAAGCCGGCCGGACCAAGGCGGACATACCCGTCCGGCTTCAGGGCACCTCCATCCGGCTTGAGGGAAGCCGGACCTACCAACCGACCAGTCCGTCCCAGTGGGCCAGCCTCATACAACCGTCGCCTGTGAACAGTATGCCCTGTCAGGCGTTTCCTCTACAACGCCATGATGATCCAGCTCAATCCGGACTGTACTGTAGATGATGTCATAGGGGCCTTCATGTAATCTCCTTGTAACCCCAAACCCTAGCCCACTGCCTATATAAGGCGGGCTAGAGTCTCCTATGGGGGACGGATACAGATAGACACACACACAGACACATTCACTCCCACGACGAACATCGTCTTCTACCTCTAGCCGGCTGGACAGCCAAGCCGGCCGCCACCAGAAACAGCTCCAGGAGCACCATTGTAGCCCGAACTTTGTGATCTTACAATAAGAGAGTAGAAGTGCAGGACGTAGGGTGTTACCTCCACAGGAGGGCCCCGAACCTGGGTACATCGCGTGTGTTTGCGTGCTTGTTACCCAATCCCACGCGAGCACCATCGTTGCCTTGCTCCACAATCTTCCCCATCTCTGATGGGTATGCCGTGCTATCCACCACGTCAATATGCGACCGGTTCGGGATTGGTTCCACGGGATGAGGGTTCAGGTTTCGCTCATTGGCGAAATGAATGGATCGACGGGTAATTGGGCAGGGTGAGATCCCACCCAGGTTTAACCGAACTCGTCACACGATAGGGCTGGGATTAAACCCTCCGCGGGTCTGATCCTGGCTGACCCACGGGGATTGCGCCCCAATTCCGGCCTGGGTGGGTGGAAACGAACAAGGACTAAGAAAAGCTCGGTTTGTTGTCGCAAGAACCGCCAGGAAGCAAAACACACTCGATTGCCTGAGCGCTAAGCTATGAATATATATGGTCATGCAAATTATGTCAACTCCATTGTTCTCAATGTTCTGTTACATCAGAAAAGAATTTTATCTCTCTATATATAAGACTGAAACATGGCAACAGTGAGAGAGTTTAACTAATGAAGCTAGTATCCGAGGATCCCGGTGGAAAGCTGAAGCAGCGGCTGCAGCGCACTAGGTGCGAACTTCCTTGCGAATAGGGAGCATACATCCGCCGGCTGCCCATTATACATACACCTCTCCTTCTTCCCCACCAGCCTCTCCATGAATGCCTTACTCACATCGTTGGCGCCGAACATGGCCGGGTGCGAGCCACCGCGGGACCAGTCGACCCACGTGACGCTCCGATTGGCGATGCTTCCGGGCGCCTCGATGGTGAGCACGGTGGGGAGGTAGTGCTCGTCGACGTAGCAGGGCGGCCGACACACCTCCCGGAACCTCGGGTAGTACCGGCCGTCGGCGACCACGAAGACGGCGAGCCGCCGGTCCATCTCGAACCACTGCGCGCCCTTGCGCCACTGCGAGACGGACACGTCGGGGGCGAGGCCGGCGCGGTACCGGCCCCGGCCGTGCGGGCCCGGGTCGTCGAAGGCGCCGACGAAGCTGTGGCGGGAGCGGGTCAGGTAGGCGTGGACGGCCGGGAGCGGGTGCAGCGGGATGCAGGACTCGGAGAGGAGGACGAAGCGCTCGTTGGAGACGTCGAGGAGCGCGTTTGCGAGCAGGCGGCGCTCCGCGTCCACCACGCTCGTCTCGCCCCACCGTGTCGCCTGCGAAAACATGATTTTTTTTTTTTACTTTCCATCATGCGAGCAAGAGACTACTAAAATTGTTGTAAAGAAAAAGAGACTACTAAAATCTTGGCAAACAATCATAGGAATACAAACTAGGAAGAAACTAAGAAATGATGGTAAAAATTATATCTAGTTACAACACATATTTAGCAATCTATTATATATATATGCAGAATTCACATTTCATCGAAAACGTGAAGAAGATATTTTTTCTAGAAAGAGCAAAGGTCACGAGAAGAGGGTTCTAGGCCGTGGCATCTTTGACAGGGACACGGTGCTCATCGCTTTCAGCTGTCACACTCTGGAGTGGAGCAGCCCGTGTCAAGTGCCGTTCAAGTCAGAGCGTTTGAGCCACGTCGTCGTACGTGTACTCTCCTGGACTACACGTACTTTCGCTTTCAGCCTCTTTCGTTCATGTCACACTCTCGAGCAGCCCATGTCGACTGCCGTTCCAGGCCGCGTCGTCGTCCGTGTGCGTTGCTGAACCGTCTGATCCAAATCGGACGGCCGTGCTTCTGACGACCAGGCCGAAGCATCCGTCCGAACGAGGAAGAGAGAAGCGAACTTTGATCGCAACAGCTAGCTAGCTACCTAGGCGGTGGCGTACCTTGCTGGGCACCTGCCGGCGGTGGAACGGCGAAGACGGCGGGAAGTCGAGGCGGAACCCCGGCGTGGTGTGCACGTACACCGAGAACAGGCCCCTCCCGCCGGTGCCGTTGAAGAACCGCTCCCAGAGCGGCGCCAGCGGCAGCGGCCCGCGGGTGAGGAACATGAAGGCCACCTTCCTCCCCTGCGCCGCCGACGGCCGCCCACGCCGTCGCCGCGGCTCGAACGACGCCGCCCACAGCAACTCCTCGTCGCTCATGTTGTGCCACCCGCTCCTCGCCGGCGGCCGCGCCCACCACCGATCCGTCACCGCGTCCTCCTCCTTCTCCTCCGCGCACGGCGCCGCGAGGAGGACGTCGGGGACGGCGAGCGTCGGGAGGCGGTAGTACGAGACGGCGCCGCCGCCGCCGCCGAGGACGATGAGGAGGAGCGCGGCGGCGAGGAAGCCGGTGGCGAGCACCGCGAAGAGGAGCAGCCGCCGGACGACCAGCTTCACCGGGAAGCTCCTCCCAGGCGCCGGCACCCTCGCGGGAGCGTGCCCGTCCTTGCTGCTGCTGTCGACCACCACCGCACCTCCTCCTCCTTGCATGCCGCTCCTGATCGAGCTCAGGAAATCTAACGAAAAGGTAGATAATCTCAGAGAGGAATTCGCCTAATTGGTCCGATCGAAATATGATTTCTTTTTGGAATTGGATGCATAAGAGCAGCAGAGCAGCAGCTAGCGGTTACTGATCGGAGCGAGCGGTTTGCGATCGCTGGAGAGGAACAAAACAACGAAATACTTGACGGGGACACTGAGGAAATATTATATTGATTATTAATCACTACGGGAATGGCTGAAGATGCCGACGGCCATCCTCTACGCCGACGGCCCCGGCCGTCGGCCAAAAGTCGGGGCCGTCGGCGTAGACCCCGGCCAAGCCAGCCCGCGACGTGAGCCGTCGGCGTAGCGGCGCCCTCGGCGTAGGCCATGCTACGCCGACGGCCACCCTCGGCATATAAAAGCCCTCGGCGTAAGGCAGTGCTACGCCGACGGCAGCCCTCGGTATAGCCTCCTCGCATTTTTTCTTGGCTCTACGCCGACGGCCACCCTCGGCGTAGCTCTTTTTTTAAATTTGTCCAAAATTGTAAAAATCATAACTAATTCATACGGTGTCAGAAAAATGCATATAAGATATCAAAATTTTCAGGAAAACATCCTCAATCCGTTTATATCAAAATCATGCATACACTACGGGAAAAAAGCTCGCTGCCGTGCGAGGCTTCGTTGCCGTGCGCCGTTGTGGCCCTTTGCCGTGCGGCGTTCTATGCCGTGCACCTAACGCACGGCAACGACAGGTTTGCCGTGCACAAGTACGCAGACGCACGGCAAAGAATAGTAGACGGCAAAGAGTAAGAAAAGCGCACGGCAAAGAAAATGTCGCACGACAAAGATTCGAAGAGGCGCACGGCAAAGAAACCTGCACGGCATAGAACCAACCGAGGCGCACGGCAAAGAAAATCGCACGGCAAAGAATTCTTTGCCGTGCGCCTTAACTGGACTTGCACGGCAAAGAGGGCATTTTTGTTTCTTTTCCTTCTATTGTATTTTTATTAGTACTTATTTTTGTTTTTAAATAAGTTTTACTTTTGTAGACTATTTGTTAGTGTTACTTGATACAATGTGTATAATGTATACAAATACAACAAGTAATCTACATCTTCATCGACCCCGCCCCCCCCCCCCCCCCCCCACATATCAGGGTTTGGAAGCAAAACAAGCTTCGGCCAATCTGCTAAGTGTTATCGCCCCCACATATTAGGGTTTCCAAAAACAATTTCGAAACGAAACAAAACGCCTGGAGAAAGAGGAACAACATATGAATAAAACATAGGTGGGCACACACACACAACACTCAACATAGGTACTCAACATAGATGAGAACACACACAGTACTCAACATAGGTACTCAAACTAACTACGACCAGGTCCTAAGCCGCGCGGTGCTGAGCCGCGGACGCTCTGCTTCCAAAGAGCCGGAACCATGAGAGACTCGCTCGCGTCATAAGGATTCTGAAGTAGCGACCAACGCCTGCTACTTGGATTATTGAACAAATACATGTAGCGAAGGACGTGCTCGTCCTCCTCCCTGATACGGCGACGTACCACCTCCTCGGGGGCCGGCGCTCTGAACACATTCCGTGGCCAATACCACCAAAGAAGATCCGGATCGACGATGCGACCTGGATCCCTCACCAAGGTCCCCGCCCCGGAAGGTAGCCTCTCCCAGTGCCAGCCCGGCGGATGCCAGTCCCGGACATCGCCATCCGGGTTGATCAAAAGGTGCATCGGAAAGGCTGGCGCGGAGGAGAAGCAGCGCGTGGAGGAGAGATGGCGGCGCGTGGAGGAGGGCGACGGGTTGGCTCGTTGTGTGATGTTCGCTGGAGGGACGTCGCTATTTATAGGCGATTAGAAGGTGTTGAGGTGGGACTGTAGATCAAACAGCTCACAAGCCCTCAAAAGAAACACACCCCTGATCCAACGGCTCACAAGCGCTCTAAAGAAACACACGATCCGTGTGCTTCCGATCAAACGGCTCACAAGAGCTCGAACGAAACACACGATCCGTGTGCTTCTGATCCAACGGCTCACAAGCGCTCGAAGGAAACACACGATCTGTGTGCTTCCGATCCAACGGATCACAAGCGCTAGAAGGAAACACACGATCCGTGTGCTTCTTCCACCGCTTCCCGCCTTCGTCTGCCGTGCAGGAATTTTGGGAAAACTGTTTTAGGTCTACGACACATCATTTTAGAAAACCCTCCCACGGCCCCGTTTTGGCCAGATGACAATTTAAACGAAGTCAGAAAGTCCCGCGACTTCGCGTGACGTCATTTTATGTGTCCTAGTAACCACTGCAAAAGTCGGAATTGGGATACGGCAGTTATTTTAGAAAACCCTTCACGAACAGGGCTATCACGTCCGGAGTTCTATAACTTCTATGGGAAATGAGTAGGAAACGGCCTATGACACTGCATAGTTTGTCGGAACGAGGCCATATTTGGCACGTGTGTGGTCCCTGGGATGGGAAGCAAGACCCCGGTCGCGGATTTCCAATCCGACCATCGGGCGACGGTATTTTCATTTTCGGGGTGTCGAAATGGCTTTTTTTTGTGAAGCAGCTACAAGGAACAAGTTAGGTGATTGCGCGAGACCTCGGCGCAGTGGTAGGAGACCGCCTACGTACCACCTATCACATGCCATATGCGCGCTAGCCATCTAGGAATCCCTGCGGCTTCCTGCGGTGTCCCGCCGAATCCGTTGGAAACTGACCGGATTTGAACTAGGGGTACACTTTTCGCCGCTCAAAAAATTCCAAGAATTTTTTTTAGGTCTAGGACACATCATTTTATGTGCTACGTTTTGTCGGTTTAGCACGTTGGCTAATGGGTGCACCCGCGCCCGGTAGAGCTCTCTCGGGGCCTGTTTTGGCCTGATGGCAAACTGAATGTCATATTTAGATTCCTCTATTTTTTAGGTTCAAAACATAATATGAATATTATATTTGGATTCTTATCATTTTTCTGATCAATTTAGACATATTATTTATCGAATTCCGATTTACGGATTTAAAGATATTAATTATTCCATATTAAATAAAAAAGATAAAAAATAAAATCATTTATTGTTATTTGAATTCTATATTATTATTACTTTTATATTAATTATTGTTTACTTAAGTAATTATTCGGAAGTCAAAAAATAAAGACATGTGACATCACGGTCTAAGGGTTAATAGGATTGATATGGTAATATTGTCAGTAAGGTGTCATTTCTTTCATGGAAGCTCATCCGAATGGAACCGAGATGTTAAGCGTGCTGAGGCTGGAGTAGTGTGAGGATGGGTGACCGACCGGGAAATTTAACCCTGAGTGTAATTTGATCTAAGATTAATTGTACTTATAGAGTTAAAAGTGTCTACTCTGAAAAAGAAAAAAAAAAAGAAAAAAAAATAAATTGAAAAAAATAGAAAAAGCTACGCCGACGGCTGCCCTCGGCGTAGTAAAAAAAATAAAATTAAAATTTGAGAAAAAAAAATTCGAACTTTTTTTTGAAAAATGAAAATTTGAATTTTTTAAAATACTATGCCGACGGTTTGGCCGTCGGCGTAGCAGGCTACGCCGAGGGCCGGGCTACGCCGACGGCCCATGTGGCTACGCCGAGGGAGGTCTATGCCGAGGGACTACGCCGAGGGCTGCCCTCGGCGTAGCCTACGCCGACGGCAAAACGTGGCTACGCCGAGGGCAGCTGTCCGTCGGCATCTTCAGCCATTCCCGTAGTGAGGGACCACGCACGGCAAAGAAAAAAGAAGGCGCACGGCAAAGGGAGAGCGCACGGCAAAGAGCCTTTGCCGTGCGGGGAGAGCGGGCGCACAGCAAAGCAACCTTTGCCGTGCGTTTTTCCCTTTGCCGTGCGTCTTATGGCATTTTCTTCTTTTACTTCATTATTGCACTTAATTTAATACTTATATTTATTCTTTTAATATATGACAAGTACTACATCTTAAGACAATGTGTGTATACCCATACTTTTGCATTATGACAAGTACTCTACGTCTTCAACCCCCCCCCCCCCCAACATATTAGGGTTTCGGAGCTAGCTGTGTTTGTGGAATTCTGGCACGTGTTATCGCCCGAACATGAAGAAAGTCACACCGGGGAGCTATGTATTGCACCATTAAACCTTACACCACACTTCCACACATATCATAGGTCCACATGCAAGTTTTGGTGGGATTCCGATGCTCCGGAGGTCATTCCCCCACCCCCACCACCCCCCCGAAACGGCGGTCTGTGGGCAACGGCGATCTACCCCCCTAGATTTCTCCGCGCGAGGTTCCACCAATGTACTTTTTCATAGGTTTAGGTTTATTTAGGTATTATACACATGGAGAACCAGGCTTGGCACTATTTGGCACATTCTAGCCCCCGGTATAGCCGCAGCGGGACAGTTCAGCCTACACGCGTCCAGAAATCTTCTAAGTGTTATGACCCGAACGTGAGGAAGGTCACACCGGGGATCTATGTCTTGCACCATTTGGTGAATCACACATTCCAACACACTTCCACACATATCATACAAAAACAACTTCGGAACGAAACAAAACGCCTGGAGAAAGAGGAACAACATATGAAGAAAACATAGGTGGGCACACACACACAACACTCAACATAGGTACTCAACATAGATGAGAACACACACAGTACTCAACATAGGTACTCAAACTAACTACGACCAGGTCCTAAGCCGCGCGGTGCTGAGCCGCGGACGCTCTGCTTCCAAAGAGCCGGAACCATGAGAGACTCGCTCGCGTCATAAGGATTCTGAAGTAGCGACCAACGCCTGCTACTTGGATTATTGAACAAATACATGTAGCGAAGGACGTGCTCGTCCTCCTCCCTAATACGGCGACGTACCACCTCCTCGGGGGCCGGCGCTCTGAACACATTCCGTGGCCAATACCACCAAAGAAGATCCGGATCGACGATGCGACCTGGATCCCTCACCAAGGTCCCCGCCCCGGAAGGTAGCCTCTCCCAGTGCCAGCCCGGCGGATGCCAGTCCCGGACATCGCCATCCGGGTTGATCAAAAGGGGCATCGGAAAGGCCGGCGCGGAGGAGAAGCAGCGCGTGGAGGAGAGACGGGGCGACGGGTTGGCTCGAACCGGGGACGAGGTCGTGGGTATTTATGCCCAATTAGGAACAAGCACACGGATCGTGTGTTTCCTTCGAGCGCTTGTGAGCCGTTGGATCAGCGGTGTGTTTCTTTCTGGCGCTTCTGAGCCGATCGATCAGCGGGCATGTAGTATGTCCAATCAGCATCAAGCACACGGATCGTGTGTTTCCTTCGAGCGCTTGTGAGCCGTTGAATCAGCGGTGTGTTTCATTGGAGCCCTTGTGAGCCGTTGGATCAGCGGTGTGTGCTTCTTTTGAGGGGTGAGCTGTTGGAGCAGCAGAAAGAGTGAAGCGGAGCCGGCACGCTGCGCAAGTGGGCGCTCTCCTGCGCGCTGCTGCATGGCTGAGGACGACGGCGACCAGCTGCAGGCACTCACGAGCAAATAGATAGAAAAAATAAGAGAGAGAAAATAAACAGAAAACATAAGAAAGAAAAAATAAGAGAAAAAAAACCAAAAGCCCATTACTACCGGTTGTAATATATAGGGTCATGTGGCTGATCCAACACTGGTTTTGCCGATCCGGAAGCTTGCGCATCCGTCTTGTGTCGTTGTGGGCAGCAAATCGACCTTCGATCCAAGCAGCCGCAAGACTTCTCTAATGATCTAACGACCGTCCCAAAAAGTGTTGGGAATGTTGTAGATCATTAGAGAGCCTTGCAGCTGCTTGGATCCGACCGAGGGGCATGGCTACCACTTCCACCACCACCACTCCCACCTCCTCGGCAATTCATCATTGTGTCACCCTAATCCAGCGGTTGGATTCAACCTACCCGAGGGCTTGTGTTTCCAACATCGTCGTTGTGTTGTCCTTATTCACCGACCTACAGGAGGTGGCTCCAATGGCTGGCCGACGAACAAGGACAAACACAATAATGCCAGGGAACATGCCAGCGGGTAGGCTAAATCCAACCATTGGGTTCGGTGGCAAAGGTAGACGCTCGTTGTGTGCCGTTCGCTGCAGGGACGTCGCTATTTATAGGCGATTAGAAGGTGTACCTGTGGATGAGGTGGGAGTGCAGATCCAACAGCTCACAAGCCCTCAAAACAAACACACCCCTGATCCAACGGCTCACAAGCGCTCTAAAGAAACACACGATCCATGTGCTTCCGATCAAACAGCTCACAAGAGCTCGAACGAAACACAACTCTGATCCAACGGCTCACAAGCGCTCGAAGGAAACACACGATCCGTGTGCGCACAATCCAACAGCTCACAAGCACTCGAAAGAAACACAACTCTGATCCAACGGCTCACAAGCGCTCGAAGGAAACACACGATCCGTGTGCTTCTTCCATCGCTTCCCGCCTTCGTCTGTCGTGCATCGCTTCTTTGCCATGCACCGTCGCACGGCAAAGAAAACTTTGCCGTCCGGCAAAGAGACGACGCACGGCAAAGATAGCGGCGCATGGCAAAGATAGCGGACGACGCACGGCAAAGAAGCAGGGACGGCAGTCTGTGGGCCCCCGGCGGTCTACCCCCCTAGATTTCTCCGCGCGAGGTTCCACCAACATACTTTTTCATAGGTTTGTTTAGGCATTAGACAAATGGAAAACCAGGTTTAGGTTCCACCAACATACTTTTTCATAGGTTTAGGTTTGTTTAGGCACATTCTAGCCTCTGGTATAGCCGCAGCGGGACACTTCAGCCCACACGTACAGGAATCTTCTAAGTGTTATCGGCCGAAAGTGAGGAAGGTCACACCGGGGAGCTATGCCTTGCACCATTTGGTGGATCTTTCCTCCAGGGTTCTTTAATCCGATGCAACATATGATCTTGCACCTCGCGGACGAGTGTTTAAAGGGGGGCCGAATTGGGGTCGTTGGCAGTATCCGCCCGAGAGAGAAACACAAAGGCTTCGTAAAATGACAGGCAATAAATGCAAGATCGAAGCATCCATAGCCGAGGCAGTCCTTAACGTGGAGGTGGCGAACTTCACCATTAAGCACTATGATCCGAACATTCCCACAACGCACAACCCGGTCCTCCGATATAATGCCGCCAACACTGAAGATGTACCCAAGCTCAGCATCTTCATAGGGCTTGGTGGCAAGTCAAGTGGTCTGAAGACGTACAAGACGAATATACATGAGCGGACCTTGATCCACTCGTATGTCTTGAACACCATGGTGGAAGTGAAGCCATACATCCAGTAAGTGCTAACCATTTAGTTATTCGCAAACATTCACTCGTATGTTCGTGGCTAACTCTTCCTCTTTTCATTAGTATAGAACATTCACGGCTAAATATTGGAAGTACCAAAGGGAGCCTACCCCGGAAGAATCCAAACATATTTTCGAAAAGGGCGGCGGTCTCGGTTTCAGTAGCTGGTTCTGTGGTTTGGTACTATTCTATCCAAATTTGCTTGCACTGCCGACATTTATCGGTCATTTCTCGTTCTAAGCTTCTCGTGCTAAACTTGTAGGCAAGAACTGACAAAGAGATGAAGCCCGAGCTAAGAAAAATTGCTAGGGGCTTTAACCATTCCGTCGACACGTTCAATTCTTATGACGTGAACGGGTATCGCTTCCAGACCCATGAATACACAACAAGCCGTCCCAACGCGAAGACAATAAATAGCGGGGTGGTGTGTCAAGGTGATGATGGACTCCATTACTATGGAAGAGTCGAGGGTATATACGAGCTGAATTACAGGTTTGATAAAGGGCTAAATCCCGTCGTATTCAAATGCCATTGGTTCGACCCACGTCGGGTGAGACGGGATCCTGAAATTGGATTGGTCGAAGTTGAAAGAAGCTCTGTTTATAAGGGAGAGGATGTGTACATTTTGGCTACCCAGGCCTTCCAAGTATTCTATCTCCCGTACCCGTGAAAAATCCGGCAAAACGTCTACAGGGATGGGATGTTGTGATGACGGTACCTTCACGCATTAGGCCGCCCCTGCCAAACAAGGACGATTACCGCCGCGTAGACCCCTCAACACAGAATGTCGAGTTTTATCAGGACGAAGGGCTCCCCGGTCATTTCACCATCGACTTGCCGGCCTTTGATGACATGGTCGTAGATGTTGAACAAGAAGAAGATGAGGGCATAGAGGAAGATGTTTGTGAGAAGGAAGACCTGAGTTTGCTCGAGGCGTTCAAAGCAGGCGTTGACCTCTATCCTGGACAACCTCCAGCTGGTTTCATTGATGATTATTGGTTCGCCGAGCCTGATGGCGATGACGAAACATGTGATCCAATTACCGATGTCGACACAGGCTACTGATTGTAATAACTCTATGTAGTAGATGATTATGTAGTAATAACTCTATGTAATAGTGATAGTCGAGCTGGTGTATCTGTAAGAACTCTGTGCTATGTTTGTGAGAACTCTTTGCTATTTTAATTATTTTTGCTTTTACTAATGTTCATCTATTTGCATTATTGTTGCTTTCACAAATATTCATGTATTTATATCTTTGTTGCTTTACAAATATTCATCTTTTAACATTGCGTACTAATAAACCACTCTTTTCATTGTGTTTGCAGGTGATACAAACATGCCAAGAGGAGTAGGCAAGGCCGTTCGGCAAAAGGTCAAGAACTTGACTGAGCTTGTGACCAAGCCGAGTGGTTCCCGTAGGAAGAATGCGACGTGGGAAGAAACTCCTCCCGCTGCTTCTCCTAGCCCCCCTCGTCGAGCACGCAGGAAGAATGCGATGCGGGAACCTCCTCGTAGCCCTTCTCCTAGCCCTCCCCTAGTTGAGGATGATGTGGACGACGCGGATCTCGGAGGTGGGGAGGCCTCCAAGCACTCGGGTGGGGAGGACACGGATCTCGGAGGTGGGGAGGCCTCCCAGCACTCGGGTGGGGAGGACGTGGAGGAGGACGAGGAGGACCTCTCGGAGGAGGAGGAGGAGGGGCTGGGGGGGTTACCGTTTGAACCTGACCCATCCCTAGCTTGGGACCCGCCGGAGGAGGAGTACGTTGCTCCCGAGGAGAGGCTGCGGCCACGTGAGAAGGGGCCGTATCAGCGTGGGAAAACGACACTCCCCCACCTAAAGACTTGGTCCTATAGCGACTGTGTTCTCGCGCCCGGTGGAAAGAGGTAAAATGCTGATTTTGGCATTCCATTATCGAAATTTCATCATTATCGAATTTCTTATCTCATACGTACTGATTTTGGCATTTAATTGTGCAGGTCATTCGTGTATGGTGACCCGCTGAAGAAGCCGTCACGTGCCTACTCGAACATCATTGGAGGACTACTTCGCAAGTATTTTCCTGGGCTTGTCAATCTCCCCACCGGTGGCCGCGACGTAGCTTGGAGTTGGAAGCACTACAGCTACGCGCCAAATCCTCACGGCAGGCACGAGAACATGCAGGAGGTGGTTGTACACCGTTTCTGAGTACGTGGCTTTTGACTTTTTAGCATTCAAACACTCGTTGGTGGACAATAGTTGCACTAATGCCCCTTGTTTTACCTATGTGCATGGTTGCAGCAATACTTCAAGAGGGCGGAGGGTGAGGAGCGTGCGTGCGACTTCATCTTACACGAGATTTGCAAGAGGAGGGTGACTGGCATGCACTACGAGGCACGTGTTCAGTGCGTCCGCAACTGGCACGCCGACCGCAAAATCCACATGTCTAAGAAGGACGCTCGGGATACGCTCATGGCACTGTGGCAGTACCTACAGGTATTTGCATTTCTGTGTTATTGATTTCCTTATCGCCACGTAGTTTCTGTTGTAATAATGGGTCTATCTTGTGTATGTAGAACCCTCCTCAGTACGTCGGCAACGACCGCGCATGCTATGTGGCGATGGTCATGTGGTGGACATGCCCCCAGTACCTCCAGAAGCACGAGGAGGGCAAGCGGAAGCGGGCAGAGATGCGAGGTGGATCACATATCCAAGGCAGCATCCCCCTCTCCCTTCACATGTAGGAAGAGGTGAGCAAATGGTTACTTCGTTCTTTGAGTTCACGTTATATATTGTTAACTCCCACTTCAGTTAATTACATGTTCTCTTTTGCAGGAAAAAAAGATAGGAGTGAAGCCAAATTTATTTGGCCTCATTAAAAAGATGAAGACCAGGAAGGCGCCGCATCCTCAGACAGGGTCCATGTGGGTCAATGAGCAAGCCGAGACCAAGTGTGAGGCGTATGTATCGAAGTTCAAGGAGGTGCGCGGCGAGTCCTCCGACCCATACACCGAGGACTTTGACGTTGAGGCTGCGATCCTTGCGGGACAAGGCAAGAAGCATGGCCAACTCTGGATTGGTGACGGGTGCGTCGACCCAATGACCGAGCCATCTCTACGCCAGGTCCGTAGAGGTCGTACTCGCGACCAGCCTCGGGTTGAGCCCCGGCCACGAGCTTCGGATCTAGCTGTCGAGCGGTTACGGGTATGTTCTTCCTCGGTCCTCTACGCTTCTTTACATGTTTTCCATTGCAATGTTAATGACATCGCGGCGACACAACGTAGGCGGACATGGAAGCCAAGGAAGAGAGATTCCGGCAGGAGGCGGAGCAGCGGCAGAAGCAGCTGGAGGAGCAGCTTAGAGCGAGCCAGCAGCTGCAGATGCAGTTGCAGACACAGATGCAGCAGCAACAGCAGATGATGAACTGGTTTGCGAGCCAGACCCTTCTGACTTCTCCACCGGGGACGGTTCCTACTCCTCCTTTCGCCTTCCCGTGGGTAAGTGGTTAACCTAATATCTCCATCATATTTCTCTTGTCTTATTGTCTAACCCAAACATCATATGCAGATGCAACAATAGACCGGTCAGAGCCCGGTGATACCGAACATGCAGCTCATCCAGGCACCTCAGACCGGTGAGAGCCCGGTGACACCTCAGATGACCTTCAACAATCCAAACATCGTCCGGAGCCTGACGCAGTTTGCAGGTGAGTTCTCCTACACTTGTGACCAACGCACTTCTAGGTTGTAGAATGCCATCACACTTGTACCAAAAATAACTTGAAAATTGCATAATTTACTCTATTGTCTCACACTTGTTGGAAATTTAGCAATCTCATTATTTTTCTTTTCACCTAGTAGAACATGGTGGACAAGGAGATGGATCCGGACAAGGAGATGGATCCGGACCATCACATAGTTAGCTACAATAAAGGTTAGTTCCTCTACATTCATCACTTGTTGGAAATGTTGCCATGCCATGCCATAAGATGTCATTTGCCATGTTAATGCCATTTACCATGAAGGATGCCATCTTATATTGCTTAGTTGGTAAAGGATGCCATTTTATATTGTTTACCATGATCTTATATTATATTGCTTAGTTGGTGAAGATGCCATCACATAGTTAAAATTTTAGCCACTTGTTGAAATTTTAGCCACTTGTTGAAATTTTAGAGTATATGAATTAGAATGCTAATATTAGAATTATAATGTCTTATATAAGTGAACGAATGGAGTATATGAAATAGAATACAAGGTTGATATCTCACCTTTCTTTTTGATCTTGTAGAAGAAGGGCAAGGAGATGGAGAAGGACAAGGGCAAGGAGATGTGGCCATCTAATGCAAAGAGATGATAAGGGCCTATGTTTATATTGATGTTCATGTACTAATGTTCAGATTGTGTGTTTAATTGTGTTGGGCAAAGAGATGATGAGCCTATGTTTATGTTGATGTTCATGTACTCTACTTTAATGGATGTTGTTGGATGAAGTTGGATTATGTTGTTGTGTTGCTCAGATTGTATGTTATATTGTGTATTTATTTGTGTGGTATATTGGTGTTTAAACTGTGTTTAAATTGTGTTTAAACCCTGAAACAGAATTAAAATGAAAAACCCCAGGGCCTTTGCCGTGCGTATGCGCACGGCAAAGAACCATTTGGTCACTTTGCCGTGCGCATACGCACGGCAAAGGCAATGCCAGGGGCTGGCCTGGGTACGCCTGGGAAGTGATTTGCCGTGCGGGTGGACGAGTGGCGCACGGCAAAGGTGCGCTCTTTGCCGTGCGTGGCGGCTGGAAGGCGCACGGCAAAGGGTTGCGTGTTGCCGTGCGTGGCGCTGGGAGGCGCACGGCAATGATTCTGCACGGCAGTGCGTGACAGCGCACGGCAAAGCCGTTTGCACGGCAAAGAGCTGCGCCGCACGGCAAAGGTAAGGCCGCACGGCAAAGGCTTTGCCGTGCGTGTTCGGAGCGGCGCACGGCAAAGAACCCTTTGCCGGGCCAGACTTCGCCGTGCTTTGCCGTGCGTATTTCGTCCTTTGCCGTGCATTTTGGCCGCACGGCAAAGCCAGTGTCTCCCGTAGTGTTCATAACTGAATATAATATTCCTAGCATTTTCTGATGAATATTACATGCTTCAAAAAATGAATAGAATTATTCCTAGCAGTTTTGATGAATTTCAAATGCTTAAAAAATGAATAGAATTATTCCTAGCATTTTTTGATAAATTTTACATGCTTCAAAAAATGAATAGAATTATTCCTAGCATTTTTTAATGAATTTTACATGCTTCAAAAATAAAGAGAATTAAACCTGGATGTTGAGTTGATGTATTTTATGTAAAAACAGGGTCTGCTAAATGCAATAACCAAGTGTCTTCTAACTTTCCTCAGAGATACTAGCTAAGCCACATTTATGCCAATTTCCAAATTGTTGGGTTAAGAGGGGAGGAGCTCAAAACAAATTATGGATGCAACTAGCTATTCTTACAGTCAACATGGTTTTGATGTTGCAATGTCAAACATGAAAGAGGAGTGTCTAGAAGCTTGGGAATGGCTAATGAAAATGCCAGTTGCATCATGGGCTAGATATCCCATGGATCAGAATTTCCAAAACTGACTTAATGGTTAACAACTTCAGTGAGATTTTCAATAGAATTATACTTGATGTGAGAGGCACACCACTAAGAACGACGTTTGATGGAAGCGCACCAGAAAGAGTTGACGACAAGGAATGAAGGGAAAAGAACAGGAGCAGCCAGCGCTACATGGAAGATCACCCCAACCTACAGTGGCGTAGCCACACTATAGCTGTGTAGTCAAATGACTACACAGCATTTCGACAAATTGTTCACATATAGGTTAAAAATCATGCAGAAAAATAAAAAATTCATACAAATACATGTATTTGACATCACAAGTTTAAATTGACATCACAACTTTGTACCTCTGGCTCCGCCACTGCCAACCTACACAGAAAAATTAGAAGAAAACAAGAAATGGTTTAGACTGTGTGTACATCAGAAAGGCATGTGATGGTTTATGGAAGTGAGCAGTGGGGTGGACAGAGAATATGTTGTCAACTTGACAAATAGGACATGTGGATGTAGGAAATGGGACATGAGTGGAATCCCTTGCAGCCTTGCTATTTCAGCCATTTACAAGTCATTCCAGCATTCTGAAGATTTTGTCTATAATTTCTTCAAAAAACCAATGTACATGGAGGCATATAATCCAGTGATTTACCAGCAGATACCTAAAGCAGCATGTGACTCTGCCGGCCTGGTTAGTACTTTGTAACCTGCCTAAGTTTGCTCACGTAATAATATGTCTATTTGGCAGCTAAAATCTCACAAAATATAACATTAGGGAAAAGGGAAGTTTGGCACACCTCAACATCTTTAGCATTTTATTAAACTCAAAAGTTCACATCAAGATCATACGATCAAAAAGAGCTCAGATCCAGGCTCTGAATAGCTAGAAGCACATAGTTGTATAACAAGCTGAAAGAAAAGGAAAAATGTCACAATACAAGTACATGAAAGACTTGTAAAATCCAGGATATAGATTTGAACAAGTCTAACAAGATTAACGAGTAACTAGTGAGATTAAATACAAATCTCGGCTTGACTCGTTAGATTCATGAGTCACTCGTCTGCCTCGCAAGTTCCGAGTTTGAATTGTTAGTGCAAATTTGCTCGTGTAATATGATACGTTCGGCCGGCACTAATCTCATGGGGGAAAAGGAGCAGGGCTCGGTCAGAAGAAGCTTTGGGCTTAAAATCAGCCCACGAACAACACAGCAGCCCCAACCGTGTCCACAAACAAAAACCATATAGGGCTCCTTTGATTTTTAGAATAGGAAATCTATAGGAATAGGAAACTTACACGAATGGGATATCATGCCTACTTGAATGCTATAGGAAGTAAAACTTTTTTTGATTGTAGTGAAGGAATTTTTCATGAGGTATGACCTAATGTTTTTTTCCTATGTGAATTACACTACAAGATTCCTATGAGATTAATTCCTATGGGATATGATCCTACAAATTAAACAACTAGTATAGGAAATTTTCCTATAGGATCTAATCCTACAAAAATCTTTTGATATTCCTTTAAATCAAAGAGGTCCATAGTATTTCTTAGGAAGTAAAAAAAAATGCGATCTGAAAAACTGAGCTAATCTTCGATCGGATTATGGGCCCTCGTGCTCTGCCTTTCTACCTCTCACCCTAATCACCACCACTTCGAGATCTTCTCTTGAGGTTCGCACGTGCTGGAGCACGTTCTCCCCGATCCCTAATCGAGATTAATGTCCGCAGATCTTGCTTACTAGTAGTAGCACTGTTCTCAGGTCAACCGTCTCCCTCACCTGCCTGATCCCATCTCCATTGCATCCGTGCAGCTGCAGCCAGATCAATGGTACCGCCTGCCACTAGCATAAATTCTGATCCTGAGAGATACCATTGAATAGTGATGACTGCCTCTTTCTTCTGTGTTCAAACTTCAAAGATTTTTCTTATTTATATACGGCTTACAATTACAGTTTATGAAGATGCAACCATCAGAAACCATCTTGAGTTTGTACATGAAAGAAGAACATATTGTCTTGAAACATGCCTGAAGATGCATTCCTGGTCGCAAAATCTTTCTTTTGCATTTATAACATTGGGTAAGATTTATCTATGCTGAAAGTTATATGAAACATCATTCTTTTGTATATGAACATAGAGCATCAACCAGTTATTCTTTGTATATGAAACTATAAAGTAAGAAATAGTTTACTTGTTCATGCTCCCTAAAGAAATGAAACACAACCAATTCTCAGTTGCTTCTCAGAACAATCCATGATCATTAAACGTGATGTCTGATGAATAGTACCTACAATCGATCCAGCGATATAAGGAAACTTGTGCTTCCTAAATACACCTCTGAATCTCTTCTTCTGTCAGACAAATGAGTCTTCCAGTTCCAGCCGCCTCGATTCGGCGCCGCAAAAAAATCTTATTGCCACTGCTGACCATTGCATATCATCCTAGATCTCTACGAAGAATCAAAAGTATCAGCAACCTTCCTCAGGTGTACCTGCCTCCCATCTTACTGATGGTACAAGGCACAGATGCCATTGCCACTGAGCTACTGGCTGGAGGTCCCAGTCACAGCAAACTGAAAAATCCTTAGTAGCCAATGCGCCTTTTTGCCATCCGAGCGGATTATATTGTAACCAAAGATTTTCTCCAAGCTCTTCCTTCCGCAATGCCAGACGGCGAGGCCCCTGGTTTGTAAGTCGGTCAAGGCGACAGCGGTTTTCACCATTTTTAGATCAGAGCTCTCGACGATTCAGGCAAAGACAGCCTGCAAACTGTCATGAGCTCTGAAGAATCCGTGTGAGCTCCTCTTTCGCTTCCTGCAGGGCGACCGGCTTCCGGAGGATGCCGTTGATTCCGGACTGCGCGCACCGCTCCCACGCGTTCTGCTCGGAGGTCATGGCCATCACGAAGGGCCACCGGCCGCTCCGGTACTGCCGGACCCTCGCCGCGACGTCCAGGGCGTTCACCCTCGTCATCTCGAGGTTCACCATCACGACCTGGTACGCAGACGAGGAGGGGCCGATCGAGTTCAGGAACCCGGACCCCGAGGGCAGCGAGGAGACCACGCAACCAAGCTTCTCCAGGAGCTTCCGGGCGACGACCATGTTGATGTTGTCATCGTCGATGAGCAGGATTTTAAGCCCTGTTAGCTGGCACGAAGGCGAGGTGTACTGCTGCTGCTCGAATGATCCTCCGGCGGTACTGGACGCCGCAAGGGGCGGTTGCAGCTGGAATCTCAGGACCAGGGTCATGCTCTCCGGAAGCCCTTGCCCGTCAAGAACTGCCCATATGTTCCCTTGCATCATCTGAAGGTATTACAAAAATGAAGAACAACAGGATATCAGTTACTTGTATGCTCTCAGATTTAACTGAATTTGAATCAAAATAGACAATGTAACATTACCTGTACAAGCTTTCTGCACATGCTGAAGCTGAGCCTGAGATCGAAACCCTCACCGATTGGCTTTCGTAAGAACTGTCCCGGGGGTGACATCGAGTCGGCGCTCTGCTGGCTCTTTACCGCAATAACAAACTTAACCGACGAGTACCCGCTGGAGTAGCTTGGCCTCCATGGATCCCACCTCTGTCCAAGACTGTCATCTGTCACCTCATTATCAGCGCGTACCCGGAACGTGACATGCCCCGAGTCGATCCGACTAATGAGATTGCCAACCATGTGGAGGATGACATGGAAGATCCTCCTCTCATCACCGAGGACAAGGTCCGGCAGCGTATTCTCTACATGCACTGCGAAGCCGAATCCCCTGAAGTCACAGAGACACCTGGAGACACAGGCAGCATCCCTGATCATCGAGTGCAGGTGGAATGGCCGCGTCTCCAGGGGGAGGCGCTCCCGGTTGCTGGCGGACATCTCCATCACATCGTTGATGAGTGTGGAGACGACGGTGGTCGTTCGCGCCATCGTGTTGACGACGAGCTTCTGCTCGGGTGTCAGGGTGTCCTCCTGAATCACGGACACGAGACCCTGGATGGTGTGAATCGGCCGCCGCATTTCCTGGCTCATGACTCGCTGGAACGCATCCCGGGCCTCGTTCGCCATGAGCGTGTCCCGCCTCGCCTGCAGCAGCTCGCGGTTCTGCTCGGCGAGCCT
This sequence comes from Puccinellia tenuiflora, assembly GCA_012064385.1. Taxonomy (NCBI): domain Eukaryota; kingdom Viridiplantae; phylum Streptophyta; class Magnoliopsida; order Poales; family Poaceae; genus Puccinellia; species Puccinellia tenuiflora. Next base: position 7,971 of record QRDG01002003.1, on the reverse strand, counting down.
GTCTCGCATCGCCTGCGACTCCTCGAGCAAGGACGTGTGCGAGAGCGCGACGGCCACCTGGTCGGCGACCACTTCAACAATCTCCAGCTCGTGTGCTCCCCAATTCTTGCCGCTGGGAGGCACGAGCACCAGCACAGCGTAGCTGGTCTGGATCACCTCCGGCGTGCCGCCCTTGAAATCAGACACCTTAAGCATCGGCATCCGTATCGCCGCCACGGTGCCGGTATCCTCCTTGCCCCCGCCGCTCGCCGAAGCGAGCGCCGACTCAGTGCCGAGCAGCTTGACGTCGTCGCTCCTCCTGACCTCGACGACATCAGCATCGTCCACCGCGATAGCTAGGCCGACAGCGCCGCCCCGCCTGAGCTCGTGGGTGAGGTGCATTGCAGCCTTGTCGGCGGCGGGCATCCAGACGGCGCAGTTCTTGAGGCCGAGCACCCTGGAGAGCTCGATGAGGGTGGTGTAGAGCACGGTGTGGCGGTCGAGCGACTTGCGGATCTCCTGGGTGAGCATCCGGACGTGCCAGCTGGCCTCCTCCTGCTGCTTCATGAGGTCCACCTCGCGGTCGAGCTCGCGGGCCTTGATCCAGAGCAGGCTCTCCCGGACCTTGACCCGGAGCAGCTGCGGGATGAGGGTGAGCAGCGTGATGGCGGTGAGGAAGGAGACGAGCGCGGTGAGGAACTTGGCGGCGGTGAGGAGGAGGACGAGCGCGAAGGCGTGGGGCTCGTAGGTGAAGGCGGTGAGCAGGTGGGTGAGGCCGCAGAGCACGATGAAGGCGCCGAACTGGACCAGCACCCACCGGAACGGGAGCAGGTGGCGGAGGCCCGCCACGAAGTAGAGGATCTCGAGCGGGATGGAGAAGTAGGCCGCCGCGATCAGCAGGTCGCTCACCTTCTGCCACCGCAAGATGTTGTCCATGCTCCAGAACCCGCCGCCGCCGCTGCCGTCGCAGTTGCAGTGCGGGTACCCCGCGTCGTCGTCGCCGGCCGCCGCGGCCACGGCGGGCACCAGGAGGGCCAGAAGCAGCGGTACCATCCGCCGCCGGCGCGCGGTGGCCCGGCCACCTCCTCCGCATCTGAATCTCGGAGACACCATCCGGTAGTACAGCTGCGCCCACTTAAGCAATCTCGTCAGAGACAGAGCCGCGAACTGGGCCAAGGTTTGCCGAGGAAAATTTGAAATCGGAGACCGTACCATGTGATGAATTGGGGGCAGGCTCCTATTACAATCTTGGCAGCATTGGAGCTAAGCTGTGCAGGGCTGGCGTCCAAGTGGAAAAGCGGAGGCGCCGCTTAGTCTGAAATGGCGGCCGCGGCGGCGGCGGCGTCTCTGACGGAGGAGCAAGAAAATATCCAGACTTGGCGGCATCCAAAGCATCAGCAGCGCCGCATCATCTGTATCAAACAGAAGAGCCAAACAGTTTCAGTTTCCCGCTGTAGAACGAGCCAAGATTCAATCAAGATGACGACGAATCCATCCATGCGCCTTCCTCGAAAAAAAAAATCCATCCATGCGGTGCTGGACACTTGTCCTGCACTAACACGAGCAGAGCAGAGACCTACGAACCAATCAAGTCCCTAGCATTCGTATCCTCGAACCAGAGCGAATCAAAGAAGAACGAGATTAGTCAGGGATAGTAAACAAGAAACTCTACCCCTCAAGTTGAGGTGCAGTTCTTGGCTGCTTGAAGTACGAGGATCGAATCCGGTGGGAGAAGCGCCGCCAGTCCAGTTCTGCAGCAAGAACGTCGATTTGACCGGGAAGCAAGAAAAAACAAATCGATCCAGCGACGAGCCGACGGACGGACGGACCTACTGACGATACGATCGATCAGTCAATCTTGGCGGCCTCGCATCGTACCGTACCTACCTGAAGAAATCAGAAGCGGGAAGAGGGAGGTCAGCGGGAGGGCGCCATGGGAGTGAGAGGGATCCACCTGAGCGGAGGAGTTCTGTGGCGGTGGAGGAGGAGGAGGAGGAGGAGGAGGGGTCAAGAGACTGCGCATTGGGTCTGGCTGGCTAGTGGCGGAAGAAGCCGTGGAAGCATCGGCAAGTGGGAGCTGAAAAGAGAGGAGGAAGCATCGTCGCCGGTGGACGACGGATGGGTGCGGGATTGGGTCTGGATTTCCCCCACTAATTCTAATCTAATCACATCAAATCAGTCTTTGGCCAACTGCCGATGATGCTGCCGCCGCTGCACACGAAACTGAGAGGAGACCGCTGCGGCGTCAAGGAAAAAAAAATCGATTCTTTTTCACACGGAGACCCGAGCTTGTGCAGCTGAGAAATACTGTCTCTATGTCCGGTGGGCCCGGGTGAGTATTGCCGGTGGGGCCGTGAGCGTGAGCTTTGCAGGAGTAGTAGGGTGCAAGGTAATTGACCGGCTCTTTTTATAGCAAACACAAACTTGCGAAAACCTCTTTTGGATCCCGGGCTACCACTCGGAAAATTTTGATTTCAAATTTGGTACATTTTGATCTGGGTAAAAAACACAAATGCGCAAATCAGAATCAGCAAACAGTGTTCTGACTCGAGATTTTGAAATTTCCTGGATTTGTCTATTTCGCTCAGGCAAGAATACAACGAATTTGGAATCAAAAATTTGCACGGTGGTAGATCTCAACATTATCTACCCCAAGTATTGTTTTCTGAATTTGCAAGCATGACATCCATGGGTTTTCATGTAGGCCTTGTCAGGTGGCCAGAGCCAGAAATTGAAATTGAGACGGTGCCGGCTAATTCACATGTCTTCATTGCTGTTGCATTTTTTTTTTTTGCCTCACCGATTCGAATGAACTTCATGACAGTATAGGATGGTACTCTTTATAATATTTTGCTTATTTTTCAAAAGAGAAAGTCTCGAGTCTCTATGTAACCATATGGTGTGTTTTTTGTGTAGTGTAGTTTGCAGGATTGAAAACCACTTGCCATACAATGATACAAGAGTGCTACTAGGGCCGTGTCGTGATTGCATTAGGAGGCATACGGTGGGGCCTACGAATCCCAAAAAAAAATCAAAAACGTACTGGAGAAGATAAAAAAAAATCGTGACGGGTCCCACGCCAAGATCAGGTGGGGAGAACCTAGACATCCCCCTTCATTTTCCCGCTGAGGCGCTGACGCAGTACAAGTGTACAACGACAACCAAGCACTCCACTGGTATCTCGTGAATTATACTGTCATGAAGTATAATTCAATTGAGATCCTTGAGTAATTCATAAATACACCAAGCACATTGAGATCCTTGAGTAATTCATAAGTACAAGTGTACAACGACAACCAAGGATCTCAATGTTTTTTTCTTCATTTTTTTTTTGTGCTTTGTATTTATGGTGAACTTTTATAATAGATTCAGACCCACCTTGCAAAAGAAAAGGTTGGTCTCTGATCGATGGCTTTGTATCCGGAGTTGTTCCTTCCTCCCGCTCCTTCCACATAGTGTATAACAACCCATTGCATAGCGTGAGAAAGATAGAGTTGGATGCAACACACTCTCTTGATGGCTTGACAAACTCTAGGAAGTTATGGTCAAACATGAATTCTTACAAGCAATTTAAAAGTTGTCGTGTTACTTCTTTTGAAAATTAATTTTATGTTTAGTATTGATCAAGCAAATTTCTATGTTTATGGTAGATGATGGTAATACTTTATTAGCTTAGTCCTTGTTAATGTTAGTTGCTATACACATAGATCTGCTTATTAAAATGAAATTATGAATTGGGATAATACCCCTACACAAGTATATTATCTTATTAAAGTATTTGTAAATATAGGTGAAGCGTGGTCAAAGTGGGTGCTCGTTTGGCCCTTCAAGGTACTCCTTTTGTTCTAGATTTTGGACTTCATTCACAACCAAGTTTCTGAAATCGTCTAAACATTCAAAATAAACCAACATAAGAAAATAATTCATGAAATATTGTCTACTTATCTAACCATCGCTAGTAGAAAAACAGTTACCCGTGGCGACGATGGTAGCACTTAAGCCATGGCGCAGGTGTATCGGTGCGCCACGGCTAACGTGTGCCACGGGTATAGCATTAGATGCGCCACGGCTATGTGTTCCGGGAGATAAATAAAAAGCTGCCCGCCGTCGCGGGGGATTCGCGTCGGCCGTGCCGTCCACGGCGACGACCTGCCGCGCTGGAGCACGCGGTCAGCGAGAGGGGCGTGCTCTGCGCCGAGTAGAACATCGGCGATGATAGTGCCGACGACCACGCCGCGTCGGGCATGACGTCCGGATGCGTCGGGTGACAGAGTCTTCGCCATGGACGTCTTGTAGGGCGGCACCGGAGCAGCCGCCGGGCTCGCAGTGGAGGAGGCGGCCGCGGCGGAAGATCTGGCTCGCGCTGACCAGCTCGGACGGGAACGCGGTCCCTCCGCCTCCCGGCACTGGCAGGCCGAAGTCGAAGTCGCTGCTCGGCGGCGCCGTCGTCGTCCACCGCATGGAGAAGAGGTCTGCCGGGTCCATGTCGATGAAGGAGGACCTGGAGCTCCCGAAGGAATGGCTGGTGTCGGCGGGGAAGGGCGGCGGCGGCGCCTGCTGGAGCCACCCGTACGAGAAGCTTGGAGCTCCTGCTCGACGGCTTCGTGGAGAGCTCACCACTCGACCTCGTGCTCGGCGCGGGGCCCAGCTCGCCGGCAGCCGTGGAGAGCTCACCATCTCCTTGCCGCGCCGGCGTAGCCCGCCTCGCGGTGCTCTCCTCCCACCTCCTCGGCGCCGTTGCAGACCCCGCGGCCGTGCTTGAGACGTCGCCCGTGTCGGCCGCGGCACCGGCGACCCGCCCCGGCGTGCTCGCCGTGTTGGACACCGTGCGACAGGGATGCGGTATGAGGTCAAGGACGAGGAAGCATCGTGCGACGAGATCCAGATCGATAGCAGGTGCGGCTGTGGTGGACGCGTGCGTGGGTGGGGCCGTGGGGGCGTGCGTGGGTGTGGGGCGTGGACGCGGGCCGATCCGTGGACGCGGGCTTCCGTCCGTCGATCTGCCAGATCTAACGGTTCGCGCCGCGCGAAACAAACACACGATCCGTGTGTCCTCATATTAACTACATAAACAAATCTAGCTATCTTTTCGTACCTGTCAGCACACATATACTACTGTTGCACTTTAATATGGTGCGCCACAGCTATATTGTCACCCATGGCGCATTATTTTTTGATGCGCCACGAGTAAGGAGGGTGCCATCCAGCCAACCCAGCCTGCACTTAGCCGTGGCGCACGACTATTTTGGTGCGCCACGGGTAATGGGCCACCCGTGGCGCGCTGGTTTCCGGTGCGCCATGGCTATATATCCGTGGCGCACCAACATGGTGGTGCGCCACGGCTATTGAATCCACCTATAAGCATTTTCCTACTAGTGCATCATCATGAGACCAGTGGCATTAGAAAAATAATTTAATTGTAACCCACAGAAAAAAGAATCACATCATTTGGATTTGTAGATCAAAAGTTACAGGGTTTGAAATTCTATGTTAAATAGGGTCCTCCTTCCGGAGAGGGGGGTGGGGGGGGGTGCCGAGCCATCAGTGGGATACCACTATGGTAAATAGCCGGGGCGCTACCCTCTTGAGCTATCCTATTTGATTTACGTTTCTCATGTTGATCATGGGTCCGTCGTTGCCATGTTGACAGAGTCATAGCATCCCAGCCAAGGATGCTATCATGTGGAGGATAGCGCCCTACGGTAGGACGCTACCAAAAAGAGTTAGATTTGAAATTACTTTTAATATAGGTTTATTTTATGCTAAAGTTTCGTCGCAAGGTTTATTTTATCATCTTTCACGGCAAACGGGGGCGTAGACGCTCTGCACGAGGTCGGGATCGGATAGGAGTCGGGTGGAAGAATGACAACCGGCTGCGCCGGTGGCGGTTGTTTGTCGATTGAATATAGTTTACTTTTATCCTCCGAAAATAATAGTCGTACTGAACTACCGATACTATTTAGAATCGTAATTTTAGTGTGCACGACGATGGTTTATGATATTGTTTGATGTATGCAGGCGGCGCGTCTCCTCACGCTAGCGACAATGAATGGTAGCGACAACATATGGATGGTCAAAGGCCGGCTAAGCAGAGCCGATGCACGAGACTTACGCTACATAGACCACGGGGTGATGTTCTGTTCATTTATCTAGAGCCTTCTTTAGATATAATCTTTTGTGCAAACAAATGCTAAGAATAGGCATACAAGATGTCATCCCTACGAATCACACAAATTTTATATGAAAAAATGTCATTATGATATTTTAATCGTAAGTGCCTCTTGAAATTACATGAATTGCAAAATGTAGAAATAAGAAAAAAGGCAGAATTGAGGTGGCATATACCGTGGATTCCTAAAGGTTCCCAAAAACATGAATTCAGATACATGAGTCTTTGGATGTTGCATACAAGATAAACAAATCAAAATTAGAGGATTGAAAAAGGCGGAGTAGAGAGGGATAAGGTCGAAGTACATTAGACCTCGCAGAAGGAAAAATAAGATATGGTTTAAGCTAAATGTTCAGATTCTACGGTACGGGGGCACAGGAATGTATCGTATAGAATTCAGTACCTTAATTCGATGATCCAAATGGCTTTCATAGGAAAGAAAACGTTTAGATTCAAACCTTTGAAAATTCATATGAAAATGTTCAGATCAAAGGGTACTCCCTCGTAGTTTCGCCGTGCCCTACTCGTCGTTGTCACTAGATCACGGGAACAGAAAACTTGTACTAGCTCGTACGTCTCCCCAAAGTTGAAGTCGTAACTAATGGGAGTGAACAGCAGGTTTTCCTGGTCATGCGCGTTTCCTGCATTATACGGCTTCCTCGATCCATAGTAATTTTCGAGGAATTTCTCGGGATTATTTCGTTTGCCTACAGAGCTGTATGGTATGTGGTTCTTTTAACAAAGTTCGATTCCAGCAAACAAAAAACAAAAAAACACGCACTCAAATTCAAGACGACGAGGCACCGGGACTGGACCCCTCGAAAATGGTGCCACTCGTGCGTCGTACGCCTCAGATGATAACTTTTAGAAAATGAAAATCTCGCCACGGGCACTTTGCTGCGCCGAGATCGGGTGAGGAGAACCTGGACTGGACTGGACTGCTGGACACATCCTCCATATCTCTTTCCCGAATCCTCTGACAGCTACCTGCCTCATGCCTACAATACAACTTGCACCACCGAAATATACAACAATTTTCCCAAAGTTATTCAGAATGGTGACAGAACGAATGAACAACGAGTTTTCTCGCTGCTGGAAACTGAAAACCCAATATGCCATCAGGTGTAAAAACTAGTAGTACTCCACTGGAGCAGAAGACAGGGCTCCACTGGGTCGGACCAAGAACAGGGTGTGTCCATCACTCTCAAGCCAAGCCAGGTTCAGTTCATCTCCCCTATCTGATGTTGTTATTTTAATGTAATGTGTACGACGAGGATTATTCTATTGGTTCGTAGTACACGGCTGCGTGCCTGCCTACGCTCCTTCCTTCCGCTCCGCATGTGCACTCACTTTGGGTCGTCTTCTCTTGCCCGCAGGAGTTAAATCTGAACTACAGTAGTATTTAGTTATCCTTCCTAATACTAATCTCCCTAGAAATAAAGAGTTCTTCTTTACATTGTAATTTAATTTTTGCCCCACTTTTCTTTGGACTTTGATAATCTGCCCCTTGCTAGCTGTGTCGTGTGCCTATGACGAAATTACCCTTTTGGTTTCTTTTCTCTGAATCGATCCGAATAGGTAGGGCTCGTCTCTACCGACACAGATATGGAGAGCTCGCGGCGGCTGCGCTGTTCCCCCACTATAATCTCGCCCCACTGACCCTGTCCTCTGTTCGGTGCTCGATTATCACGATGGTAGCCACAATGCACGATGTTGAGTGTCCGGTCGTCGCCCGAGCCGCCGAAACTGGCAAACGTCTATACCATGTGATTTAGCGCCTCCGGCACCACCCGCGACGCCACCCGCCGAAATTGGTGAATTTT
>QRDG01002002.1:0-321825 GCA_012064385.1 Puccinellia tenuiflora | reverse complement strand
AGATCACCTCTCGCTCTTGCCACTCTCGTCTAGTCTAGTGCACTACCTAGCCTAGCCTCCGACTCTTTGGAATTCCGTCCCCCTTCCATCCTCTTTCCCCCAGGTGCCTCGGTCCTCCTTTTATAGGCTAAGGGGATCCCACAAGGGCAACTTTGGGGGCGGAGGGGTTTTAGGCGGGAAAACCCCTCCGGGTTCTTCTTATGGGCGACGTGGCCTCTTCTTGTCCAAGTATTCTTCTGAGGGGTTTAGGTGCGGTCGCCCACTTTTGCAGGGCAGGCGGGAGAAAGGCTGGCACCTTTACCGACTGTGTCCCCGCGCGGCACCTCCATCTTCTTTGCACCCAAGTCTTCTAGGAGCTTCCAGCAGAAGCTGGCAAGCTTATCCTCTTTGTTTGTACGGAGGCTGGATACCGGAGGTGAGCCTGGCCTCCTGCCGGGTGTCCGGGTCCCGGACCTCCGCGTCGTCTGCCGGGTTGAGGGTGAGCCCGGAAGGCCATCCGACCCTTAGTCGTGGTTTTCTATGTCGTCCTTGTCTGGTTGCCGTGGGGCAGATGGGGAGCCCATCTGCCGGTGTTGAACCCTTGCCTTATTCGCCTCCTTGGTGGGCCCACTGGTGGCGGACCCACTTTGACCGCATCAGGGGAACCCCGTGTTCCACTTTTGCGACAATATCTACTTAACTTTTTCCCTTTGCTAATCATCTATGACCTTTATATATATAGTCCTATGGGGTGTGCGATAGCCAAGAGTGAGGTGCTTGACCGAACAGGACGCCCAACTCCGGAGGCCCAACTATGCTACCTGTGTAAATCTGCAGTTAGCTGGGCTGCTCCCTGATTTGCTCTTGTGGGTTGCGCCTACTGCCGAGTGCCGATCATATCTTGCGGGACGTGACGTGAGGCCATCCGACCAATCGGAACGGCGGCGGTATCCTATGGATAATTTCGATTCATGCTAAATAAACAGTCTCGAAATAGGCTTGCACCCCGCTTTATAAATAAAGAAACGATCACCATATAAACACCAGCGAAACAAACGCAACACCACACACCACTGCTGGGGCTAAAAACAGCACACCCAAGCCCAAAAGAAAAAGAGAGAAGAGAAAAGAAAACAACGCCAACATCAGCGGATCGACAAAACGAAGATGAATCTCAACCGTTGCGCCCTCCGAGAGTTCCCACCACGATCCTAGCACTCTGAATCGCCGCGTACCAAGCAGCACCTCCGAGAAGGAAAACGACGACGACGATGCTGCTACCCAGACTGGTCCTAGGGTTTCCCCCGGTACGCTTTGGGGAGTGGGGAAGGGGTATACCCGACGCCCTTCAAGAAGGAACGGCGACACTCGCAAGCGTTACCGCGTCGGTGCCAAGAAGGCATGGATTTCTCCCGACCCCCAAAAAACCACATCTCCGGACAAAACGTAGCACTCCACCAAGCTTGTCGCCTGCCAACACACGCCACCTCGGTCTTGAATTCACCATCGTCGTCTCACCATGGCACACACTGCGAGGCCACCTGGAGGACGTCCTCCACCGCCACCTGCGAGTGCGGGGTGACCACAACCACGCGGGAGGGGACAACCTCCACCGTCATAGACGGTAGCCGACCGGACACAATCGACGAGAGCACACCAGACCATTGGAGTCGGAGGGCGGCAGCAGCACGGCCACCTGGAGGACGTCCTCCACCGCCACCTGCGAGTGCCGACCGGACGCGGTAGCAAGGACACACCAGGCCGGACAGGCCCCGGGAGGGCCCATAAAGTCCTTGCTGCCATTCTGCTACACGTAGGCCACGTCGCCGGTGCCCTCATGTTTGACGCCATAGGTCCGGCCGGGACCCAAACGGACCCGCGAAGCTTCCGCCGACGCGCTGCAGCAGGGGTGGTGTCATCGCCACCACCCATGTCACGAACTACTTGAAGTCAACCCGGAGGCAGCGAGGTCACGCCCGGCCCACCCTAACCCAAATCGGGCCCGAAGGGCCCAGATCTGGGCTTGCAGGGCTCCGGCCGAGCAGACACCGACCACCAACGCCACCAACGGTGGCGCCACGCTGCATACACCACCCGCGCCCGCCGCGGGTCACCCCGCTGCCGGATAGCTGGGCCTCCGTCGCATGGGAGCACCACCCGGTGCCACGCCGCCCCGCGCGAGGACGCCACCGTGAGGGAAGAGGCAGGTGGCCACCGCCGCCGCCGCCCGGGCCAAGCCCGGCGACGAACACCGACGACGGCGGAGGGAGAAGGGAAGGGGGAGGGGTGCCGGCGGCGCGACCCAGTCGCCCGCGCGGGGGGCGACCAGGTCGCGAGAGGAGAAACAGAAAATAACTAGAAAAAGGAAACCTTTGGGAAGGTCACTGAAAGAACATTTCCTAAACCCTATTAGTTTTGTGTGTTAGTTAACAACACTAATGATTATCTAATATGATGCTAAGTGTTGCAGGATAATTGACATATTTCTACCCCTAGCATCATTCACCAAAAAGTGAAGAAATGGCAAAGTTTTCTTGCTGCAGGAAATTTCCTGGCCGGAGTTTCCGGCCTGTCTGGCCGGAGTCCTGCGGCCCTTGGGTTTTCCTGCCCTTCGCCAGAATATGTGGTGCGGCTCGGGTGTCAGTCCGGAGGGTGCCCGGAGTCTCCGGGAGGCCAGAGTATCCGGCCTGGGAGACCGGAGTCTCCGGCCTGTCCCGCGTCATCGACAAGTCTCCGCCCGGGTGCGGAGTTTCCGCCCTACACCGGAGTCTCCGGTCCCTCTGACCGGAGTCTCCGGCCCTGTTATCAAGCGTGCAAGGTGTGGGGCGCCTCTGGAGCTAGTCCGGAGGAACCCCGGAAGGAGACCGGAGTGTCCGGCCTGCACCGGAGTCTCCGGCCCACTTAGGCCGGAGTCTCCGGTCTAAGTGACCTCCAACGGTCAGAATTTTCAGAGGGGTATAAATACCCCTCCACCTACCTCAGACCAGCTAGCTCATCCAGCATTTATGAACCCTAATATTTGAGAGCTCAAAATCGCAAGATCTCCCAATTCCTCCGTCCAAACTCTTTGATCTTCGGAGGATTGAAGGAGAAGACCCGGATCTACATCTTCACCAAGCCGTTCTTCATTTCCCCCTCATTCACTTGAGGATTCTTGTTTCTAGGGTTAGCATTGTGTTACCCTAGAATTCTTGTACTCACTACTTGTTGTATTTGTGACAGTGTTGTTGATTTGGGAGCCCCCAATTTAGTTGTGGGTGTGTGCCCCAAGAACCTTGTAAGGGCTCCGGATTCCGCCTTGAAGGATTCCGATAGTGGAAGGTGAACCAAACCCTCGGGTGTGGTTCATCGGAGAATAGGGTGAGGCCTTTGTGGCATCTTGAGTAGGCCTCTTGTGGCGAACTCACACCCCTCCAACGAGACGTATTCCCTTAACAAGGAGGAACTCGGGAATACATCCTTGTCTCCGCGTGCTTCCCCTTTCGGTTACCTCTTTCCCTTAGTCGTCTTTACTTGTTTCGTAAATTGCCTAGTTGCGTTAGATTGCTTCTCATATAGGTAAATTCACTGTAGATGCATATCTAGAGAATTTACCTTTTGTGTTAAGCCTAAATTGAAAAAGAATTAAAAATTGGTGTAGCACCTATTCACCCCCCCCCCCCCTCTAGGTGCCCATACGATCCTTTCAGTCACCACCGTCCTCGCTCTCGTCGCGCCAAGTTCGAGATGCACTCCATTATTGCCAAGTGTTGCCTTCCCATGTACTTGTATTTATACTCTGGTTTCTGTGTATTTGTACTCCGTCTTCCTATGTACTAGTACTCCGGTTTCTGTGTACTTTGTACTCTGGCTTCTACGAACTTTGTATTTCGGTTTCTGTGTACTTGTAATCCACCTTCCAGTATACATGTACTCCGGCTTTTGTGTACTTTATACTCCGGTTTCTATACTTGTACTCCGCCTTCCCATATACTTGTATTCCGATTTTTTTATACTTTGTATTTTGTCTTATGTGTACTTGTATTCCGACTTCTATGTATTTTTACTCCGACTTTCCATATAGTTGTACTATGACTTCTGTGTAATTTTTAGTTCATATTGTCTATGTTTTTGTTACTTAACATCGTCTATTTCTTCTATTTATGTTTGTACTCTACGAGAGAAAAGGTGAAAAAAAACCTACGAAGACGCGTGAGCGTATGCTCTGGCTCACTCGCACACACGCTCTGGTTGACTTGCTCGTGACAGACTCGTTAGGCTCGCACCTCGAAACAGGCTTTCGCCCCGCTATATTAATATAGCAACCACACGATACAATTGCGAGATCACTGCTGGGGCAAACACAGCACAAGCACGCCCAAAAGAAAAAAAAAGAACAAGAAGAGAAAAAAATGCCGACACCGGCGGATCGATAAAAATGAAGATGACCCGCAATCGTTGCGCCCTCCGACGAATTCCCACCACGCCCCTAACACTCCGGATCTCTGCATACCAAGCAGCACCTCCAAGAAAGAATGCGACGACGATGACACTGCTTACCGGACTGGTCCTAGGGTTTCCCCCGGTACTCTCCAAAGAGTGTGGAAGAGGTACATGCGACGCCCTTCAGGAAGGAACGACGACACTTGTCAGCGTCAGCACGTCGGTGTCCAGACGACAGAGATTTCTCCCGACCCCCAAAAAACCACATCCCGAACAATCTAAAGCGCTCCACCATGCTTGCCGTCCACCAACATGCGCCACCACGATCTTGTAGTCATCACCGTCGTTTCACCATGGCAAACATTGTGAGGCCGGTCGACCCGAGATGAAGCAAACGTAGACAAGGGGCGGCAGTATCACAACCACGCGGGAGGGAACAACCTCCACCGTCAAATGCGGTAGCCGACCGGACGCAGTGACCGGAGCACACCAGGCCATTGGGGTCGGAGGGCGGCAACAACACAACCACCTGGAGGACTTCCTCCACCGCCATGGCGGGTGTCGACCGGACGCAGTAGCAGGGACACACCAGGACGAGGCCCGGCCGGGCCCTGAAATACCCGTAAATTCCTCGCCGCCACGCTGCTACACGTAGGCCGCCACCGCCGCTACCCTCATGTTCGCCCCTATAGGCTCGGCCGGACCCAGACAGGCCCACGAAGCTCCCGCCGCCATGCGGCAACAAGAGCAGCGTCATCTCTACCATCCCCGTCTCGAACCGCTCAGCAGGCCAACCGGAGGCAGCGAGGCCGAACCTGACCCGCCCTGACCCAGAACGAGCCCAAAGGGCCCAGATCTGGGCATGCAGGGCTCCATCGGCGGAGACATCACAGCCGCCCTGCCACCAACTGGCGGCACCATCACCCCGTCGACCACTTGCACCACGGCAGGGGAGCCCTGCCGCCGCGCCGGACCTACGCCGTCGAGCTGCACCTCGCTCATTCCAGACTGCCCCGCGCCGACCAAAACCAAGAGGGGAGATCCCTAGGGGTCGCCGCCACCAACACCGCCCCGCCTAGGGCCGGCGCTGCACGACGGCGACAGCGGGAAAGTAGGAGGGGATGGGAAGGCTGAGGGACTGAGAGCGGCGGCGCGGCCCAGCCGCCGCGGGGCAGCGAGGATCGTGAGAGGAGGAGTTATTTCTAGGAACAAGACTATCAAAGCAGATATCCTCAGCAATGGCGACCGGACCTGACCTTCAGGTGGCCGAAGGTCTCCCTTTTCTTAAAGGTCCGCGCAAAAATGACTTCGAAATTTATTAATTTCAGAACAGTTGTGTAGAAATTTCAACTGATTTAACGGGTTTGACCAGACCGTCTATTCAGTTTGAATTTGGCCCGAAATTTGGAGAAAATGATTTCATTACCCCTCTAACAACTGAAATTTCAGAAACAATTCCAGTACCACATAACTTTTATGCAATTTAACTCACTTGATAAATATAGTAGACACTGATATTCTTTTCCTCACAAAGCGTATAACAGAGAAGCTGCCAAAAATTATAGACTACACACGCATATCTTCACATAAATGCAATGATGCACGAAATATGATAGACCTAATTATGTATATATATTACAATTCAATTCCAAAGGTAGTACATATATGGAAGCTAGCATACGCGATCGATGTTTTTTCGATAAAGATACGCGATCGATGTGTATAATAAAGTTTATACAGTACTAAATAAACGCAACCCGACCACTCGAAAAAAAAAAACCGCAACCCTGTTAAATTTGCAAAATGCAATGCGGAAAAGATTTCCGAATCATTCATTAATTTCCAAAGATGGATTGATATGCGGCGAGTCTTCTAGCTGAATTTGCCATATTAATATCCACAGATTGTATTCGATCACGCTTTTTAATTCTTACCATGCTGATTTGCAGGCCTGCTCATATAAAAGACGTCCCCGCGGCGGTACGGCTTTCAACAGTCGTTCCGGCAACGCGCAGCAGCACGATCCAGCCATGGGCGCCGCCGCCGTGATGGAGGTCGAGCAGAAGCGCGGCAGCAAGCCGAAGGTGGTTTTCGTGCTGGGCGCGACGTCGACCGGCAAGTCGAAGCTGGCCATCGCCCTGGCGGCGCGGTTCAGCGGCGAGGTGATAAACTCCGATAAGATCCAGGTGTACGCCGGCCTGCCCGTGATCACAAACAAGGTGACGGACGAGGAGTGCGACGGCGTGCCGCACCACCTCCTCGGCTGCGTCTCCTGCCCAGACGCCGACTTCACCGCCGACGACTTCTGTCGGGAGGCGGCTGCCACCATCAAGCGCGTGCTCTCCCGCGGCGGCCTCCCCGTCGTGGCCGGCGGCTCTAACCGTTACGTTGAGGCGCTCGTCGACGGCAACGGCGGCGCGTTCCGCTCCGCACACGACTGCATCTTCGTCTGGCTCGACGCCGCGCCGGAAGTCCTCCGCCGGTGCACCGCGGTGCGGGTGGACGACATGGTGCGTCGCGGGCTGGTGGACGAGGCCCGCACGGCGTTTGACCCGGACGCCGGGTACACGAGGGGGCTGCGCCGCGCCATTGGCCTGCCGGAGATGGACGCGTACCTGCGGCGCGCGCGGCACGGCGATGAAGACGGCGACGAAATGCTGGAGAGGGCGGTGGAGGAGATCAAGGCCAACACGTTCGGGCTGGTGCTGGAGCAGGTGGAGAAGATCCGGCGGCTGAGCACGCTGGAGGGGTGGGACGTCCGGCGGGTGGACTGCACGGAGGTGCTGGCGCGCATGGCGGATGGTGAGGGCGTTGAGCAGCCGTGGAGGGAGGTGGTGTGGGAGCCTGTGGAGGGTATGGTGAGGAGCTTCCTGGTGGAGGAAACCAGCAGTGGGATCAAGCCAGAGAAGTAGAGCTAGTTGATTGTTCTCTTTTTTGCAATGCAGTGCACAGTGCGCACTGCCTGGCCTATACGTGTTAATTTTGAATTATCTGCCGGGTAGGACTTAGGAGACAATTTTGGCGTCCAGAATATTTTCGTTGTGCCGAGATCTGATGGATGCAGCTATTTATAGCCACCCTTCACAGTTTGATCCTCATATATGTTATTTGTTTACTATATATCCCTACTCAGAGACACCAGGGGAAATTCACTTTAAAACATGGGAGTATAAGCTCCTGCAATCAGAAAAAACATTTTGATATGTCAAAAAATTAGAATAAAATTTGGCGCGTATGTGCTCATGATAAGTTTCACGAAAAACTGATATATTTTGTGGCCTATGTAAAAAATGTTAAAAAAATGGACGTTGCTAGGGAGTGTGCGGGCACGATTTTGCGCTACGCGGTGCCCCCCTGTCGGAAAGCGAGGAATCTCGGACCAACCCTTTACACGTGAGCGCAGCGGCCTTTTTTTTTTTTTTGTCTCGACAGGCCACCACCGCCAACAATTCAGACCCCCAGCAATCTTGCCCCTCGCACCCCTCGACCCTCTTCCACGTCTGACTTTCTCATAACAAATTGTTTATTACAGCTTGCATAAAAACAACAAACCAAAAAATACATCCGCAGGAACCAAAACATATACCAAATTACATTACAATTATTGTTCAAAATTAAAAGTTACATCCGGCGGCAAAAAAGAAGACAAACATCCAATTCAGACCTTGATCCCTAGGATGGAAGAAAAAATATTGAAATTACATCTAGTACGAGAAAGTTACATCCCATTATTGTACAAAAAATAAAAAAAGTTACATCCGTTGCAAATAAGAACACAAACATCCAACTCTTCCACCTTGATTTTAAGATGTAAGAAAAATATAGAAATTACATCTAGCACCATAAAATTACATCCCAATTACATCTAGTATCAGAAAGTTACATCTCTTTTTCTTGCGGAATATCAGAAAGTTACATCTCAAATATACATCTAGTACTAGAAAAGTTACAACCACCACGGTGAATCGAGAGCTTACCTTCCCCTGAGGTTGTTGGAGCGGAGTAGACACAGCCCAGCGGCCACCTTGCGCCTCCAGGACCTCCTCCCGCTATTACTCCATGACTCCATCTTCATCAAGTGCTCTAGAACCAGATCCCACCATCAGTTAGCGGTAGCAGCATCAATGCTTCGAGATATTATCCCCCTCTTCCTCCAATGCCACCATCAGATCCGCTACCCATCCACCCGCACCACCAACATCAGCGACCTTCGGTCGCCATGGATGAGACAGGCACTAAGAACGAGAAGGACACAAACCAACACTCTCCGCCGCTGGGTGTTTGGGGTCGAACCGAGAAGAGGGGTGGTCAGGAAGAGGTTCAATTGCAGGCTCAAGGTGGGTGTGTGGGCAACGGCGGAGAAGGTGAGCTGGGAGAGAGGGAGGCGGCGGCAAGCCGTATCGGAGAAGCCGCCGAGTCCTCCACTCGGTGCAGATGCGCACGATGGGAATGGCCGAATGGGGGATTTTGGCCTCGTACGCGCTTTGGTGAGCTGTCCCGCACTCCCGTGGATAGAAAGGTCCACGTGTCTGGCTCCATGCCGCTTGCCATCAACCGCATGATGTTGATCGGATGGCGCCGGATGTGCGCACCGTGTAACGACGCGAACGTGCCCACACATTAATTAGATTTCCGGTAAAAAAATATATGTCTCGTGACAAGCCTTTTTTAGCATCAAAATTTGTTATTTTACACACGACATAAAAATGTTGGTTTTCCGTTAAACAAAAAATGTTGGTTTTCCGTTAAACAACTTCTGAGCATATAGAATGTCGAGATGTACATACGGAACTTTTCTCCGATTTTTTTTTAAGTTTCAAAATTTTCTTAAAATGCATTTTAAAAACCAGGAGTAGATACTCCCGGTGCCAAAACTCCACCCCCCCCCCCCCCCCCAGACTCCAGGCCTCAAATGCCAACTAATTATCTATGTACAAGTGTTGTAAAGAAAATTGAGATTGTCGCTGGTAGGGCTGGAAAAAATGCGTAGGTGTCATTTGACCCTGGCGCCTCGGATCTCATCGCCGACGACACCCCTCTTCTGGATTTCGGTTCTCTTGCCTGCAGAGCAGGGAGCACACTACTAGAAAACGAGTTGTTGCTGAGATCTTCAGCCTTTGCTGATTGTCAAAACATGGATCTTGGTAAAATCCGATGTTTACCAAGTAGGGGAGTACCCTGAAAAACACTTGGCACACAAGAAAATGCTCGACAACGCCAATTGTATACCGAGTGCCAAAAAGGCACTCGGAAAACTAAAACGCTCGGTAATTATCCTAAAAAAACACTCGGAAAATTTCAACACTTGGCAAAAAAGTTGATACACAGCAAACTTTTTGCACGACTTGATTTTTCCTTTCCCTTTGTTTTTTCCTACTTAATTGAAAATTTACTGAGTATTTTACATAAAATACTCGGAAAATGAAAGGGCAGGAAAAAATAAGGTGTTCAGCGTATGCGACATGTTTTTCGCCTTGGTCGTGTATTTCGCATATAATTTAGGGAAGAGCAATTATGATATTTAAACAAGGAAAACTAATAATAGTTTTCACAACATAACATTTATTTAATATAAATAATACAAAAATAGAAAAATTAAAAGGAAAAAAGAAAAGAAAAAAGAAAAAGGAAAACAGAGAAGCAAAAGAAAAATAAACAGAAAATCGAACAGAGAAAAAACTAACTGGGGGAGCTTTTACTGGCCGGCCCACTAGCTGCAGAGCGTGTATGCCGCGGCAGGCGTGAAATAGGATTGGACGAGGCGGGCTCTGACGTTCCGGCTGGCAGCCTCGAGCCACTTCAGTCCAGCGCAGCCCAGGAAGGGTCGCCGGGCACTAATGCCACTAAGTATATGGGCCGGTCCATGGTGCGGTCGTGCACCGTCGTGTGGTCGCCTCGCAGGGCGTGGACACGAGCTCGGCCACCTGAATGCGGCCCAGTCTGGTGCAGGAGCTCGGGGGGAGGCTGGGGGGTACATCTACTAAAATCGAACAGGTCACCCGCGCGTCGGTATGGCACCACGTGGCAGCGGCAAAGAAGGTGCAGCGCCGGTCCAAGGCACCTGCGACGCGTACGACAATCCAAGCCTCCTGCGTGCGGTTTGGCGTACGAAGCCCCCCGCGGCACGTACCACGGTCCAAGCGTCTCGCGTGCGGTTCGCGTACGAAGCCCCCCGCGAGATGTACAGCCGACGTGTGCACATAATGGTCAAGCAACATATAAAATACGGTGTACAAATTATATAGAAATAGGAGTACAAAATATATGGAGAACGGTGTACAAACTGTACATAATAGAGAGTACAAACTAAACAATAAATCTAAAACTCTTTCATACCAGTATATATGAATTGGCTTACTTGTCACCCCCACCCTAAAACCTAATTTATATATACAAGTTATAATTTTTCCATGATTAGCGAACGAATCCTCTGTACCCTAACGCATACGCTAACGCGCCACATATTGGCCGTTACATGGAAAAGTTCGTCGGAAATATGGAAGTACAGAGTATAGAAAACCTGAAGTACAGAGTATATGGACCAGGGTGTACAGATTATTGTAAACGGGGTGTACAGAGTACATAGAAATAGGGTGTACATATTACACAGAACAGGGAGTACAGAGTACATAAAAGAGGGCGTACCGAGTATACAGAACAGTGAGTACACAATAAACAGACACACGGAGGACAAGTACACAGAAAACGCAGTACAAGTACGTTGACAATCGAAGTACAAGTACGTTCAAACCCGAAGTACAAATATGTTGAAATCGGATGTACAGGTATTAAACTTTTGCATGTACAAAAAAAATCGTCAAAACATATTAATATGGTATCTAATTTTGAAGATCTCGACGCGAGGAGTTCAAAAGTGAAACGGTTTGCCATTTGAACGGATGGTTCTCAAAATATTTCATTTTTAAACTTCGGTTTAAAAAAATAAAAGGGAAAAAGCTACCCTCTCATTTCTGTATCGCTTTCCCACAGAGTACAAATACACAGAAAACAGTGTACAAAGTATATTGATAGCTGAAGTACAAGTACATTTAAACCTGGTGTACAAGTACGTTTAAACTGGATGTACAGGTATTCAACTTCTGGATGTACGGAAAAAAAGTTCGTCAAAACATATCGATATGGGATCTAGTTTTAAAGATCTCGACGCGAGGAGTTAAAAAGTGAAAACGGTTTGCCATTTGAACGGACTGTTCTCAAGATATTTTGTTTTTGAACTTCGGTTCAAAAAAATA
The DNA here is from genome assembly GCA_012064385.1 of Puccinellia tenuiflora. Classification (NCBI taxonomy): domain Eukaryota; kingdom Viridiplantae; phylum Streptophyta; class Magnoliopsida; order Poales; family Poaceae; genus Puccinellia; species Puccinellia tenuiflora. The sequence continues at coordinate 310,171 of QRDG01002002.1, read as the reverse complement.
AAAGGAAAAAAGCTACGCTCCCACCTCCCGTATCTCTTTCTCTCACATCCCCACTTTAACTCCGGTTGCGACACTTGGCGTACATGCAGGGGACCAAGCGAGGACAAGGCGACACTAGTCGCGACGAGAGTGAGCGTTAGGTTCCCTTTGCAAAGGGAACCCTTTTTTAACGATTACCGGAGGCTGGCGGCTCTCCTGGGCCGCTCCTGGACGTTTCCTGGTACAACCCAATTCATATTGGCCGCCTCTAGCGGCAAAACCAAGTCGCGCCGCGCACCCATCCGCGGTATTGCCCAGCTTGGTTAACCCAGTTCGCGTTTTTTCCTCTGTTTCTCTTTCTTTTTTCCTTTTCTTATCTTTTCTGTTTTTGTTTACGTTTTTCTTTTTCTTTTCGATTTATTTTATTTTTTTGTTTCTTTTCGTTTTCTTTTTTTGTAACTTTTGTATATGATTTTAAAAATATTCATTTTTAATAAATGTTCAGATTTTAAAAATATTCAAATTTGAAAAAAATTCATATTAAAAATGTTTAAATTAAAAAATGTTCAAATTTAAAAAACATTTAGATTTTAACAATGCTTAACTTTTGAAAATGTTCATTTTTGAAAATTGTTCAAATTTTAAAAATATTCTGATTTTGAAAATGTTCATATATATGTTTCCTGTTTCGGTTTAGTTGATCAGATCTGAAAAAACGAAAAATGTTCAGATAAAAAAATGTTCAAAATTTAAAAATGTCTAGATCTTTAAAAACATATCTGATTTGAAAAATGTTCAGATTTCAAAAATTAGATTCTAAAAAATGTTCAGATTTTTGAAAAACCTTCTGATTTGAAAAAATGTTTAAGATTCAAAAATTGTTCAGATTTAAAAAATGTTTAGATCTAAAAAAATGTTCATATTTTTAAAAAACATCTCGTTTGAAAAAATGCCCAGATTTAAAAATTATTTAGATTCTAAAAAATATTCAAATTTTGATTTTTTTGGATTTTACAAAATGTTCAAATTTTGAAAAAAAATATCAAATCCTAAAAAGTGTTCACATAGCAAATTAGAAATACACACACCTGTAGTCTTTGTATTTTTCTTTATCAAATTTTTTTGAGGTGGCAATTTTGTACATACCTTGTAAATATACTTATTAATATATAAAAATTGCAATGGGATTTTTCCCACTATTTTTTCCCTTCAAAAAAAATAGAAATACACAGAAAGAAACAGAAAAAATGAAAAGAAAAAGAAAAACGAAGAGGTACCTTATGCCTGATGGGCCGCGGCCCAGCTCAGCGACGCAAGCGTGCGGGGTGCGGGGTGCGGGGTGCGGGGTGCGCGGCGCGTCCGTCTCGTGCCGCAATGGACGGTGTATAGGAGCACCCCTGATATAGCCAGCATTGTCTTCATCTGCCACTTGACTCGAGTTGGTGCCGTTGCAGCCAGCTGCATCCTCACCGACCACTCTGATTCGCTGCTGCTACACCGATGCTGAAGGGGGTGTTTCTTCAACGGCTACACCTTCACTCGTGGCCTCTCCTTTGGATTCTTCGATGTCAGCAATTACGTACAGGAATGTGCCGGCTAGACGTAGCAACTGTCATAAGGTGGATCTTAAGAGGAAAAAAACGGCACAAGGTGGGGGCTAACACGACTCACCAGTCCCGACCACGAACGAGGACTCGTTAGTAAAGGTGATACATCGTCAAGCAACACGCAACCTCGACAATTCTGCATGTACATCACCATCCATGTCTTTTCTTGTGTTTGCTACTCCGCAAATAGCTTCAAACTTGCATAGCGTTTATGATAGGCTCGGGGTGAATGTAAATGAAATTTATGTATCTATAAATGCTCTTACACATATAGAGATTGATCGGCAAGGTTTCTTCAAAAAAATCAAGTAAGATGAGTATCACACATTTAGATGATGAGGAAGTCGATGCCAATTTTGATGCTCATCTCATATCTCATCTTGTGGGTGAAGCCTCGGATGTGGGTTTAAAAGCAATGGGCCGAAATCTAACCCCCCCCCCCCCCCCCTAAAAAAGAAGTTTGGATTAAGTCGCATAAAATGCGAGGATGTCTAAATTCCATAATATTCTTTGATGAATGGCATATTTATGAACAGTAGAGGTCTTGACGACTTGGCTAAACATTTTCGCATTGTTGATTGTGTGCGGGACTGACTTAAATTTCATTGCGATTTCGGAGGCTAGTAGACATGACTTCCCGGTGCATGTCCTGGATCCCCTTTTTGTTGGCCATAGTGGCGGATCCAGCTCAACTTTCCAGGGTGGTCCAACAGCAAAATTATTCATATAAGCATATTTATATTTAAATTTTCTACTATGATATGTAGGTTACATGGAAATCACAGGGTGGTCCATGGACCACCCTGTCCACCCTATGGATCCGCCACTGTTTGGCCATGATTTCAGCTGGCATTGTCTCCCTCTAAGCGGCAGATTTGGTGGTATTTTACTCGGCGTTAATTCAATTGATGACATCGAAAATCTTGTATACTTACTTCCTTTTTATATACGGGAGATTGAGTTCAAAAGCGAGTCAGATGCATAAATGACATTTTTGAAAGAGCATGGTTGCCCCCATGTGTGGTTTTGGTAATTAATGACAATCCTTAAAGACTAATATGTGATTTGAGCTATACTTGTAGGTTTGGTCCATAGCAATGCTTGAACTCTATATGTTGGAGTCAAGGCTAAAAGAAGAAGAGTTTATGTTGATCAAGGCTAAGTGCAAGTTGATCAACACACAAGGCTAGGAATGTATCATAAGGGATTGTATGATCCTATGGTATGGTAAGCAATTCTCAATATAGCCTTGTGAACTAACCCATGATCTATGTGCTTGTATCTCTATGTGTGGTTAGGCATTTCTCCATGAGCATGCAACGAAAGGGATATCCTATGTAGCCCATGGATGATGGCGTCACGTGGTGATCGTCATCAAGATAAAGACCAAGTGAAGATATGTCGAAGAGTGCCTCTCTCATCTTGGTGTATGGGGGAGCGCGTTGCGAGTCTTCACCAAGCGGAGCGCAGTCAAGAAAGGTGGTCCATCTTGAGAAGACAAAGATTGTCATCATCTAGCTCAAGTGGATTATGCGCAAGGCAAAGGTATGATCTTGATAGGGTTTCTATTTTACCGGTCTCATGATGTTAGTTGAGAGACCGGGTTATAGGATAGATAGCTGTACTATCAAGAGGGGCTCTCGAGCGAGTATATTGATTGTATCATCGTAGAGAGCTCAAACCTTTGCATCCTTGGCATAATCTTTATTGGTTCTTATTTGGGTCTTATCGTGGTGTGGTCTTGGTGCTTGTTGTGCTTGTCATAATAAGGCCAAGTTCACCGAAAACGAATTTCGTATGCATCTTCTCTTGCGTTTTCAGTTTTGGAGATTTTGCCGGTCCATCCGTGCGGAAGGTTTCACTCTTCCAATTATTAGCAAAATCTCCCTTTCTTGGTTTCCATTTTTGTTGGGTAGCTCTTGTCATCCTCTTTCCAACAAAATTGGATTCACCTCGATCGGAGTTTCCTAGCAAAAGTTATTCAGTTTCAGGGTTTTGCTGGTTTTCTCTGTGCAGCAGTAGTACCGCCGCCTCTGGCGGCAGTACCGCCGCTGGTACTGCCAGCACTACCGCCAGGGAGATTCTCTGTTAGCCCTCAGCGGCAGTACCGCCGCCTCCGGCGGTAGTACCGCTGTTGGGGACTTTGAGCCCTCTCCTGGGCTGTGCAGCACTGCCTGCAGTGCCGCCAGTACTATCGCCGTTGATACCCTCTGTTGCACCCTAGCGGTAGTACCGCCGCCTCTGACGGCAGTACCGCTACTGCGGGATCTTTTGCTAGCCATTGGCTGGCTGAATCTCGTGGGGCAGTAGTACCGCCAACACTGGCGCTAGTACCACCCCTGCGGGATTCTGCCCCCCCCCCCCCCCCCCAACGGTTGGATTTTTAGGGTCACCTATTAAGGGGCTTTCTTCCCCAATAGGTACCCAACTCTTTTCCAACTCTTTGCAATCTCTCTCTCCTCCATTGTTGACCTTTTTGAGAGCTTGCTTCCTCTCCATCCCTCCATGATTCTTGCCTCCTTTTAGAGGGAAAAGAGAGAGGAGATCTAGATCTACACTTCCACCAAACCATATCTCCTCTAAGTGAGGGGAACCCTTTAGATCTAGATCTTGGAGTTGCTTTGTGTTCCTCCTTTGTTCTTCCTCTCAAATCCCTCCCTAGCATTAGTTGCTTTGGTTGGATTTCGGAGAGAAGGACTTGACCACTTAGTGTGTTCTTGCCATTGCATTTGGTGCATCGGTTTGAGTTCCCCACGGTGATACGTGGGATTTAAGTTCGAGAAGCTTGTTACTCTTGGGTGCATAGGGCTCCCAAGAGCTTGTGCCTCTTGGGTGCATTGTGCACCCTAGACGGTTGTGTGTGCTACGGGAGCCTCCTATTGTGTGGAGGTAGGCTCGGGAAAATTGTACGGGTTTGGTCAACGCCCTCGAGAAGACCTCATTGTACGGGTTTGGTCAACGACCTCATAGTGGATGAGCAAATCCCCCATCGGGTATTCCCCACGGGAGGAGCTCACGGAGGATAGGGTGAACACGGACGTGCTTGTTGGAGGGCCAAGGAGCCTCCACACCTCTCCAACGTAGACGTACTTCCATTGGGAAGGAACTACGGGAAACAAACCTCCGTCTCAACTTGTGTCGGTTATCTCTATAACCAAACTCCTTTACTTATGCATTTATCTTGTGATAGCCATCTAGCTTGAAGTACTATATCTTGCTATCCTTGTTGTTTAACTTGCCTAGCATAAGTTGTTGGTGCATATAGGTGAACCTAGTATACTAGGTTTTGTGCTTGATAAATTAAACGCTAGTTTTATTCCGCATTTATCAAACCTTAAACGTAAAAGTTTTAAATCGCCTATTCACCCCCCCCCCCCCCCCTCTCTAGGCGACATCTCGTTCTTTCAACATGTCTTTGTCCCCAAAAAATAGCTATATCGAAGTGCTATTTATGACCCCTTTGACAAGAACAAATCTCACCAACAAACACGTGATGGTATGTGTTGGATGTTTTGTCTTTTCCTCTTTTTTGTGATTTATCATGCGTGTTGGTGGTATGATATTCTTTTGTTGTTTTTTCATCCTAGAAATTAACCACAAAGGTAGCTTCTAGCGTTGACATCACTGGGAAGGCAATGTTGGACTATGCCATATGGTAGGGATTGTCACCAGCGTTGGTTACCACTCACATTGATGTCTGGATTGTTTTCAGCAAGGCGGGATGTAAGAAGTTCTTCATGGAGAACAATCTACAGGTTGGACAAGATGTGTTGTCACTCTGAGAAACATCACGCGCGACAACTTGGAGATGGCGATTACAATAGACACGATCTAGAGTTTCTTTAAGATGCATATATAACCTATTTGTATGACGACTGTCATTTGTATGATGAGTTATCATTAATGGGTGATGATTGCTGTTATTTCAATATGGCGATTGTCAAATATAATTGATGCATTTATATGTATATCATTGTTAAACTAGTGGTGTGCCAAAATAAAGCCACGTGACTAATAGTTCAGTTACTAGTGGCGTGGATTGTGGCACACCACTAGTAACAAATACCAGAGACGTATTAGAAGTTGCGTGCCATAACCATGCCACTGGTAGCATTTCTTGGCACGTCACTGGTAGGCAAATCGGCACTAATGGGCGAGTATGACTTCATTTCATTGAATTTTTTAAGATCCTATTCCGATATGATCCGCGAATTTGTTGTGCGTAGGTATTATTGGCCTCTTGGCTTACTGCACACCAACATTCACACAACACGATATTGTCCCGGTCCTTTCACTTAATTTTACTATCGGTTTCAACATAATGAACCTCTCGTTCCTCTTGTGTTTCTTCAACATCGAGTACCATGATCATGGACGGGGTTGGAATAGAGACTATCGACATTAATAATCAAATACAGGGTGTCAACGACATTAGTCTACAAAAAAAATGGATGCATCATTCAATGCATAAAATTCACATAGCCATGTGTCTTTCAATGAGTATGCACCTCCTCAAGGTCGGTAGTCCTGTCAAACATGTTGTCGATGATGCTAATGGTGTGTTGTTGGGAGACCCCAAGAGGAAGGTATGATGCAGCACAGAAGAAGTTTTCCCTTGATTACAAAACCAAGGTTATCGAATCCAGTAAGACTTGGGGAAGGCTTAGCAAGGTGTCAATCCACTCTGGCGCTTGTAGATTAACGCGGACCTGTACACAATGACAAACAAACTATTTTGCCCCAACAAAACAGAGAGGTTGTCAATCTCTCCGGCTTGCCAAACACGAAGAATTAAATGTGTGGATGTAAAATATGATGATGATGAAATATGACCAGCGAGCAAATGATGATGAAAAGCTATGAAAACAGTTGTAAGCAATGTAGGAAAATAGGACCGGGATCCATAGTTCACTAGAGATGTCTCTCCAAAAGATATACATGATGGGTAAACAATTTACAGCATGGCAATTGACAAAATAGTAGGCGCACAACAAGGTTATCATAAAACAATATAGTTCACCGCTTCATATAATATGGGCATTACGTCAAAATACATAGACCGTCATCCAACTGCATCTATGACTAATAATCCACTCTGGGATCGCTATCCAGCATGTCACCCAAAAGTATTAAGTTGCAAGCAACAGATCATTGCAATAAGCAAAGTGCATAATGTAAGCAATGTAGATAACACGAAGAAATCACACCGCTGTTTTCTCCCTAGTGGCAACAACACATCTCTAGCCTTGACCGTTCCTGTCACCAAACTCAGACAAAGAGAGGCATGAATCCACTATCTAGCATAAATACTCCCTCATACAACACTAACAATTACTCGGCCAAAGCAACCACTAGCATCGGAGAGCATGCAAGATCATAGATGAAACACATAACTGAACAAAAGTAATGACTTCCACAATTCATCGGATCCATGTAAACACAATCATGTAGCAATTACAAATAGATGATCTTCATCATGATAGGCAGCTCACAAGATCTAAGCAATGGAGTACAAGGAGGAGAGACAACCATCTAGCTACTGCTATGGACCCGTAGTCCCGTGGTGGACTACTCACGCATCACTCCGGAGGCAGGCATGGTGATGTAGATGCCTCCGGCGTCGATTCCCCTCTCTGGCAGGGTGCCGAGAAGAGCTTCTAAACCCTCCCGGACTAGGGTTTGAGATGGCGGCGGCCTCGGATGTATTCTGGAAATTGTGATCGGTGCTCCTCTGTTTTAGGTCAGAGGGGAATTTATAGGCGAAGGGGCGACGCGAGGCGATGGACAGGGGGCCCAGGTGGGCCCCACGCGCGGCCAAGGGGGGGTCGCGGCCAGGTGGCTCCTGGAGCCCCTGTGCCTTCCCTCCGGCTGTCCTTCGGGCTCCGTCTTCGTTTCATATTGGAAATAATTCTCGTAAATTTTGAGAGCAATCCGACAAACATCTCAGAACAACTTTTTTGAAACAAAAAGACAGCAGAAAACAGGAACTGGCGCTAGGCATCTTGTTAATAGGTTAGTTCCATAAATTATGCAAAAATGATATAAAAACATTGTAAAAACATGTGGCACTGATATATAATCAAGCATGGAACATAAAAAATTATAGATACGTCGGAGACGTATCAGCATCCCCAAGCTTAACTCCTGCTCGTCCTCGAGTAGGTAAGTGATAACAAAATAATTTTTGAAGTGACATGCTACCAATCACAATCATGATCAACTAATCATGTAAAGCATATGAACTGAATGCAATGATCCAAAACAAAGGTTCATTGAATGAAACAAACAATGATTAACCAGGTAAAACATCTAAATAAGAATCTACAAGCAAAGAGTACTTTCAAGTTTTAAAAGCATAACACTTGACAATGATTGATAAATCACAAAGCAATATTGATTCAACAAAGGAGTTTGGCCAACACAAAGGAAGATTTAAGTTTTCAGCAAAAGCTTCAACTTGCAACTTATTTATCTCAAGATAAAGTCAATACAAAGTTTTCACGGTTAGACACAAAGATAACATGAAGTAAAACATGAACGAAAATTGATACCAAGTGATTGCTTGAGGAGTTTAGAAGGAGGAGGAAGACTGACTCAACATAAAAGTAAAAGAAAGGCCCTTCGCAGAGGGAAGCAGGGATTAATCATGTGCTAGAGCTTTTTTTTATTTTTGATAGAAGTAAAACAGTTTTGAGACATGCATGCTTTCGTCAACGACTTCATAGCAAAGAAACTAACTAGTCCCCCATAACAAGCAAGGCTTTTAGACTTGTGAGAGCGGGCTGGTTCAGAGGACCGAGTACATTCCTCTTTCTCCTTTGTTTCACCACCAACCAATGTTTGAGCTGATTTCTCAGATTTTCATTGTGCGGAGGAGAATGGTGAGTTATATTTAAATTTTGCTTAAGCCGCTCTCGGGTTGATTCAAGTGAGGACGTAAACCATCAACACCGGGTGAAAGGGGGAAATGGCCTTGCTTGTCACAAGTTATAACCAACTTCTTACTGATTCCTCATAAGCTTAAAAACAGGGGCACAAAAAGGAGAATTTTGAATATTTTAAAGATAGCACATGAAAATTTTACTTGGAGTGGCAGGGAAATACGACATGTAGGTAGGTATGGTGGATACACATGGCAAAGATTTTTGGCTCAGGGAGTTGGATGCACGAGCAGTATTCCCTCTCAGTACGGAATTTTTGGGCTTAGCAGGATATCAAGCAAACACATAACATCAATTTGGTTCAATGAATGACTACAGATATACATCATGCATAACCACTAGACTTCACACCGTCTACCTTGTTAGCCAAACCAACTCTTTACAAAGGAATATCTAGACTTTGAGAACTACCAAGCAGGACAAGCACCACAATTTTAAAGCCTTACGGTAATTCTTTACTAATCTATTCTTACTAGATGATCCACAAGTTTAAGCATTAATCTACTTCATATCTCTAAACAATTGCCAAGTATCAAAGATTCAAGACAATGGTCTACAGATTAAGCAGCACTTTTTACACTTCCTACATGATAATTTCCACTTACCTAAACACCAATCAACTTATTTGAAATAAAACTAAAAGGGTGAAGCAACATGAGAAAACTTCCTAACTACAAAAGCTAACAGCTCTGAACAAGAGATGCTTGAAAAGAAGAGCTAAAAGCATAAAAGACAAAGGCTAAACGCTCAACACATATAAGTGAAGCACGGGAGTGTATAATGAAAAAGCGGAGCGTGTCTCTCTCCCAAACAAGCATGCATGGATCCGAATTATTTTAAGGACCATAAAACTAACACAAACAAACTGAAAGTAAAAACAAACCGACGCTCCAAGAACAGCATATAATGTGTAAGGGAATAAAAATATAGTACCATGAGAAAAACCGATGATTGTTAATGAAGAAGGGGATGCCTTGGGAATCCCCAAGCTTAGACGCTTGTAATTTCTTGAATATTTCAGAGGAGGTTCCATGGGGAGCCTTCCCAAGCTTAGGGTTTTGTTCCTTCTCAATCTTCCATCATCACCTCGCACTTGGATACTTGAAAACTTTCTTCACGCAAAACTTATAGCAACTTCATTAAGGGGTTAGTCCACAAAAACAATATCTTCCTTCGGTTCCAAAGCACATACCAAGAACTCATTTTTTTACAACATTAACTACTGTCACAAAGGTCTAAGTAAAGCTCTAGCTTTGAAAAACTTCACTTTGCCCGCGAAAGAAGCAATACAAAACTGAGGACAGAATCTGTCAAAAACAGAACAAACTGTAAGATGAATTTTTGTGAGGCACTCTTGGATCTCAAATCAGAAAACATAAAACTAGAAAAGGGTAGACAAAACCCTGATGCTTTCTGTCTAAAATTTCCAGCCACAGATGACGTCCTGTGATGTTTTGGATTTTCGAACAGTGAGGAACAGAAATCTGTTTCTAGACAGCAAACTCACAAATTAGTCTTCCTCTCTTTAGACGCTATTCTTGGCACCAAAAACCAAAACAAAAAGATACAAGGGAGTTGTTACAGAAGTAACATCACCCAAAACTCAAATAAACCAAAAATAAACAGAAGGTAAAAATGGGTTGCCTCCCACAAGCGCTTTTCTTTAACGCCTTTTAGCTAGGCAGAAAGGGCAAATTCAAGTTTTATCAAAAGAATCATCCAAAGAAACGTTGGAAATTTTTTCACAGATACATTGTATTTTACTTATGCATGGTTCAGAATTTCCCCTCTCACTACCTTTTGGTCGACTTCTTTCATCAAAAGGATTTTTCAGGAACAACCCAATCAAAATTCTTCTCTAGAGCCTCATGCATTGCTATGAGTTTAAATGGTATGGGTATTTTTAGTTCCTTTTCACATTCAGTTTTTCCCTCATACTTCATTCTTTTAGTTTCAAAATTTTTAAGGGTATGCTTAATATTAAGACTACATCCCAGCATATTATAATGAGCAAAAATCTTTCTAGCTTCTCTGACAATATTGTCAAATTCCATAAGCAAGGTTTTAAGCAAGAAATCTCTATCTTCCCCCTTATCCATACTTTCAAGTTTAAAGAATAATTGTTGTATTGTAGGATGAAGGTTAATGAACCTAGCTTCTAACCTTTCCACCAAAGAAGCTATAGCTCCCTCATAATCATGTGTAAGCTCTACCAAAGATTTTTCATTCACATCATAAAGACTATTAATATGATTAAGGAATTCTTCAATATTGCTTTTACCAATGATGGAACCACTTCCTACCTTAATGTCTTTCATGGAAAATTCAGGTAAAAGCCCCATGACTCAAACAAGCAATAAAGTCACACAAACCAAAAAGAGACAAGTTGCTGAAATTTTTAATTTTTTGTGTTTTTCAGAAGCTAACAAAAGGCAAAACAAGACTAACAAAAAATATACTAGGCAAGACAATAACAAAGTAAAGTAAAAGGATGTGTGAAACTCCCCTAGCTGAAGCTTCCAAGTCCCCCGCAACGGCGCCAGAAAACTTCTTGATGGCGTGTTGTTGGGAGACCCAAGAGGAAGATATGATGCAGCACAGAAGAAGTTTTCCCTTGATTACAAAACCAAGGTTATCAAATCCAGTAGGACTTGGAGAAGGCTTAGCAAGGTGTCAATCCACTCTGGCGCTTGTAGATTAACGCGGACCTGCACACAATCACAAACAAACTACTTTGCCCCAACAAAACAGAGAGGTTGTCAATCTCTCCGGCTTGCCAAACACAGAGAATTAAATGTGTGGATGTAAAATATGATGATGATGAAATATGACCAGCGAGAAAATGATGATGAAAAGCTATGAAAACGGTTGTAAGCAATGTAGGAAAATAGGACCGGGGTCCACAGTTCACTAGAGGTGTCTCTCCAAAAGATATACATGATGGGTAAACAAATTATAGCATGGCAATTGACAGAATTGTAGGTGCACAACAAGGCTATCATAAAACAATATAGTTCACCGCTTCATCTAATATGGGCATTACGTCAAAATACATAGACCGTCATCCAACTGCATCTATGACTAATAATCCACTCTGGGATCGCTATCCAGCATGTCACCCAAAAGTATTAAGTTGTAAGCAATAGATCATTGCAATAAGCAAAGTGCATAATGTAAGCAATGTAGATAACACGAAGAAATCACACCGCTGTTTTCTCCCTAGTGGCAACAGCACATCTCTAGCCTTGAACGTTCCTGTCACCGAAATCACACAAAGAGAGGCATGAACCCACTATCTAGCATAAATACTCCCTCTCTGGCAGGGTGCCGGGAAGAGCTTCTGAACCCTCCCGAACTAGGGTTTGAGATGGCAGTGGCCTCGGACGTATTCTGGAAATTGTGATCGGTGATCCTCTATTTTTAGGTCAGAGGGGAATTTATAGGCGAAGGGGCGACGCGAGGCGATGGACAGGGGCCCCACATGCGGCCAAGGGGGGCCGCGGCCAGGTGGCTCCTGGAGCCCCTGTGCCTTCCCTCCAGCCGTCCTTCGGGCTCCGTCTTCGTTTCATATTGGAAATAATTCCCGTAAATTTAGAGAGCAATCTGTGAAATTCTCAGAACAACTTTTCTGAAACAAAAAGACAGCAGAAAACAGGAACTGGCACTGGGCATCTTGTTAATAGGTTAGTTCCATAAATTATTACAAAATGATATAAAAACATTGTAAAAACATGTGGCACTGATATGTAATCAAGCATGGAACATAAAAAATTATAGATACGTCGGAGACGTATCAGCATCCCCAAGCTTAACTCCTGCTCGTCCTTGAGTGGTAAGTGATAACAAAATAATTTTTGAAGTGACATGCTACCAATCACAATCATGATCAACTAATCATGTAAAGCATATGAACTGAATGCAATGATCCAAAACAAAGGTTCATTGAATGAAACAAATAATGATTAACCAGGTAAAACATCTAAATAAGAATCTACTAGTAAAGAGTACTTTCAAGTTTTAAAAGCATAACACTTGACAATGATTGATAAATCACAAAGCAACATTGATTCAACAAAGGAGTTTGGCCAACACAAAGGAAGATTTAAGTTTTCAGGAAAAGCTTCAACTTGCAACTTATTTATCTCAAGATAAAGTCAATACAAAGTTTTCATGGTTAGACACAAAGATAACATGAAGTAAAACATGAAGCAAAGTTGATACCAAGTGATTGCTTGAGGAGTTTAGAAGGAGGAGGAAGACTGACTCAACATAAAAGTAAAAGAAAGGCCCTTCGCAGAGGGAAGCAGGGATTAATCATGTGCTAGAGCTTTTTTTATTTTTGATAGAAGTAAAATAGTTTTGAGACATGCATCCTTTCGTCAACGACTTCACAGCAAAGAAACTAACTAGTCCCCCATAACAAGCAAGGCTTTTAGACTTGTGAAAGCGGCTGGTTCAGAGGACCGAGTACATTCCTCTTTCTCCTTTGTTTCACCACTAACCAATGTTTGAGCTGATTTCTCAGATTTTCATTGTGCGGAGGAGAATGTTGAGTTATATTTATATTTTGCTTAAACCTCTCTCGTGATGATTCAAGTGAGACGTAAACCATCAACACCTGGTGAAAGGGGGGAAATGACCTTGCTTGTCACAAGTTATAACCAACTTCTTACTGCTTCCTCATGAGCTTAAAAACAGGGGCATAAAAAGGAGAATTTTGAATATTTTAAAGATAGCACATAAAAAAATTACTTGGAGTGGCAGGGAAATACCACATGTAGGTAGGTATGGTGGACACACGTGGCAAAGATTTTTGGCTCAGGGAGTTGGATGCACGAGAATTATTCCCTCTCAGTACGGAATTTTTGGGCTTAGCAGGATATCAAGCAAACACATAACATCAACTTGGTTCAATGAATGACTTCTGAAAGAGCATGGTTGTCCCCATGTGTGGTTTTGGTAATTAATGACAATACTTAAGGACTAATGTGTGCTTTAAGCTATACTTTTAGGTTTGGTCCATAGCAATGTTGAACTCCATATGTTGGAGTCAAGGCTAAAAGAAGAAGAGTTTATGTTGATCAAGGATAAGTGCAAGTTGATCAACACACAAGGCTAGGGATGTACCATGAGGGATCACGTATGATCCCATGGTATGGTAAGCAATTGTCAATATAGCGTTGTGAACTAACCCATGATCTATGTGCTTCCATCTTTATGTGTGGTTAGTCACTTCTCCATGAGCATGTAATGAAAGAGATATCCTATGCAGCGCATGGAGGATGGCGTCACGTGGTGATCGTCATCAAGATAAAGGCCAAGTGAAGATATGTCGAAGAGTGCCTCTCCCATCTTGGTGTATGGGGAAGCACGTTGCGAGTCTTCACCGAGCGGAGCGCAATCAAGAAAGGTGGTCCATCTTGAGAAGGCCAAAGATCGTCATCATCGACCTCAAGTGGATTATGCGCAAGGCAAAGGTATGATCTTGATAGGTTTTCTACTTTACCGGTCTCATGATGTTAGTTGAGAGACCGGGTTATAGGATAGATAACCGTACTATCAAGAGGGGCTCTCGACCGAGTATCTTGATCGTATCGTTCGTAGAGAGCTCAAACCTTTGCATCCTTGGCATCATCTTATTGGTTCTTATTTGGCTCTTATCTATATGAGTGTTTGGTGCTTGTCGTGTTCTTCATGACAAGCCCAAGTTCATCAAAAACGGATTTCATATGAAAAACTTATTGCGTTTTTGTGTTTTGAGGTTTATCGGTTCATCTTTTATAGAGAGGTTTTACCTTTCCCCTTTTCATTTATCCTCCCTTATTGGACTGTGATGTTTCTCTGTATATTCTTGTAGAGGTCGTTGTTATGATTCCAACGAGCCCTAGATCATCGAAAACGGAGTCCGGAAGCAAAAGATATGGTCGTTTTGGTATTGGTATTTCTGCATTTTTCTACCAGTCCGAAAGTACCGCTTTTACGTCCGGTAGTACCGACCCTACTTCCGGAAAAGTGTTCCGGAGTCCAGTACCGAATTCGTTTGGGTGCCCAGAATCATCCGGGTCACCCGGGTACTTCCGGGAAAAGTCCGGGTAGTACCGCCCCGACGTGTTTCTGGGCATAACAGTTGGATATTTGGTTGACATATTTAAGGGGCATTCTTCCCCAATGGTTCCCCAACCTTTTGCACTCTCTCTCCTCCATTATTGACCTTTTGAGAGCTTGCTTCCTCTCCATCCCTCCATGATTATTGCCTCCTTTTAGAGGGAAAAGAGAGAGGAGATCTAGATCTACGTTTTTACCAAACAATATCTCCTCTTAGTGAGGAGAAACCTCTAGATCTAGATCTTAGATTCGCCAGTGGTAAGGGGCACCTCGCTGGCGAACAAGTAGGTGGGTCGCCAGTGGTAACTTACTTACCACTGGCGAACATCGCCACTGGCGATAGTGTAGCGCTGGCAAACCGCATGTTCGCCAGCGATAGCCAAAACATGTTCGTCAGTGATAGGCTTTTCCCTAGTAGTGGCTTTGTGTTTCTCCTTTGTTCTTTCTATCAAATCCCTCCCTAGCATTAGTTGCTTTGGTTGGATTTTGAAGAGAAGCACTTGAGCACCTTGTGTGGTCTTGCCTTTTACATTTGGTGCATAGGTTTGAGGTCCCCACGGTGATACGTGGGATTGAAGTTCGAGAAGCTTGTTACTCTTGGGTGCATAGGGCTCCCAAGAGCTTGTGCCTCTTGGGTGCACTGTGCACCCTAGATGGTTGTGTGTGCTACGAGAGCCTCCTATTGTGTAGAGGTAGGCTCGGGCAAATTGTACGGGTTTAGTCAACACCCTCAAGAAGACTTCATTGTACGGGTTTAGTCAACGCCCTCAAGATGACCTCATAGTGGATGAGCAAATCCCCATCGGGTATTCCCCACGGGAGGAGCTCATGGAGAATAGGGTGAGCACGGACATGCTTGTAGGAGGGCCAAGGAGCCTGCACACCCCTCCAACGTAGACGTACTTCCATTGGGAAGGAACTACGGGAAACAAACCTCCGTCTCCACTTGTGTCGGTTATCTTTATAACCAAACCTCTTTACTTATGCATTTACCTTGTGATTGCCATCGAGCTTGAAGTACTATATATCTTGCTATCCTTGTTGTTTAACTTGCCTAGCATAAGTTGTTGGTGCCATAGGTGAACCTAATATATAAGGTTTTGTGCTTGATAAATTAAACGCTAGTTTTATTCCGCATTTATCAAGCCTTAAACGTAAAAGTTTTAAATCGCCTATTCACCCCCCCCCCCCCCCCCCCCCCCCCCCCCCCCGCTTCTAGGCGACATCTCGTTCTTTCAACTACAGATATACATAATGCATAACCACTAGACTTTACACTGTCTAACTTGTTAGCCAAACCAACTCTTTGTAAAAGAATATCTTGACGTTGAGAACTATCAAGTAGGAACAAGCACCACAATTTTAAAGCCCTACGGTAATTCCTTTACTAATCTATTCTTACTAGATGATCCACAAGTTTAAGCATTAACCTACTTCATATTTCTAAACAATTGCCAAGTATCAAAGATTCAGACAATGGTATACAAGATTAAGCAGCACTTTTTACACTTCTACATGATAATTTCCACTTATCTAAACACCAATCAACTTATCTATACCTAATAATAAAAGCAATTAAGGCTTCTTTGGTTGGTAAGTCAAAATAAGACCAAATTACCCTCCCACCAAATCTTTATCGTCCGTTTGGTTTCCTCCGTTTGGTTCGTACACGTGGTCGCTGAGTTCTACGTTGTTGTTTTTCTACCAAGCGTAACCGCGTTGGACACCCCCACACGTTGCCCCTGCCGCATGTGCGATTGCCCAGACGCCCGACGCCGTCGCCTCTATGATTCCGAACCCTAACCGCAGCGCAACCATCAGATCGGGATGTCTCTCCGCCGGCGGAGAAACGGTCGCTCCTTTCCCATCGCTACGCTTCGGATGCTTCGCTGCTCAGCATCTCCCGTCCAAGCTCCAAGTGGCAGAGCACGTCGTAGCTTGGCTTGACGAGGATGGACGGGTGGAGGACTATGTGCGGCGGCTGCGCTTGACGACGGCGAGGAATTCAGTCAAAGCGCAGGGCCATACGATCCTTTTGTTTATGTGTAGGCGCCACCGTCCCTAGCAGGCACTGTGAGTCCCCGGAATCCTTTTCTTCTCCAACGTCTTCCTCAATTTGGTGGTGTTGCTGCTTCTGCTGTGTCTTGCTGCTACAGAGAAATCATGTTCTATATAGCCCTTCCTACTGCACGCTAAAGTGTTCAAAGCTGACAGAGATTATATATAGCAGGATGAATTTGAAGCTCAATTGCAAGAAAAGGGCATCCAAACAGATATAGTTTGTTGCATGCAGAATTTACAGCGGCATCAGTGTATATTTCGAAAACGTGCATTCTTGCATCTTGCTCTGCTGGTTTGTTGGGCACAATCAAACTGGGTTTTCGTCTTAGTTCTGAAGACTAAATTGTGCGAAAAATTATTTGTCTGCCCGAACAAACTAGGTCATGTATAGAACATCTTAGTTAGCCTGGATGCATCAAATGGCATATGTAGATTGAGGGGGTTGAATGCAGTTACCTTCTCATTGCAGCAGTGTAAGCATCCAGCAGTTGAGTTTGTTCCGTTTTTTCCTTTTCATGATGGCCTAGGCCCCGATGTTATTTGCTTCTCCTTTATCAATATAATAGGCATAGCTTTTGGCGTGTTTGAAAAAAAAAATCTTGCTTGCTTCTTCTTTGGATTGGTAACATCTTAGTGATCTTTGCACACTAATTATTTGTATGTTAATTATTAGTTGACTCTTCTTTTGATATTTCAGTCTGATGTCAACACAGTAGCGTTTGATGATGGAATTAAGTGGTAATTCCATTTATTTTTTGAAGCAATAATAATATGTGCAAGGTAGCTCGCTTTTCCAAACTATTATCATGTCAGACCATGTATAACTGAATTGCTTTTAGATTTATTCACCATGTTGGAACATAGGAAGTATGAAGTAGAGTGGCAACCTCAAGTGCTGAAAGATTGAGCACGCTGATTCTGGATGTTTTGTGTCCAGTAGAGTGGCAGATTACATATCATGATTCCTGACAAGAAAGAAAGAAAGAAAGAAAGAAAGAAAGAAAGAAAGAAAGTATTAAATCTCACAAAATAGATGATGCGTTTTTGTAATTTTCTGTAACATTTATACGGCCTTTTTTTGACAGTAGAGCTGCCCTGGTTAATTCTTAATTCTCGAATGAACTAAGTATCAAACTAAATTCAAAAAAAAAATCGTCATTGGACCGACTATAACGACCATTTTGATCAAGAGATTGTCGGGGAGGTTGGCAGCACGAAGATTAGCCACAAATTCGATGTTATGGGCGGCGGCACAAAGGAACAAGGTGTATACGCAGAATTTTCTCTCTTCCGTTGCAACGCACGGGCATGTTTGCTATTGTAACAAAACTAAAAGGATGAAGCAACATGAGCAAAACTTCCTAACTACAAAAGGGAAGAAATTGATGTTTTGACGGTCAGCATGCGGCAATGTGGAAGATGGGATTTGATGTCGAACGACCAATATCTCACCGCCAAACCCGTGTCTATGACGCGAGAACACGCCGCATGTGTGAGGCCTTGTTCTGTGCCCCCTAGCAGATCCGATAGTTGGGAGGGTGGACACAGGGTGTGCCAAATAGTTTTTGGACGGCCCGGACCTATGTGTGGTGTCGCTTGGGTCGAACTATCAATAATAACAAAAAATTATGTCCACGTCCATGCATAGTTTTAAAAACCGGACCGGACCGGCGGTCCGACCGGAAAAAACCGGAACCGGCGCCTTATCCGGTTTTTTAACGTGCACTGATCTTTTAGTAAAAAACCAGAGAAAATATTCGAAAAATGGTGCATAACCCAGGAATCGAACCCATAACCTACAGCAAAGGCGTGCTAAAGACCATAAAACCAACTGGGACAAGCAACAATTAGTGATTTACTAGTGGATTACATCCTATAATATATGTATTCTTTTGATATGAGATCAATATTTCATAAATTTAGCTTAAATTTTCCGGTTTTTTATCGCCATTGAACCAATGAACCGATGGTCCGACCGGTAAAAACCTGAATCGAGAGATTCGCCGGTTCGATTTTCGGTCCGGTTTTTTAAACTATGATGGACATCTGAACGTACGTACGGTAGCAGGCGCTGACCTGCCGCTGGGTGTAGTCTATCTACTACTCGTACAAAGTATACGGAGTAATATCTCAAAGCAAAAGGCCGCGAATTGGTTTCGTCGGTTTTCGAATTCCCCTCTTAAAATATCTCGGTTCCTTGCGAGACACACTTGTTTTCTTTCTCGCACTGCATCTGACCACTCGACTCGCGTACACTGACTGCTACACTACTCGAACAAAGCAAAGCAGGTGGGAGGGGAAGAAAATCTTATACGACCAGGTCGTACCGCTCAGATCGTTGGACCAACTCCCACGCGCGACATCTGGCATCCGAATCTCAAAGCAACCGTCTTAGACTTATCTCCTGACGATTCTTGTTTCCTTTGATTCCTTCCGGCACGCCGCCGGCCAGCTTGCTGTTCAGAAACAGCAGTACAGCACCTCCTGAAGCCGGCGCCGCCATGGTTGTAAGCCATCGGAACGGGGGCCATCAGGCGGTTGTTCGCCAGGGTGATAACCGTCGCCGGCGACGACCACGACGTCTCCGGGATCTGCCCTCTAACTAGTTGCTGTTGACAAAGAGCTTGTCCAGATTCTAGGCGAGGACCTCGTTGGGGAGCTCGTCGAAGAAGCCGTTGAACCGAAAATCCCCAAGCGTGTCCTTGGGTGGTTAAGGTCAATGCCCGCGATGTCGCGACCATAGCGCTCGCCGCCGTCGCCGCCGCGTGCGGAGTAGTAGGCGCAGACGTTGGACCCCTGCCAGGACGACAGAGCGCCGCGAGCGTTGCCGGAGATCGCAGCTTCAGCACCGCCGTGTATTTTTGCCCGCCGTCACCGCTCTGTCTGCATCAAGTCGGAGCTGGGAAGAGATGGCTGTGGTGCGGCGCCATTGATCCAGACACCAAATCGATTGGACTCAGTAAAAGAGAACTAGAAGATGAGTTTGGGAGCGGTTGCTTTGAGATTCGGAGTCCAGGTGTCACGCATGGGAGTTGGTCCAGCGATTTGAGAGGTACCACCTGGTCGTATAAGATTTTCTTCCGGTGGGAGGTGTCATATCGTGGGCCCCACGCGCGACCCCGGCTACTTGGGGTCCAAGAAAGCTAGCACAGGAGAGGCGTGTGTCGCCCGGAACGAGGCAAGCCTGACGAGAGATAAATGGCTTTTTTTTGTTTTTTTAACGGCGCGAGCGAGCGGATCTCGACGGCCGGTTCGTTCGGGGCGCACGAATCTCGGCGTGGCCTGGCCCCACGTCCCGAGGGCCGAACCGCCCTTGCTTGGGTCACGCAACTTCCGGGATGCGTCACACGTATCGCCAGGTTTTGCTTATTCGCTCGCGCACACTGCCATCCGTACCAACTCTACTCTCCCAGTACGTGTTTTGTCTGCTTACAGTAGATTGCAAAAAAACGTCAAGAGAACTTGGACCATTGCGTGTTTTGACTAACCGAACCTTTTTTTTTTATGAAACTCAGGCATTTGTCGTACATGTATGTGAATACTACAGATTTACAATTTTTCGGTTTTGAAAAACTGTGCTTCCAAACTAGACCTTAGAAACCGAGTGCGGCGTTTTGGAACCCGAGCTCCAAAAAGCTCGGTTTTTGAAAAAAAAATCAAAACCGAGATTTAAAACTTTGAAAAATATCTGAAAAAATTATAGATGTAGATAATATAGATATCTACCGCTATGCAAAATATCAATGAAAAATTCGTTGTAGTTTAGCTTGGACAAAAATAACAAATCTCCAGATCTGGATCTGTGAATAGTATACAGGTTCAAATATTTGAAATTTTGCCATATTTATTATTTTTATAGAGCCTGAAATAATTTGAAGTTTGCGTTGAAAAGTTGCACACTTGTAGATCTCAACATTATCTACACCTAAGATTTTTTTGTCAAATTATCTGACACATAAAATGCAGTTTTTGATTTTTTATATCCCGAGCTCCATGGAGCTCGGGTGCCATTGTGATTTTTCGCTTAGAAATCATTTTTTTTCCGGAACAAGGCCTTAAAAACTTTTTTTTTTCAAGTTCTTCGAAACAAGGCTTTAAAAACTATGCTTACAAACGAGGACGAGATGTATGGACCAAGAGTTGTTATGAAAATTCTCTACAAAAAAGAGTTGTTATGAAAAACAATACAATATATCTGAGCAAAGATCAACACATTATTTTTCACGCGGTAAAAATAGCGAAATCTAGTGGAAATATAACATAGTTGAACTAGTGACATTAGCTTTTTTTTAACACTGATATCACATACAACTTCAATGGCTATATTTTGATTAGCCACAACAAATATTAAATATAATAATAACAATGGTTATGAATTTATGTAAAAACTAATTAACTTTGGTAGTGGTTTATGCGCACCAATTTATGTAGAAGCCAGTGGTTTGCACCTCTTTCAGAAAAAACTTATTATTCCCACACATAGTGTTCACTTTTCTACTCCCACGACAACCATCGTCGAGTGATGTGTGAACAACGAGGTGTTTGGTCAAACCCATGCAATGATAGTGACAAGAATCTATTTGCGGCGGCCACAGATGTCGTAGTTGGAAATGCTCAGAATGCAAGATTTTGGGCCTCATCGTGTTGAATGGTCTCTGCCCGATGGACATTGCCCCAAGCTTTGATGGAACCAGGAGGAAGAACTGCACGGTCAAGAGGGCACTTGAAGACAGCTATTGGATCAACAATCTCAACGTCCAACAAGGTTTTGATATCGACCACATCCAACAATTTGTTTCCCTATGGGAGTTGGCCTCCGATGTTGCTCTCCATCAAGACACCCCCGACTCTATTCACTGGAAAATCACTAGTGACAGGTGCTACTACGCCAAGTTGGCCTAACAAATGCAATTTAAGGGAATGATCTCTACCTCTCTCTCAACACTATGACGTGGACGACATGGGTACCTCCAAGATATAAATTCTTTGCTTGGTTGGTGATGCAAAATACAATTTGGACGGCGTATGACTTTAACATAGGGGATGACAAAATTATGGGAATTGCTCTCTATGCAACCAAGTGCAAGAATCGACAGGTCACGTGCTCTTCAAGTGTCGCTACACCACGCATTTTTGGAAGCAGATCCTTGCTTGGTGTGGGTTTTCATGATATTCTCCTAGCGCTTTGGGTCAATGAGGAGAATGTTGAAGAGGGGTGGTCTAACCTTGTCCTTGATAATGGTGTCGCTAGGAAGGCTATGTCCTCCATCATCATGCTTATTTCTTGGAAGATTTGGAAGGAGCACAATGCTAGTGTAGTAGTGTCTTCCCCACACGTAGCTTCTCCGGTTAACATCGGCGTAGCCATGATTAAAGAAGAAGTGAGAACGTGGGTTTTGGCTGGGCCAAAAAAAATTAGCAATGTAATCCCGGGAGAGTAATCTCCAGCGGGAAGTCCTAAGGCATGTCCTAGGCAATAAGTCTAAAATATTTTCTTATTCAATGCAAATGGCAAATCTTTAGTCTTGCTTCAGAAAATATATTCATTAGCGCGCGTGTGTTACTATAATCAAACATAGATTTAGCACACATTTGCTAGTTGGATTCAGGACACGTGCGCGAGTACAATCAAACACTTAAATATAAATCTATGCAAACCAAATAAATGTGGTAAAATAGCATAATGACACAGAGTTAATATAGCTGAACTAACGGCACCAACAATTTAACATTGCTACTCCAACATGTACACATCTCAGCTGGCAAATTGAGTCCTGGAGTACAAAGATTTTAAGCACAAGTCAGAGTCCTGGTACTCCAACGGTGTTCCCCAGCCAATTTGACCATCCCACGGGGGACCCCACCTATAATTACTCACCCCGCAGTAACCTCGTCACACGTTTCGCCCCTCCGCTCCGCTCGTCTCCTCGCTAAACCCCCTCCCTCGCTTCCTCTCCCCTCCCGAGCCAAATCAATCGAGAAAATCAGAGCTCCACTTCCCCGCGCCACTCCGATCCGCTTCGCCACGCGGAAACCCACCGTGTCACGAGCCCCCGCGTTCATTCTTCCACTCGCCCCGGAGATCGCAGTGGCAACCCCCGGCTCCTGTAAGTACCCCGGCACCGCCCGGATCGAATGGTTCCTCGCCGCGCAGAGATCGATTTGCCGTCCTTCTCCATGTTCCCGGACATGGATCGGCCTCTCGCCTCCCCTGATTTTTGCGGAAAGTTTGGGTCTTTTTCACGGGCAGTCGTTCCTGTTTTGGTAATTGCGGAGAAAATACAGGGGATTTGGTTTCGGTTTGTTGGTCTCTTCTTTTTATTTCCCTTCTTCCAGGAGTTCTCTTTTGGCCTGCCGATCTAATCTGTGTTCTTTCCTTCAAAATTCCATATGTAAGGAGAGAACACGGGGACTTCCCTTCTTTTTTATCCCATGATGAAAAGATTTTTGGAAAAAAAATTTCTTTTAGGTGTCGTGTTCTTGCTCCACTCCAGTCCCCCTTCTCTCGCCGATTGATTTTGCCTGCCATATAATCTCTCGTGTTCCTTCCTTTTTTGTTGTTGTTCCTCGGTTAATCTTTCCCTTCGTGGTGTTGGTGCGATGATCGCAGAGTTGGAGTAGAGACCGCCAGCGCCAGCGCTCGCCCTTGATTTATGTCGCCTGCTCTGCTGCTCCATGGTTCTGAGCTCCCATCACCATCACCTTCTTCCACTTGTTGCTCCCTCCTCCCCCAATCTTGGCAGAGGGGACCGAGAACGCAGGATCATCGCTTCAAGATCTCCAGGTAAGCATGTTCGATCGCTCCTGCTCCAGGCTTATTATTATACCTTTGCCTTGCAGAAATTTCTGGCTGCAACACCTGACGGCAACAATGTCGTGTCTGGTAACAGTGAAATAAGAGTTGGTGTAGTGCCTGCTTCCTCTGTTCTGGTTTCCTTTGAAACCAATTTATCGGTTATTTCTTGTCAGAGTCAAAGCTCCACATGTGCTTATTCTTCAAAATATGATTTATTATGCTACAAAGTTCAGAGATTGTTGCTATTTCAAACATTCTCCCAGAATAAACTGCAATAGTTTGTTCGTCTAAGATGTTGCGTTCCTGTTCTTAGTATCTGACCTATAGATAATGGAGATGCTCATACCCCATAGCACGATTGATCTATTTTCTTTTAATTTTATTGTACTCCGTAGTAGTTTGTTCTCTTCTTCATCTAGCCGTCTTAAATATTGCTCCTTTACCAAAACTGTATATACATGTCCAAAAATTTGGACTGATTTCAGAGCTGAGCTGCACAATCATTGATGTCATTGCAATTATGTCCATATGTTAACATCTGCTGCTCATGGTCCTACCAGTTTCACATCCTAGTAGTGTTAGAATATGCAGTCCTTTCATCTGGAATAGCATAACTCCATCATAATATGTAGTGATGAGCTGTGCTTTCCTGTTTGTGGTTTCAGATTTGGATTTGGGGTAAAGTACTCTGGTTTTCTACATTTAGACCAGTGCCGTACGTGAATTAATAGCAATTCAAGAATCCCCCAAATCACACTAAGCTTGGTGAGTATTAATTGTCTGCAAAGAAATGTATTTCAGACTGAAGAAGAAAATCAGAAAATATCTTCTCCTCTTTTACAACTTTCCTAAGAAGATTGGCCCTAATGTGAGAATTTCTGGATCCCAGCAGATTTGATTTGGGTGGATCAAGTTCAGCACTCTTCCTTCATTTCCATCCTGACAATCTTGAAGTTCATAAAAGAAGACCGATCTCTCCTAGACGTCTTCGCAGATAGAGAATAACTCTTTCTTCTGCAGTTTCAGTCAGAAGCTTGAGACAACTCTGTTTCTAATTCTAGAGATTCTACACTCAAGCTCTAAAGCAGAGCAGTAATCTCTGTCCTGATTTGGCGAACCATTTCAGTCGGTACGTAGGCATCTTGTGTTCCACGTCCTTGGAATTTGCTAAAAATTCATACCTTGTATAATCATATTTGACACATTCGGTGGTCTTCTTTGCAGATTTCTAAAGACGGATAATCCAATAATCTTCGGATCTTCATTTGATTGGGGCCTGCTGCACAAAATGCTGCCCTCTTCGCGAAAGATCCGCATCTCCTTCTCTGATCCTGATGCCACTGATTCCTCCTCTGATGATGATGAACAGAATGCCAAGAAGGAAAAGAGAACGATAATGGAAGTAGTACTTCCAGTGAAGTGCTCTGGAGGCTTGAAATCTCGAAAGACCCTTGTGACAAAGAAATCAAATGGTACAGAGAAAAAGGAACCGACCCTTGTGCCATGTGGCACAAAGAAATCAAATGGTACAGAGAAGAAGGAGCCAACAAGCAAGTACCCTGGTGTGCGCATGCGAGCATGGGGAAAGTGGGCTGCAGAGATACGTGATCCTGTGACTAAGACCCGGAAATGGATTGGCACATTTTCCTCTGAGGAGGAGGCTGCTGCAGCATATCAGGCTGAACGGAACCGGGTACGAGCGGAGATGTTGGCCATCAAATCTAGATCATCTGCATCAGAACGAGAAGCTTTATCCAGCTCAGCTACTGTATCCTGTGTGTCCTCATCTGAGTCATTCGAGCAGAAAGCACGAGAGGTACAAGCAGTTCTCCCTATGGAGATAACCTCTGACACTGTTGACCAAAGCTTACTGCACTCCTCGTCAACATCTAGAGATGAAGATATTCCAGTTGACGTGTTCATTGGCCAGGCAAACGAGCTTCCTATAAGTGACTATGTTTGCCGAACAGATGAACTCTCACTGGATGAATTTTCAAGGCTGGCAGATAAAGAAATTCCAGTTGACGTGTTCATTGGCCAGATAAACGATCGTCCTATCAGTGACTATGCTTGCCGAACAGATGAACTCTCACTGGATGAATTCTCAAGGCTGACAGATATGTTCACAGTCAAAGATTTTATAGGTGTGACAGATGCTCCTCCGGATGATGACTATATTGGCCTGGCAGACATCAGCCACCTGCAGCTGCCAATTGCAGAGCCTATGTTTGATCTGGATGCACAACTTGATTGGGCTGGTTTCGACTTTGATTCGATGGAACGTGAACTTGAGAAACTTTGAGCATTCCACATTGGTGTATTCTGAAGATCAGGTTTTTCTTGTGCACCGAGTTGTTGGTCTGAAAGAGGCGGATTCAGTTTCGATCTTTCGGACAGATGGCAGGGTGAGTTCGTGATCTGGAGATAAGTTCATCTCCAATTTTGTCGGAAAATGTACAGTCCCCCCTAGAGTATATTGTCTGGTTGAGCTAATGTGTACCATGTAATGTGTACATGATCATCTAATTTAATCTGCTGTGAAATCGTGGCAATATATCGCGGTTGGTTACTTTTTAGAAGCACCTAAATTTTGTATTATTTTTCATTACTTGCAGTTCAGCAATTCCATAGCTGGTTTGTGCAAATGTAATGTATGCCTGCCAGATCTCAGTGCTCCAGACTATTAGAGTACTGTGATGTACTACTATACAGTTAACATTTTTTCTTGTTTTCTACCAAATTTTGTGATACTGCAACAATTGCTTTACATAAGAGGGGCGAGATAGGCATTTCCACTAATTGTTCATATCAGGTTCTTCGTTCGGCAACTGTGAAGTAATTTGTCTGAACACGAAATAAATCTGTGACATCACACATTGAAAGATACAGTAAGTTTTCACTATGTTTGTGAAAACTACGACAAAGAGATCAAATTACACCAATTACTAGAGAATGGCAGTTCACGATTAATCTTCAGAAGAAAAAAAAAGTCTTTTGGAATGTAGCCATACTGCTAGTGTGAAATACATATTTCTGACACTGTAGCAGGAATGCCTGACTTGTAATACCTCAAAAATAGATGGAAAAACTTATACGGTAAGCATGCGAATCCCAGAATTGGTTGTTACTGTACTACTTTCTTTTCCAGGCAGAGGCAGACCAAAGCTACCACACCAGGGAACGGAAAATTGCTGCAAGACTACTTAGTACGTTTCAGTTTATAAAATGGCGGCTGCTCCGGCGGGGGTGTCAGTAGACGGCGGCGCATTCGAAGGAGATGTCGCAGCCGGGGACGGGCGTGAGCTTGATGGCGTGCTTGACCCTGCTCATGAAGACCGGGAGGAAGGACATGGCCTGGCAGATGCAGGCGTTGTCAATGCCCATGAGGCGGCGGCAGCACGCCGTGTCGTACGGGTCCGACCCTCCGACGTGCCCGTGGTGGCCGTGGTGGTGGCTGCCGCCGTGGTCGCCGCTGCCGTGGCCGCCGCTCCCGTGGTCATTGCCATGGCCGCCGCCGTGCTCGTCGCGGGACGACTGCAGCTCGTAGCCGGCGGACGAGGACGCGTTGAGCAGCCGCCGCGGCACCGCCGGGTTGGTGCCCGGGATGGTCCTCAGGCTGCAGGCCTCGTTGGCCAGGTTGAACTGGGAGCGGCAGAACACCTGCGCGTCCGCCATGAAAGCGGACAGAAGCAGGAGTAGGAGCACCGTGGGCAGCGCGTTGAGGGCCAGCAATGGCGATCTCTCCTTGTCCATGCTGATCTTCTTACTCGAGCTGGATGTTTGTTACACTGGTTGATGATGCTTCTGTCGTCTTGCTTTGGAGTGGGTGATCTTGGTGGCATTCTAGGGGGAGCTTAAGTAGCTGTGTGATGCTCATTTAGGAGACGTTCTGGTTCGAAATTTTCAGACGTCGGTAGGGGTTAGGAAACATCGTTACGGACTTACGGTGAATGATTTCTAGGTTGATCATGCTTGAGCTGTGGCCAGTTGACACTTGACTTTTCGAGACGAGGTTTATTTTGCATCAGAAGATATATAAACAAGCTTTCGATCCTCTGCGCAGGCAGTTTTGCAGGACACGGAATTGATTCATGTTGCTTTCAGGTTTATCACTTTATGCAATCGGTGGCAGTTATTCAGCAGATTCGAAGCACGCACCACCATGTAGTCGTGAAATGCTTCTGTTAGTCTGAAAACGATGTTAGGATTCGATGATATGGCCAACTCTATTACTCTCAGAACAATCCTAGGCTCATTCTGACAATTCTTCAATTGCCTTTTTCATGCACGGAAGTGCCTTTTGTTGTCCGATGGATGTACGACTCAACGTGGCTAAATCATGCTCTTTTAGTTCCTTTTCATGCATAAACACGAAACAGTCTTCAGCTGATTATTTGCAGAGGTAAGAGGCATGGCAGGCTTAAAGCTGACGGAACATATACAGCTAAATTTGTGAATCTATACTACTATTAAACAAGCAAACTTCATCTTTCCTACAGCCACCCCACGTGGTGTACAGAGCACGACCTAAACCGTTGGATTACCCGATCTGATTAGATCTAACGGACTGAATTGATCTAATCTATGCCTCGGGTGCGCTTAGCAATTAGCGTTGGTGGAACGACACCGAGCAGACGAAAATTCTAGCGCTCGCGCAAACCAGGAAAAAACGCCCTATGCCCGCCGAGGACGCGGCGATCCTCCACGACCGCCTGGCCCAGGCCGCCGCTGAGCTCGGGGCCGCGGCGGAGGCGCGGGCGGACCTGGCGCGCCGCCTGGAGGCCGCGCTCGAGACCAGGCGGGAGTCGGTGCGGCAGGCCGCGGCGCTGGACGAGATGCGGCGGCGCTGGACGAGATGCGGCGGCGGCTGGAGCTCCAGCGGGCGCGGGCGGAGGAGGGCATCGATCGAGGGCGTCGAGCGGCGCAAGGAGAAGCTGCGGGCGCGGATCTACGACCGGGTGATGCCGCTCTCCGCCGCCGCGCGCCGCCAAGTGTAGGTACCCGTTGGATTCTCTCAGCTCAGAACATAATGCCGCGGCGAGATCGGCTAGCCCCGGCCTCTTCATCAATCGCTTATCGATCTCCTGGTTGCAGGAGGCCAGGGAGGGGCTCTCTGGAGAGAAGGCGCGGCTTGGGGATGTGCGGAGGCTGCTTAGGGCCAGGCAGCGGTGTATGGTAGTAGGCCAGGTCGCTGCCCTCTACCCTGTCAGGGTCTTCCATGAGCCACCGGTTGCAGAAAACCATCGTGCTAATTGTGAGGATTCAGTACCCATGTGTCTGTTCTCAGGAAAATTGTTCAGTAGGATGTGCATGATTTTGGTGTGTATGCTCCCTGTAAACAAAAGTGTTCATGCTTGTCTGGTGATTTTGCTCTGTTTTTAGTAAGAAAACTAGATGAAAACAATATATCTTAGTTGTATTATTTTCTGTACCCATTTATGACGAAATCGAAATGACATGACACTTTCAGGAACACATTCACAAGAGAATAGAGCACTTCCACATGAGAACGGAAACGGGACACACTTGCTCGGCGTCATCAAATCTCCGCAAGTTCGTCCCTGGACGTTGTTTGGTTGGCAAATTGCCAAGCATAAACCAAAGCTGCAGAGTTACAGCCACAAGGAGCTTCAGAGGTCGGCAGCTATGCTGGGATATGCCGCACATGTAAGTATGTCTTCCCAATGCTCTCTCTCCTGCCGCAAAATATTTAGGCCATGCATTCGATGTACCACACATATGCCCAATCTAATCTAGGCTCATTGTCGCGCTCAAAGGAGAAAATACCAAAAATAAAATTTGTTGCTGCTGATATTGTGAATTTGGAGCCACCCCACGTGGGGTCGACGACGCCAGACATGTTGGCCAAGAGGAGTTGCGTGGGGTTGACGACGACGGGGATGTGGGCGCCGTTGACCACGAGCAAGCAGGACAGCTCGGCGGAGCTCCTTTCAGCGGCGCCGCCCAGGACAGTGCCGTGAGAGAGGAACTCGTGGGCCAGGCTTCCGGCGAGGAGCATGTTGATGAAGGCCGCCTTGGAGAGCTCGGCTGCGTCCGCGACGAGCGCCTCCTCCTTGCGCCTGACCAGCACCACGCGGGCCGCCTCAATGGGAGCCAATTTTCCGCATCTCCTGCCTCCACCTTGCCGTTGCGCTAAGCCTAACACCGCTTGTCACCATTAGGTCAGGCCACCACACATCTACCCCCGCCGCCCGAAGGAACCACGAAAACCCTGAAAGTCCACGCCCAGCGACGGAGCACGGCACGCTGGTCGCGGCGCCACTATTCCGAGAATCAAACTCCAACGCCATGTCGACTGCAACGACACTGCAAGACACGTAGGAATAAAGTGCGCTAAGCCCGACAACGATACTGCAAGACACATAGCTCATATGTTTTCTAAGCATTTGTTCCAATTTGAGGTAAATAAGAAATGAGGATGTATGTGCGACCTATTTTGTTTCGTAGGAATAAAGTGCGCGACTGGGCGATTTCGGGATGTGGCGAGCCGAGTCGACACGTAGGGTAGGCCTCGGGGAACCAAGCGAGGCGGTGGTGGCGCGCATGATAAGGTCCTCCGGTTACACGAGACTGGGTGACTTGATGTAGGACGACATGTATCCAACTGAGTGGCGCGGGGAAATTCGAGGTAGGGGAGGGGCTTAGAGCCAAATGAAGTGGAGAGGAGGGTGGCGCCGGTAAGTAGGACCATGGGATGGAGCGCAAGGCCGTAAGTAGGTGGTCCGTTAAAAGTTAGAGATAAAAAAATGGATCAACATACCATTCAACGGAATAATAAAATATACCTCTACGAGACGTGCGTGCACGTGCAAAGCTACTAGTAAAATTAAACAACAAAATTCGAAGTTACACTAGTCCAAAACCCTTTTTTTTTTTTGCGCCTTTCTTCGGTCTTGAACATACTACAACTGGTTGACACTTGACTTTTTTAGACGATGTTTATTTTGCATCAAGACTAAGGGAGATAGAAACAAGCTTTGGATGCTCTGCGCAGGCAGTTCTGCAGAACATGGGACTGATTCATGTTGCTTTCAAGTTTTCTTTTCTTTCCTGGAGGAACAGAAACTGCGCATGGTTGCCTTACGAATCGAGGCAGTTTATTATCAGGCAATAGATGACAGTTATTCAGCAGGGTCAACATGTACTATATTCGTGAAATGCTGCTGCCAGTCTTTGAAAATGATGTTAGGATTGTTTCATCTGCATCTCTACGGACTAAAGACACCATGAGACTGTCACGACCCGGGGAAGAGGATCGTGGCAAGGCCTCGATTGATACTGGGGAAGGAATTGGGGATGAGAGAACGAGACGAGAGGAAGGTGAGATGCAGAAGCAAGGATGGGAATATTCAGATTTCATACATAGCATACGTCACACGGCACAAGGTTCCGGTACATATAGAGAACCCACACACGCTTACAGGTGGCCCCCGGCTCACCACCACAGCTCACAGAGCCAATCACGAACTACCATCCCTTTGACAGCTGGACCAATGGACGCTCGCCAGCTCAGCCTGGTGACTCGATGTCCACCTTCGCCAAGGATCCAGGTGGGGAAGGTGTGACATTTGCCCCCCCTTGAGAAGGCACTCCTGGAGCTTGATCATCATCCCACAATGAAGCCATTGGGTACCTCTGTTTCAGGACGTAGTAATCCTCCCATGTAGCCATTGTGTCAGGTAAGTGTGCCCATTTTACCAGGATCTGGGGAGCAGCCGCATTACCTTTGCGCACAAGACGTCGCTGCAGAATTTGCACAGGCACTGGAGTAGCAGCTCGTAGATCAGGAACATCAGGTACATTGCTGAAAACTGGCGTGTAATTGGGTGTAAAAGGTTTGAGCTGCGACACATGAAACACTGGGTGAATCAGTGCAGTGTCCGGCAGTTCCAGCTTATAGGCAACTTTACCGATGCGTTCCAGCACTTTGTAAGGTCCGAAATACTTGTAAGACAGCTTAGGGTACGGTCTGTTTACCACAGATTGCTGAGCATACGGTTGCAGCTTCAAAAGCACCTGATCACCAACTAAAAACTCCCGTTCCACTCTGTTCTTGTCTGCATACGTTTTCATGCGTTGCTGAGCACGAATCAGTTGTGCTCTCAGAAGTTCAGTTTGGGCCTGGTATTCTAGGGCAGTATCGCCAGCCACTGAATCCGAGGAAATTGCAATGTTGGGCATACCACCGAAATTTGGTTCCGTTCTGTATAACGCTTTGAAGGGAGAACAGCCCAGTGCAGTGTGAAAACTGGAATTGTACCAGAATTCCGCAAGACCCAGCCATTTCTTCCAGTGACGAGGGTTGTCTTGCACAGCACAGCGGAGATATTGCTCGAGACATTGGTTAACACGTTCACTCTGGCCGTCGGTCTGAGGATGATAAGCTGTGCTGTAGTGCAATTTTGTGCCCAGTGCTCTGATCATCTCCCTCCAAAAGTGGCTAGTGAAAATTTTGTCACGATCAGAAATGATTGCTATTGGTACTCCATGTAGTTTCACCACATTGTCCACAAACACCTTTGCCACTGATGCTGCTGTGTAAGGGTGCTTCAGTGGTAAGAAATGAGCATATTTTGTCAAGCGATCGACCACTACCAGGATGCTATTAGCCCCTTCAGACAATGGTAATCCTTCAATGAAATCCATCGTGATTTCTTGCCAAGGAGCCTGAGGAGGAGGTAATGGCTGCAGTAACCCAGCTGGTTTCTGGTGTGTGTGTTTGGCTTGCTGACAAACCAGACATTGCTTCACATAATTTTCCACTGCCAATTTCATGCCAGGCCAGTAATACAGCTGTTTGATGCGCTGGTAGGAAGCTTGAGCACCAGAATGACCACCCACAGCACTATCATGGAGAGAAGCAATTAACTTAGTTTGAAGGGCCAGATTGTCACCAATTACTAACCTGCCCTTGTAATGAAGCAGACCCTTGTCAAGAGAAAACCCTTTTGCATTTGGAGACTGTATAGCCAATTCCTGTAACAGCTGAGCCGAGATAGGATCTGTTGTGTAAGAATTTAACACTTCCAGTAACCAATCTGGCTGACAAGTGGAAACAGCTTGGATATCCAACAAATGGCCCACTCTAGATAAAGAATCAGCTGCCCCATTATCCACTCCCTTTTTGTACTTGATATCAAATTGCAAACCCACCATCTTAGCCATAGCCTTTCTCTGTAAATCAGAACTGAGTACTTGATCTGTCAAGTTACAAAGACTTTTATGGTCAGTTAAGACAGTGAAGTGTCCCCTCTGTAAATATGGGCGCCATTTGTCAACAGCCATAATCATAGCAATAAACTCCTTCTCATAGATAGATAATTTGCTGTTCAACACACCCAAAGCTTTACTCATGTATGCTATAGGATGGCCCTGCTGCATGAGCACTGCCCCCACACCTGTGTCACAAGCATCTGTCTCCATAGTGAAAGGAAGGGAAAAATCAGGCAGGGCCAAAACTGGGGTAGACATCATGGCCTGCTGCAATTTCTGAAATGCTACAGTAGCTTCTGGAGTCCATTCAAATCCCTTCTTTGTCAATAATTGTGTCAAGGGTTTGGCTAGCAGTGCATACAAGGCCACATATTTACGGTAATAACCTGTGAAACCCAAAAAACCTCGCAGCTCAGTTGCATTGGTAGGCAGAGGCCATTCTGCTATCACTGCTGTCTTCTCAGGGTCAGTTGACACCCCTTTATCTGAAATAATATGACCCACATAGTGTATACTAGATTGTCCAAAACTGCACTTAGACTCTTTAGCATAGAACTGCTTGTCCCGAAGTGTAGAGAGAACCAATTTGAGGTGCTCCAGATGCTCAGCCCATGACTTGCTGTAAACCAAAATGTCGTCCAGAAAAACAATGACAAATTTGCGTAAATATGGAGCAAAGATGGAGTTCATGACACATTGGAAAGTTGCTGGTGCGTTTGTCAAACCGAACGGCATCACTCTGAACTGAAAGTGACCGTGATGTGTTTTAAAAGCAGTTTTGCTTTCATCCTCTGGGCGCATTCGTATCTGGTGATACCCCGAGCGAAGATCTAACTTGGAGAAATATCTTGTGCCAGATAACTCGTCCAACAGCTCGTCCACGACAGGCATAGGGAATTTATTCTTTATTGTGGCCAAATTCAGTTTTCTGTAATCGATACAGAAACGCCAGGTGTTGTCTTTCTTCTTAACCAGGAGAACTGGGGAGGCAAAGGGACTCATGCTTTCAGTTATAATACCAGCACTTAACATTTCTTGTACCTGTCGCTCAATTTCATCTTTCTGAAGTGGAGAGTAGCAATAAGGTCTGCCATTCACAGGTCTGGTGTCCCGTTTCAGTGCAATTGCATGATCGAAAGCCCTGTGAGGAGGTAACCCATGTGGTTCCTCAAACACATCCTTAAACTCGTGCAGGAGATCTTGTAAATCAGGTGGAACCGCTGAGGTGTCAGTTGCACTGACCTGTGTCACTGAATCCAGAACGGCAATAGCCCACACCTCGTTGCCAGTTAACCATTTCTGCAGCTGTTCAGCGTGTACTTCAGTTACTGCTGTAGGAGTCTTACTAGGAACACCTTGCAAAGTGATCTCCTGCCCTTGATAGTTGAAGGACAAATATTTGGCCTCCCAGTCCACTGTCATCCTTCCAAATTGCTTCAACCAGTTGATACCCAAGATTGCATCATAAGCACCCAACTCGAGAATGCGCATGTCTGTGGAAAAGGTGTGTCCCTGAGTCCACCATTGCAACCCAGTGACTTGTTCTACTGATGACAACACTTGTCCATTAGCCACTTTAACTGACAAAGGTTTAGCCGTGGAGATTGTACAACCTGCTCTTTCCGCAAAGGACCTAGTCACAAATGTGTGAGTACTCCCTGAATCAATCAACAGCAGCATTACCTGATTCCCCACAAGTGCACGCAACCGAATTGTCTCCCCTCCTTCAGTGCCTGCAAGTGCATCAACAGATAACTGACAGCAAGCAGCTGGTACATCTGTTTCCTCCAGTAATTCCAAAGCCAAAACCGCATCATCTGAAATCACCTCACCAAATTCCCCCACTTCTATTGTCAACAGTTGACCTGAACGCTTGCACTGATGTTCCTTGGAGTACTTGTCGCCACATTTGAAACAGAGCCCATTAGCACGACGAAAATCACGAAGCTGACGCTCTCTGTTGAAATCGTCACTGCCTTGTTTCTTTTGCCATTCAGATCGACC
The DNA here is from genome assembly GCA_012064385.1 of Puccinellia tenuiflora. Taxonomy (NCBI): domain Eukaryota; kingdom Viridiplantae; phylum Streptophyta; class Magnoliopsida; order Poales; family Poaceae; genus Puccinellia; species Puccinellia tenuiflora. The sequence goes on along the minus strand of QRDG01002002.1, from coordinate 275,444 downwards.
AGTCGGGGCGGGTGTTGCCACACTGACAATTGCGGCCGGTGGGTGTTTCGTTGGTGCCACTGGACGCCCTCGCGGCCTGTGATGTTCGGACTCCTCCTCCTGAATGCGAGCTAAGGAAGCTGCCCTGGTGATGCTTGACGGAGCCTGTAACCGTACCGCACAACGAATATCATCACGCAGCCCGAACACGAACTGAGTGACAAACCAGCGCTGGCTCAAGGAATCATCCAACGAAATCAAATGATACATACAGGCCTCAAAAGCCTGTCGATATTCAGTAACCGTGCCTGTCTGTCTCAACTGCAGCAATTTCGTCATCTGACCATCGTACTCATCCTGACCAAATTCCTCAACCACCGCTTGCATAAAACTATCCCACGGAATCGTGCGATTTCGGCGTTTGAACGCTTGAAACCACAGCGCTGCATGCCCATCCAGATGCAAAGTAGCGGTACTGACCCAATGGTGCTCTGGAACCCGGTACATCTCGAAGTATGTAAGGCACAAATCGATCCAGAGGAGGGGAGTATCACCTGAGAATCGTGGGAAATCGTGACGACGTGGTCGCACCACGAAATCCCCAGTGAATTTGCCCGCCGATGTCTCTGGCCTGTCCGTGGGTGACGACGGCGCAGTGTGGAATCCCGCGGTTGCAGGTCCTGCTCCCAGAACCGGCGCCCCCTTGTTCGCCAAGCGCGGAGCGGTCGTCTCCTTGTTCGCGACCGGAATCTCGACGCGTGGAACCGCTGGTCGCTCAGGCTCAGCGAGGCGGCGCTTGACACCGTCCAAATCGTCTCCGAAATCCTCCAACTGCTGACGGATACTGCGTACCTCCACCGTCACGCCCTTGACATCCGCCGCCACTTCCTGAAATTTTTTAAGGAGCTCCTCCATGCCGGTCTGCATCGCCTCCATCTTGCCGAGCACCAATTCGGTCTGAGCCGAAGGCTTGGCCGGTCTGGATGGCGCCGTCGCGACTCTGCTCTGAATCGATCCGAACCTAGCTAGGGATTTTGCGCCAATTCACCGAAGTGATCCAGCACCCTTCGCAGTGGAATTTTACCAGATCGATCTCGAGAATTGTGAGCGCGAGCGGAGCGATTCCAGCTCTGATACCAGATTGTCACGACCCGGGGAAGAGGATCGTGGCAAGGCCTCGATTGATACTGGGGAAGGAATTGGGGATGAGAGAACGAGACGAGAGGAAGGTGAGATGCAGAAGCAAGGATGGGAATATTCAGATTTCATACATAGCATACGTCACACGGCACAAGGTTCCGGTACATATAGAGAACCCACACACGCTTACAGGTGGCCCACGGCTCACCACCACAGCTCACAGAGCCAATCACGAACTACCATCCCTTTGACAGCTGGACCAATGGACGCTCGCCAGCTCAGCCTGGTGACTCGATGTCCACCTTCGCCAAGGATCCAGGTGGGGAAGGTGTGACAGAGACCACACCAAATGATATGGCCCCGCAACTCTAAGAATAACCCTAGACTCATTCTGGCATTTCTTTAATTGCCTTTTTCATGTGTAAAGCTTATTTGCAGAAGTAAGAGACATGTCAGGCTTAAAGCTGACAGACAGAACATATATATTCTTTCAAAGTTGCTTCCGGAAAACTAAATAGCTAAATAAAATTAAACAATAAAAGCTGAAGTTGCACTAGTGCTATTACCACTGGTTGTCTCCTGTTTTAGCGCAATAATCTGTGGCTGCAAGTCTGTAAAGCCCGATGGTGCTCATGCTATTGGGAAACAGCGATCGCCAACCTCATAATTGCATTCCAATTTTGGTGTGTTCGTGCCTTCGTGGAGGGGTTGCCGTCAGCACGCTGGATGATGTGCTTCTATAGGGCAGTTGTTGTTGCTGCTACGCCATGGGGTCCAGCTGGGATCTCTCGGCTCCACACGCTCCTTTGCGTTTTTTGTTTTGTTTTCTGAAGCACCTTTCTTTTCCTTTTTTTTTGGCGGGAAATGTATCTCTTTTCTTTAGACGAGCGAGCCTCTTCTCTGAACCATATCTTTTTTTTTTGAACATCTGAACCATATCAAAGAAGGACAAATTGGTTGGCTGCGGTTGTGTTCGGCACGAGTCAAGCGATTTATACCAAACTCATTGCTCGTGTCCATAAGGGTGCACGTTGTCCACCCATAACATGCGCAAACCCATCGGATCATATAAACTTATGCAAACAATACTACACGAAATGCTCAATAATTTAAATATATACTAATCTTGGCATATTTGTTTCATGGATTTGTTGTTCACAATTATGCATGTTATACAATACCCTTAGCCTATAGATGTAATATAGAATTAAAAAATGTATTTACTTATTTTTGTTCTGTCATTTTACCTATGGACAAAAACTATTGACGAAAATGCTGAGTAAATGCTAAATTCATCAAGATGGAGAAAAGTTATAAAGTGGCTAATATATGAGATTCAGATGATCGGCGTGGCCATGTATGATAATGTTTAATCATGTTGATCAAGTAAACGTTGCGTCATGTAAGACTTTGCCTACTAGGATTACATGTAAGTACAAATGACGACTAATTTCTTTGAACATGTTGTTATTTGATATGTTTAGTATTGATTAAGCGCCTAATTATTGAACCACGTAAGGTGTTTGTCTTCAAAGTACAAAATGGCAATCTGACGAAGACGTTGGTTAAAGTACTAATATAATCGGTCGGAGTTTATAATCAGGTGACCTTTTCGTTGATTGAGTTAGATTTTTTAAGACGTCCTAAGTCTTGATCAGGGTGCCAATGCCGGACACGACACCCGCAATAAGTGTTTCTTGCAAATACTTCTGACGACGCGAGGTCATTCGCGACGTTGGTGCTAGGTTCAGAATTTTGAAGGACAAATGGTGCAATTCTTATGACCAGGGCATGATAGATAGGCTTTGTTGTTCTTCACACGGTAATCATTTGGGGGGGGGGGGGGGGGGGGGGTGTTTACACTTGTACTTCCCCTGCGATATCCCCGAGGGTATAGACGTGTTTTACTGGTTCTAGTGCTGGTACTCCATCTATGTTGCATAGTCAAAGGAGCCCCGGCTCCTTTGATTCACACAATTTTTAGAGCACCTTAAAAGAAAAAAATGCAGGATTGGAATGTCATGTCCTCTTCGCTCCTACAAGATTAGAACATTATAGGATTTTAGATCTACGAGTGTTTGAGTGTTTGATTGCAGAGGAAAACCAAGAAAATTATAAAAGGGAGTTGGGGTGAGGAATCATTTCAACCAAAATAAAGTGCAAAGAAGTAGGAATTCCAAAGATTTGTTATCATGTGAATCAAACGACTTTTGTAGAAAAATCGTAAGGATATAAATCCTCAAAAAAATTCTACACGGTCTTATTGAACCAAAGGTGCCCTTAATGCCTACGTGATGCTAGTCTTTCCATTGTGGCTCAAAATTGTTGGAGAACCTCGTTGGTATTCACAAGTCCATTTTTCAAGTATTTCTGCCATGCTCATGACATCGTCAGAGGAGCATAGGATTCGGCTTTTTTTACACGAAATGGCTTGATGGCAGTGATGCTTTATCGAAAAAATAGTTGAGTTCTTGTAGAACAGTTGTTTTGTCTGTACCATGTACTGTCACTGTTTAATAGTTTGATGGATCTGAACAAGATGTTTCCAACGCTACAGACAGTTTTTGGTGACCCGCACGTGATACAGCCCTAAGGACTACTTAACCGTTTACTCTTGTCTATCTTGTACGGAGTACGTGGTATATCCGCATGACCTGGCAGCCCAGTAGATTAGGTGGTTGGTGTCGTGCACGGTATTACCTCTCAGATTGTAAAAAAAGAAAAGACGCACAGGTAATTCTGTGTGCAATTTTCACCGTAAATCGTTGAGATGCGACTGTGCCTTTTTTGTATTTTTCCTGCGAAGACGTGTCCGGCTTCCCCGGCCCCAAGTTTCTGGCACAAGTACGTGCACAACAGATGACGTGCTCTGCTCACCCTGCAAAATTCGAAGTGTCCCTCTCACTTTTTTGCTGAGAAAACAAAAGTGAAAATTTCAGGCAGTCCGTCTCGTGCACCCATCTTCTGAACAACGACACTTGGCGGCCAAAAGCCTAACTACGAAAGCGAACGTTTTGTTTTCGAAAATGAACTTGACTTGATAGAGTTTGTTCGCTGACAGGGATTTTGTTTTGCGGCGTGCGTGTGTGCGCGCGCGCATGGTGGATGAATTGACGGCCGGTCAATAGAGCCAAGTGAAAAGTTTAATCGCTACGCGGGCGAGAATGAATGATCAATCTCCTCGTTTTGCTTTGGTCAATGAACGTAATTAATCGATACAAGGTTAAGTCGTCGAAATTCATATGCGCCTTAAGCGCGTAACTGCATTGTGAAAAAAGACTTTTCTTGTGGGGCCTTTAAACTGGTTTAATTGGATTGCAGAGAAAGTGCTAGGAAGCCAGCTTGATTCCAGAGAAGATTGATTTTGTTTTCCGTTCTCGGCTATATATGATGATTTTGTTTGGATTTATCCACGTGACTGTTAAATGACCTCTCCCTATCATCAAGGCGCAAACGTTTGAGGAAGCACAACAACATTTGTTCATAGAAAGTGCAAAGAGAAACAGTATTCAATCACAAAAGGGTAATCAACGGATAACATAGTTTTTACTCCATATAATCCACCGGAAAGAGCAATAGCTTTCCACAACATTGGAACTTTTTTTTGGCTAGAACGAGCGATGCTAAATCTAGCATTTTTTTTCCAACTCAAAGAATGGTGGCACAATACAAATCTTCGATCGAAGATCGATTCAGCAGCAGAGCTGATTTTTTTTTTTTTTTTGACTTAGCAGGAGCCAGGAGCTCATCTTCTGGTCTTTTTCTTTCGACATAAGCAATGTCTGAATAATGATCCACCACGGCACCGCGTCTCCTAACCACCCTAGTAAGTAAGCAAATAATCACCCGCTTATTCGTCCCCACCGACAGGTGGGACCACCCGGGAATCGGCATCTCAGCCCCAAGCATATTCACACGGCCACACCTACCATCCCCGTCCCGTTTCCTTTTTTTTCACTGCGGGGACGGCAGAACGGGGAGGAGGCGGTCCTGCCGCCTCCTTGCCGCGTGCTCGCGCCGCCGCCACCCGACGACCACCGGCGCCTCCGCGGCCTGCCTACGGCCGCCGTCATCGGCTTCGTCCCACCACGCCTGGCCGCTCCCTTCCCCGCTGGCCGTGCTAGCGCCCCACAGCCTCACCGCCGGCGCCCCTCCTCCGGACGGGAACCTAGCTCCTCCTCCGGCGGCGGCGGAAGAGAAACGCCGCGGAAGCTCCTGCCACGTCCGCACGACGGCGCCGCCGAACGGGAAGCAGCCGTCGAGCCCGTCGGCGGCGCCCTCGAAGTACCCGATCCTCCTGTCCACAGCCTCCTCCTCCTCACCGTCGGAGCAGCTGGTGGCCGCTTCTTCTTCTTCATCGGAGCTCTCGTCGTCGTCATCCTCGCCGTCGTCGGAGTCGTCGTCCCCGGAGGAGTAGTAGGTGGAGATGTGCGAGGAGATGGCCTCCTTCCCGCGTGAGCGGAGGCGGAGGATGAGCACCTGCAGCCTGCCGAGCAGGCTGGGCAGCGTGGCCAGCGCCGCCAGGGCCACGGCGAGCGGCGCCCACATCTCCGCCAGCAGCGCGGCCAGGCTCGGCCCGTGGAGGTGGAACCGCCCCACCCCGGCCTCCAGCATCGTCGCCGCGGCGGCCTCCATAATCGGCGGAGAATGGGCAAGAAGAAATCTCAACACGTTATCTATCCCGTCGAGATGGGATGGGATGGGAGGTCGGAGACGAAGATGATGAATGGGAGAGAGAGAGAGAGAGAGAGAGGGAGGAAGTGGCGAGGAGGAGGCGACGGCTTGGTTTTAAAGGCACACGAGGGGACCGTTGTTTAATGCTTATTGGCCGGGCCTAACGGGGCGGGCCCACCGTGTCAGTGGGGGTGAGCGTGTGGAGAAAAAGTATACTCGCGGCGGATGGAACGGAGCAGCATCGGGCGACGTGCGGTCGCGTGGACCCGTGGTTAAAAACGTGTTCAGACGGGAACGAGCCGGGTCTCCATGGCATGTGGGGCTGTTCGGCGGTGACCCCACTTGACAGTGAGACGGAGTAGACGACGCGTGCTCGGGGCCTGGACGCGACCGGGAGATGGCGTCTAGGGATGGGCGCAGTGAGTCAGCAGCAGCAACCGTGTGTATGCGGGTGCTCCGACATGTGGGCCCCGGCAACCACTTGGCGATTTATGGATCTTGCTAGCCACGTGGCCGCATGCCCGGCTGGGATTGATAAAGGCCGTGTGATCCGTGACTCAGCGTCGCGTGTCCGGTTCCGGCTTCCGTGGGGACGACGGACGGCTGCGGCGGCGCCGGTGCGCCGGATCGAGTGGCGGAGATGCTCCTGGATCCTGTAGCCACACCTTGCCGGACACGTCGGAGCGATAGTACTACTAGTATGCTTGCTTGTCTTGGCTGGCTCTGAAGGTTTTCTGGAATCGTGATGTTGCCATCACTTGTAGCCCCAGCTGTGTTTGCTTGCTTGCATGGGAGCGGTAAGCAAGAGCGAACTAGGTAGGTGGCTAAGAGCATTATGTTTACGTAATAACCATGCCACTATGGCATTCCCGTGATCTATTTTACATGCAGATTTGAGCTCAACCGTGTGAAAAAATCTCTTGGTTTACGTAATAACCATGCCACTATGGCATTCGAAATAATTCTCCATCGAGCGTTATCTTATTTTTCTGTGGTGCGGCTAAATCTCTTTGTTTTTCTTTCCTAGAAGATTCAATATATCATGACATCCTAAATCTACGGGGTTTCCTATTTCTGCGTTTTAGAATCTTGCGGACGAAAGGAACCATGAATTTGACAATATTTCTATGATTAACCTATAGTTTCTTCACCAGAATAATATAAAATGGTTTTTCAAATATTCGGATTTTGTTTGGATGTGAGCTACAAACATATGACATTAATAAAGAACATAGTGCACAACATTGTTCTCTTCCCTGCCCCTATGTTATTAACAACAATTATACGCGATAAAACAAAGAGCTGGTTTAATCAGATTACCTTTGCATATATGCACTCATAAACTCATCTAGTCGGTTCAATGAGAAATATATTTTGTGTTTCTTGAATTTTTTCTAACAAAAAAAAACATGCACATGACTGAGTATTATATTTGGACTTTAATTGGTACAAAACCAATTAATTGCACAAAACTTTTCTATTCTAGCCGGTCAATCTTGTATTTTTGTGAAGGACACAAAAAGGTATGTTTTCTCATGAAAATTTGCAAGTACAAAGTAAAAGTTGCAACCGACTTCGGGAATATAAAATGCACAGTTTTACCCATAAAAATAATATCGTATTAATGCTGAAATTCCAATCTAAATTATGGTTCGGTGGATCCCCCTTCAACTGTCAACACCTCTTTTTACTTTACCATCCAAATTTTTTTTGGTTTAATCATACATACTTGTGAAAAATCGCCGACGTGGTGCCCACATAGATAAACTCTAAGTGAATATTATCTGAAGTATTCTAGATGGACAATAGTGGGGGCAACAAAAAATATAAATTATTAGATTGTATAAGAATCAACGTATTTCTTGATATTTTTTAGAAACATTTCTTAAATAAGACAAAATCTGTAAATGTAGAAAATAAAATAATATAGAAAATACTAGAAAATTAGAAACATAATTGTTTTTTGAAAAAAATAGTGATGGGGAGTCACGGCTTACCATATTAAACGGCTACCATGATTTTCCGTCTTTTTTACATTTTTTTCGTATTCTATATTGGAATTATTTTAGATGAGGCTAACTCTACAATAGTTTTTCTTGGACACTGTGGTGGTGTTTACTTATACGACATCCAAAAGACTATAATTGTGTTATGGGTTAAATGATTTTGTGAGTAAAAGAGAATAGTTGGACAATCTTTCAAACCATGCATGTGTATAAACATTCAACTATAAGCAAAGTTTGGATTGAGAAAGATTTCTTCTCCCTTCAAAGCACAACTAGAATCTGTATTATTATTCTTGAATTAGAAACCTTCGTGTATTTTGTTTTCATTGGAGACATAACCGCCACATGTGCAAGAGTTTTAAGTGCGTCAAGCAGGAGTGTCACAATTAAACATTATGTACTTGGGTAGATGGCAGTATTGATCATTTGTGGGGACAACATTTATTCCAAATTTAGACGATGCATGGATTTTAGTTGTCTTTGTTATAAAGGAAATGTGTTTTTCTTGGCATGCGTAGGAAACTAAAGGTGTTGCTTGCACATTAATTGTGTGGCCTTAGCCATACACAAGATATATAGTAATGAGTAGCGATACATGGAATATGAGCAATATATTTGTTCGTGTCCAGACATATCACGCTGAATTCGTAAAATCTGAAAAACGAACCAAGCATTTAAATCCATAGGCTTGAAACTACTACCTCCATTCTAAAATATAAAGCGTATTTCTTTTCTTTTGACTACGACTTTGATCAAGAATTACTCATTTGACATGTGTTTATGTGAATCATAAGTAAAATACTTTTGAATAGAAATACAATTATGTTAATTATTTGTCATATAAAGTAAATATTAGCAGTAGTACTAATTGTTGACTCATGTTATGCACTTATGTTGAACTTGAGGTATAATCTGAAAATAAACTGCATCCTTTTCGCCATCCAACATATTTCGCTCCCTTGCAAGATAATAATCGTGTTTTCGGTTGTTATGTGCTTAACGGATCCGCTATTAATTCACACACGCAAACGAAATAAAAGGGATTAGGGATATAAAGGCATCGTTTTTCTTCATTGCGTGAAACAGAGCGCTCCTGCTGTCTTAGTCGAAAAGGTAGGCAGCGCTAATACACCAGCTAGCCGGCGGTCAGCGTCAGGATCCACAAAATTCAGAAGAGTGGAGTGAGTACCTCCATGTCTTGTCTGAAAGCTTAATTGATGGCACCAACTGTCGGAGAGACGCACCGAAAAGACGGATGGGCAGCTTGCATTTAGTAATGGTGCTACGGAATGAGCTGCTACACACAACTAAAAGCTCACGCATGTATGTTGATCGATCTGCATTATGAGCCGTAAAATGAATCCTTCGCTTCATCGGGTGATATTTGTTTCAGGAAACGGCAGTAAACCTTTCAGGAACACAATTTTACCTTCTTGGATTCGACTATAATACATCGTTGTTGGATCGTAAGAGCGCACGCAATATATGCCCTAATCATCAGATGCAACTAATATGCGTATCTGCTGAAATACATACCAAAGTTGTCATAATCGACCGATGAACAATATATGCATGCACGAGGAGACGCGGCACCGACCGCGATTCATGGGCATGATATCGACTTGGGACACAATCAAGGCTATGGCTAAACTAAACTAAACCATGTAAGTATTATAGTGCTTGCTAAAGCGCATATATATTGATTTGGATACTAGTAGTCTAAAGTGCATATATGCATATAAAAAATGAAAGTGACTAATCATGTAATTGATTTGGTCTTCTGTTCATACAATATGGTATGTGCTGTCAGTGATGCCGACCCTTAACCGCATCTAGTTAGTGTTGCATTATTAATACGTAAGAAAAGATGGGCTCCAATCATCGGGCATGCCTGGGTCCTGGACCCTCCGATGTTTGAATAGTACTCACAGGTCAGGAGATTAAGCAAGATGAATGCCTCGCAGGTTTACCAACAACCTACTTTCTTTCAGTTTCTTCATCTCAAGGAAATATGATTACGGTTGAGCAATGGGCATATATCCTTTGATTATTTTGCTATTTTTCTGCATGGCTGTGTTCCTCCGTCACTATCAATCCATCATGCTATGGGACTAGGACTGTTTAACGTACGCTTTGAAGGACTCAAATCCCCGATGGAATACCATGAAACAATTGAGACGAGTTAATGGCCAAAATATCTGATAAGCTGTGTGATTTAAGACTTGAGTTCGCGGAAGAGTTGCTAAAATTAGATGGGATGACAAATAACAAAAATAAGTTGGTCCTCTCCAGTCAAACAAGCTTTGTACACCGTTAAATTCTACTCTGCTTAACGTACACACATGACCCACGCAAAAGATCGATTATGCAGACATCATTGCGAGTGTCAATATCATAAATTTTTAACCCAACACGAAGTGGGCGATACGGCCTCGGTGAGCCACGAAGGGAGGGTGTGATCAATCGAGTACTACTAGACAGAAACTGAAGACATGTTTCCATTGATTCAGAATGAACAGTATAGTAGCTAAATACCCGTACGTTGCTACGGTGATAACAACAAAACGTAAAATGCATTATGAAAATTTGGTCTCTCTGGTTTGTCCCATTTCGACTATCATGTACCCCTTTAAACCCCCACGTTATTCATGCGACGTCTTATTCTGGTATGCGTGCCCTACAAAAGATCAATGTGTTGATCATACCTTCGATCCTTGCCACTAAAAATATTAGTTCTTTCATATACAAATATCTATGGGGTGGTATTTTTCCAACTGTTTTTACCGAAATTAAGTAAATACTTTGTGTGAGGGGAACGTCTGATATGTAATCGGAATAAATCCATCGGATTTTGGATTAACCATGCCATTCAAATATAAATTTTCTTTCCTCTTTCACATGTGTTCCTAGTTGGCCAAGTCCCGAACTTCCTTTGTGTGATCAAAGCAAGTGCATAAACTGCAAAAACAGTTGGGTTCATGCTTGGACATCACTGAACGGAATTTGAACAACATAGCGTTAAGTTTTCTGATCATCTCGCTGACATTCAATTTCAAAATTCATTGGAAAACTATAGTGTTTCTCCAGCTGACATCTCTGAGTACTCAATAAAGAAGATCAGAGACTCGTAAACATCCTATCTTTACTATGGTAAAGGGGTTGAACAGTTTTAAAACTAATTTGATCAGGGAATATATCAACTGTAATAGTGTTCAGAGAACACAACCTCACGTGGCTTTGAATCACAGAACATATTGCCACCCCTCTGAATCCTTGTGGGTATATCCCATCACAACACAATATGATAATAACCAAACTGCCAGCAGCATACAACAAAAGGAGACTACTCCTCAAAAGCACAAAGACACGCTCACTGCTTGAGATCTATCTAACCAAGCTGTACATTTCGATGAATTTGTGTGCTCTCTGTACATCTCAATGAATCTGATTGTTCAAGCTACCGCACATTTCCACGAATCAAAACTGAAGCTGGTAAATACTGTAAAACAAAACGGGTTGCAGATGAACGCATCCGGACATCAAGAAACATATTCTTCTGCCAGGCATAGAGCCTCTCGATGGTAGATGCATGGCTGACAGGCTGAGGAGTCCGCCGCCACACCCATATGTCAAACCTGGAGAAGCAATTGCTGCTTCCTTTCCCGTACCCTCCTCCTCCACCGTTCCAGTGAAGAAATGAGCGGAATGTGAGAAGGATGGAGGAAGAACAGGCTAATTGATTAAAGCTAATCGGATGCACGGATTTGTTGTCTTGCCTGAGGGGCCGTGGTTGGCATCGGGGAGCTCTCACTTGGTGCCTCAAGCAGCGCGGCGACGCAGGCGTCGGCGTCGACGGCCAGCTCATCTCGACGTTGTCCTTCTTCCCGGCACCGTGGGGCAGGGCGACGACATATATTGAGCTTGTTGGACGCTGGCTGTGGACGTGGTGGTGGTAGCCACGGGCGGCGCGAGGGCCGAGGGTGGATGTGTCGGGGACAACGGTGGCGGCGACGCACCTTGCAGCGTGACACCGTCTCCTCCCTCTCCTCTCTCGACTGGCAGCACCCTATCTCGCTGTCAGCCGGCCCTTCATCATCTCCCCCTTAATAGTTGCAGGCGTGGGTGTTTGTTGAGATAAACAATGGTTTTTTAGCCATCCTCTAAAAAGATGGTATGTTAGCTAGATAAATTCTGTTGAGATATGCATGTGGCATTTGCTATGTACGGAGTAAATAGTAAGAAGGGTGACACCAACCACAGATTCAGCTTTTATAGTAGAGATATATACAGGCGAGGACTTCACTGCTAGACAGAATACGTGCACAGAGACGTGCATTAGTGGATCGATACTTGTGCTAACCACCTAAGCCTAAGTCAGCAAGACAGCACAACACAACGTATGTTTTCACGTGACAGCACAATTGTAGCCACAGTAGCTTAACAAAGTGGAATGTTGAACAGGGGACCGTCTTGCAATAGAAACAGAGAAGCTACAGCCTAGAACTAGGGAGGTCAGCGGCGGAAGAACAAAACGGCCGTGGAAAACAAGGAGGAATCACGGACACAAAGAGGACAGGAACGGTCTCCTGGTTTTCGCTTTGTCTTTCAAAGAAAACAACGAGTTTTTTTAAACTAAATGAAGCACGGAAAGTGATAGGACAACTATCTCCCCGACAAGTAAATAAACTCTTTACAACACCATCCAATCTTCTTAGGGACACAACTCTGGTATAAGAGGGACACGAAGACACACCGACCCTAAGGAGACGGCAGACAATAAATAATTATATCGTACGATGCATTATCTATTGATGTCATCCTATCATTTAATAAGAATTGATTAAATTTTAGTTGGTACTTGTATTACTACATGAATACATATGGCACAACGGAGAAAACATGTTTTTCTTAATTTATATGAAATCATCCCTTAGCTAAGGTAAGGCAACCTTCTCCTTTTCATTCTCTCTCTTCCAACTAAGTAAAAATTCGATGCGGCAACTCTAAGATAAGTCTGACATCATCCCCATTTATATATATCTCTATCCATTTTATATTTAAAAATTTAAAAAGTATATACTTTAGAATTCCGGTTTATGTATGTTTTGCAATTTCAACCTCAATAGAAAATATGTTTCATTAGTTTTCATACAGTTAGTGAGTCTTGTTCCATTTTTGCATGTTATGTGTATAATATTCACAAAACTTTGTGATAACTGTTCATTTAGATCGCAATTGATACATGCAACCTTTTTTTTATCAACATTCATGACAAACATTCATGTATTTCAGAAAAAGGTTTTGTTAACTAAGATAATAACTATGGACTTAATAGTGTTCATTTTATTTATGATTGTGGCAAAACACACATTATATTACCCGGAGAATAAAACATTGCTACCGACAAGGTTCTAAATAGCTATGTATAATTTCCTTACAGCCCCGCGATCGTTTTTTTTTACTCTGGATGCTCAAGTATGCTCGACGTACCGCTTTCACAACAGCTAACACTATTGCTCCATGATATTTTAGTTAGCTTAATTAATTAGCTAGAGGTATCTATGGTATTCTACTTAGGTCCATCATCACAAAAAATTATGTTAATTTTGAAAATTAGAGTTTTACTAGAAGGCAAAATTGCATCAATTGTAGGATTAAAGCTATAACAACCCGTATCAAGAAATTCCATCCATCTCTTTGAAATACGCCAAAATCCATATTTGCTAGATATTCATTACCTTTCTAGGGATCTTATAGATTTAGTACTCCCTCGATCCGAATTTAGTGTCGTGAGTTGTGTACAAACTTTTACCTACGAGCGTATTATTTCCACGACACTCTTATCGGATCGGAGGTAGTACATGATATGTACAAAATTGTATTATGGTATTTGGTTTCAACATGTATCAATGTTTTTTAATCTTTACTTGATTTATAATAATTATCTTGTATGCATTTTTCTTCTCAAAATAAGATGTAATTAAAAATAGATTAGGCGACCCGGGGGAACCCAAGCCGCTGCGCCTCCAGGCTCCCTCCCTCCTCCCCCGCGTCACCGCTGCCGGAGGGGGCGTCGGCTAAGCCGTGCGCCTCCAAGGATGGTGGCGGCGGGGCTTCGTGCTCCCCTGGCTGCTCTCTCTCTCTCTCGGCGGGCGGTGATGGCGGCGCGATTTGACGGCGCTGCGGGAGGCGCTCAACGCGGGCCGGCGACGTCGTGGCGCGGAGTGGTGCGGCTGCGCAGGTGCGGCGTTGAGCAGGGTGGTGCGCGCGACACAATGCGGCTGTGGAGGCGCCCGGGCTCGATCTGGGCTCGGGGTGGGCCGCACGGTCTACGGCTGGCGATCTGCAGGGATTGGAGGTGGTGGTTGCTCCAGCGCGGCAGCACGGGGTGGCATCCTCGCTGCTGTTTCTCTGGCAACCGGGCGGCGAGGAAGCCGGGGCGGCGGCCCCGGACCTGTGGGTTCTTCGGCGGTGCGGCTTGGTTGCCACGGCTTGAGGTGCTGGGGCGGCTGCGGCTAGCGATAGGGCTTGGCGGTCAGCTACGGAGACACTCCGCCATCTTGCTGCTCCATGAGCTTTGCGGGAGGGTTGAAATCCGGGCGAAAGCCTTGCACGGACCTCGGTCGGTGCCGGCGACGGCGGCGCCTTCGGGCGTCGTTCCCTTCTTGTTTGCGTCGTTGTGGAGCTTCGACCCGGTCCGACGCGAGTGGTCCGATGATCTCCGGGTGAAAACCTAAGCTCCATCAGGAGCGGGCGACGGTGACGGATGCGTCACGACCTTGTTGGAGGCGTCGCCTTGGAGTTGTCAGGCCCTCGCAGTGCGACGACTTCGTGGTGGATGGGCGGGATGGCTCCATGGTCGGGGGAGGCGGATTCCAGGGCGGCGGCTCCGGACGGTGGTGGACGCCGAGGCGGCGGCCTCGGTCCCCTCGACGGCGACGGTCCTATGGGGCAGGCCCTTCTCCTAGCGAGGTTTTTGGGTGGCGACTTGGTGCTGCGAGGGCAGCAGGTGTGCCAACCCGGCTGGTTCGGCTCCGGGCAATGCGGAGTTTGATCTGGTTGCTACGTCGGGGCGGCGGCCCCGGATTTGGCGCGACGTTGAGGTCTGCGGGCGGTTGTCTTTAGCGAGGGTAGCAGGGGATACGAGACGGCTGGGTTGTGCGGCGTTGTGGCTCGTGTGCGGCTTTGGTGCCGAGTGGTGTATGTCGGGGCGGCGGCCCCGGAGTTGGTGGTGTGTTTTTGGGGCGTCGGTGGGCTTGCGTCGTGTGGGCAACGGCCCCCTCGCTTATGCGGTTTTCCGGCCCTGTTTCCCTTATAAACAGGCCATCTGTATGGTTTTTGGGCCCGGTCTTCCTTATAAACTGGGGCAATTCTATCTTCTATACGAATTGCAGGAACGCCCTGCCCTCTTCGAGAGGTTTCTCGAAAAGAAAAAAATTAAAAATAGATTCCACGATAGCTAGTGGCAGCTTTTCCCCACCGAATAGTATGTACTGATGACTTAATGTACGAAAAATTAAAATATAAATTAAAAATAGGAAGCCGATTAATAAGTAGACAAACCAAGAAAAGTACACAAAAAGGAAAGTAAATGAAGGAAAAAATAGCAGTCGGCCTAAAATGGGCCAGCCCAAGTGAGTTGAGAGGTTCGCGGAGGTTCGCTATTCTCCGCAAAGGGCGGAGAAATAGGATTACCATTCGTCTCTGCATCGTCCGGTCGTCCCCTCTCCTCCTCTCTTTGTTTCCTTTCTCTAGGGTTTTTCCCCGCACCGAATCCCAACTCCGGCGACTGGCGGCGGCCGACGGCGAGAAATAAAAATGGCGGATCAGCCGGAGGTGCTGCATTCGGTGAAAGACCTCCCCGTCCAGGACCCTCCCGGGGAGGAGTTCTCCGCTGCCGACCTCAGGTGGGCCAAGTACGCGAACACCGAGCACCACTGCGACGACGTCGCGCTCATCCCCTTCGACCGGTTGGATGCCTTCATCAGCGGCGAGTGCAACAGCCCCGAGTACCCAACGAGGTTCCACATCGAGCGCACCCGCAGGCGCGACATGGGCACCCTCAATGAGGTCAGGAGCGATGAATTCCTCCTCTACAGACTGTACGTGTCTCCCTCCTGCCACCTCCTCTGCTTTGCTCGCCATGTTTTTTGGGAAAGGCCTACGCTCGCCATGTTTAATTCTTGAGTTACTACAGGTCCTTAATAATTAGTGTGTCCTGTTATTTAAATACATTCAGGTATTGGTGCTCGTTTGGTCCTGAGAATTACGGGGAGGAATGGGAGATCTTGCCTAGCAGAAAGTACAGGGTTAACACAAGAAACCGTGCAGCTCGCCCGCAGTCGATGCGAGGCTGCGTCTGCCATTTCGCGATCAAGCAGTTGTACGCCCGGCCTGAGGTGGCGCTCATTATCTACCATGAGAGGCGACATATCAACAAGTCTGGTTCTGTATGCCATGGACCCCTGGACCGGGACGCCATCGGCCCTGGTGCCAGCAAAGTGCCATATGTGGGGAGCGAGATTCAGCAGCAGACCATGTCGTTGATCTATCTCGGTATCCCCGAGGAGAATATCCTGCAGACACATATAGAAGGGATACAACGCTACTGTGGCCAGGATGCAAAGCTCGATAGCCTCGCTTCGCAGTATGTCCACAAGCTTGGGATGATCATCAAGAGGTCTACACATGAGTTGGATCTAGATGACCAAGCTAGCATCAGGATGTGGGTAGATAGAAATAAGAAGTCTGTGTTTTTCCACCAGGACTCGACCGAGACAGATGCATTCGTACTAGGGATACAGACAGAATGGCAACTGCAGCAGATGATCCGCTTTGGTCACCAGAGTATTTTGGCCTCTCATTCCTCATTTGGTGTAAGCAAGCTGAAGGTATCTGACTACACCAAATGCATACAGTTGTGTGGTTATACTTTTAAGCAACATTTTATAGCATGTAATGTCTAGTTATGTCTGCAGGGTCTGGTTTCACCATTTGTTTGACATTCTACTCTTTGCTGCAGTACCCATTGCACACGCTTCTTGTATTCGATTCAAGACAACATGCATTGCCTGTTGCATGGGTTATAACCCGATCAGTCACCAAGCAGGACACTTTGAGATGGATGAAAGCACTTACTAGTAGAATACATTCTGTTGATTCCACCTGGAGAATTGGCGGATTTATAGTTGACGATCCTACCACAGAGCTGGAGCCAATCAGGTATGGCATAGATTTTGGCACATGATCTAACCGTGAAAATATTCAGTGATAGATGGTGTATAGTTAATTGGCATTCATGGAATGTGTCATTATTTGCAGGGATACATTCTCCTGCCCAATTTTATTTTCTTTGTGGCACATAAGGAGAACCTGGCTTAAAAATATAATCAAGAAATGCAGCAACATTGAGGTGCAACGAGAATTTTTTACACAACTAGGGAAATTTATGTATAGTATCTGGAGTGTGAAAAATCCCATGGACGCCCTGGAGCAATTGTTTCAAGACTTTGTTGACCAAACCACACTCATACAGTATTTCAAGTCATTTTGGGTTCCTAAATTGGGTAAGAATCTTAGGTAGTAGATTCAAAATTTACATTGAATTGCTAATGCTCTACAGATGCTAACACTTGTTCCTTTTATGCCGTTGCCCCTGTAGAGATGTGGATTGATACCATCAGAAATTTGCCGCTAGCAAGTCAGGAATCCTGTGGTGCAATTGAGGGTTACCATCTAAAGCTCAAGCTGAAAGCATATGATGATTCACAACTTGGTGCTTTCCAACGTGTGGACTGGTTGGTGCACAAGCTCACAACAGAACTGCATTCAGGCTACTGGCTCAACTTATACGCTGATGAGAGCGGTTCATTTCCTCAGGTGAAAGCAGAGTACATTGCATCCACTTCATGGCAAAGGGCCATGCAGATACCTGATAAGGATGTTTTCTTTGATGACAAGGAGCCTCTTTCAGCCATGGTGGCAAGCCAGAAAGATGCTAGTCAAAAGCGGACTGTATGGAACGCTGGATCTGAATTCTCTCTGTGCAGTTGTTCGTGGTCAATGCAGGGTAACCTATGTAAGCACATCATAAAGGTTAACATGATGTGTGCACCACGCAAGGATTTCCAGCCCTCGCTATCATTTCAATCGTTTCAGCGCATCCTACTTGATCTGTGGCAAAAACCAGTGGACGATTCATTCTCACTGGATCTGTCGGTAGCATGGGTTATGCAAATGCAGGAGAGGATTCAGAAAGTGGCTGAGCTTTCCACATCTGATGGTATTGCCCAAGTTGCAGAAAAGTTACCAATTCAGTGGACGAACAAGAGAGGGAGAAGAACAGCTGCTAGGCGAACCAGCCCCGTACGTGTTCATCCTTATTCCAACGGCAGTGCGCAAAGAGATTTGACTCCAAAGAGGAACAGAAGGAGGAAAAGGTTGTCTACCTTTTCAGGCTAACAGTTATTGACTGTTATTGGCGAGGGAATTATTTTTCTCTCACTGTAATTAGACAGCTTAGGTAGTTAGGTTTTTTGTTTTTTATTTCTTCTCCAGTTACCTTTGACTGAGAAAAATTAGCTAGTTGTAATCGGATTGATTTAGGCCTTCGATCATCCACCTTCTGGGACCATCCTTAGTATGATTACGTGGATATAATTATTCAGGCCGTAATAGTTCAGTTCAAGCAACTTGTTATTTGCGTTGTACAAGTTGCCTGGAATTGCATCACTTCTTGCTGCACCTGGTGGTCTGTCACTATGCCAACACCCGTCGAAGCATTGTGGGAGCCATTACTGTGCCGCAGTTCTGGAGTGAGGCCATTTTTCTGGCCAAGTGGAATATCAGAACCTTAAAGCTTATCCGGTAGGCATTCTAGTTTACAGATATGTTTTTTGTCTTGTTATTCTCATTCAAGATGTTACATACAGTATCTATTACGTTTCAACATTCAGTACCGTCAGATAGGTTATGTTTGGTAGCCCATTTTATTTCTTGAAGTGTACAAATTGCCTGATACTCGTTTGTCCTGCAATAGGTTATGTTTGGTTGCCCATTTTATTTCTTGAAGTGTACAAATTGCCTGATACTCGTTTGTCCTGCAACTTCAACCATCTTGTGGGCCATAGAACTTGTGACTGCTTTAGATGGATCGATGTTGCGGAGGTATTCGAGAAAACAGTTAGCTGTAACAGAGTACTATCATGCATCTCAGCAGAGGCAGGTCCCCTCTTTGCTCTCAGTAGCATTTTCTTATCCTGGTAGCATGAAACTAGGGTCATAGACATATCCAAACGTATGATGGATGGGAGCAAGTCCCTTTGTTTTGGGTGCTCTGATCCGTACCTACTCCGGATATGGTACAGTTGCAATCCAGTTCAGGACTGACAGGGAGGTCTGTTTTTGTTTGTTTTGTCACCAGCATATGTACATGAATGAGGCTGAAGTTTTCCTGGAAAAGCCCACAGCCCCACACATGTGTTGGACTGCACTGTTCTATATCCTGCCGGTTGCCGTACATCTCTGCCTCTGCTAAAAGTACTGATCTATTTACAGATAAAGCATGGCAAGCCTGTCGTTTTGAATTTGTGATTCATACAAATGTGATTGGACGTTCGTGCAAGTTGAACTTATGTTTACGACATAAATATTGAACTCATAATATTTTTCACACTCTGACCATGTGCCATTCGAGTTTTAGTTAATGGAAATGAGACACAAAGAGCAAGTCTAATAAGTTGTTATGTTACTCAAATGCGTGTGTGGTGCGAGACTTTTTTTGTTCCAGTCGAACGTAGATACCGCTAAACATTATGCTATTTATTATCGTGCGTGCGAGGCAGCAAACTGACGCTTATTTGCCCCACGAAACTGCACAGCCCGTGACCAGAGGATTTGGTCACCCACCGACCCTTAAAACCTGGGGAGGCAAGTCCGGTTTTGCATCCGGGCAAGTAATTTGCAGGATTTAGACTATTGTTCCATTGTCATTTTGTCAGTTCTTGGTCAGGCATTATGCAGTAGGTCAGCTTTTCTTTGGAAAGGCATTATGCACTGCGGGCATTTTTATGTTAAAGAAGAAGATGGTGAAAAGGCGGATGAATCCTTGACTGTCAAGTGTCAACCACAATTTATATATTTTAACTAAAAAAAAGTGCAAATGCAGGTTCATGTGCGGATGAGGAGATGTTTCTATTTACTCACTCCGTTTCACAATATAAGATGTTTTAGTCTTTTTCCACATTCACATTTGGACCACATGTATCTAGACATATTTTAGTATATATATCCACTCTTTTTCCATTCCTTTTAGTCCGAATCTAGACAACATGTGAAACACCTAAAACATCTTATATTGTGGAACGGAGGGAGTAATCATTAATTTATAGAACATTTTATCCGTTTGAACAACCCATATGTAGTTTCCCTGTGGTGGCGTAGTTGAAATACCATACTACTAGGAAATAAGTTTCGTGGTCACACATTAATAATTTTGTATTTTTTTTTAGTTTTGAGATTATTTCTATCACTGTCGACAAGGCAAACATCATGTACACTTCCATCGCTTGAAGAATTTGTGATCATTATTATTGTTCCTTGAACCCAGTGTTATGTTCCGCTACTTCATGTGCAAAAGTTGTGTGCCAACTAGACCTAGGGTTTGGGTTTTTTCACAAAATTTAGATTTATCTTTCACCTTAGGAATATCGATAAGACTCATTACTTTTAGGGATTGCAACGTTACGATCACAATACTGTAATTATCAAAACAACGTTGGTGTTTCTTATCACATAAAATTATTTGTAATTGTACTACTACCTTTTCGGCTAGTATTTTCTAAGATATATCTAATCTAATGTAAGATTTCCATTTAGGAAAAAATGTGCATCATAAATCTTAAACTATGGTGCATTCTGCTACTTGAATCTTGGACTATATATGATGAACTTACGGGTGTGGCGATATGGAGGCCGAGCTCCATGGAGCTCGGTTCTCCAAAAAAATTTGAATCCGCATTTTTTCGTTTCAAAAAATTCTGAAAAATATCATGGTTGTAGATAATATCTATATCCACCACTGTGAAAATTTTCAATCACAAATATGTCGTATTCTGAACTAGGCAAAAGACAAATGTGCAGATCTGAATCGGTGGTGAACAGTGCACAATCTCAAAATTTTAAAATCTTGTCAGGTTTCTTATTTTTGCGTAGCTCAGAATAATGCGAATTTGGTCTTGAAATTTTTCACAATGGCAGATCTAGGTATTCTCTACAACTATGATTTTTTAGAATTTTTTGAAACAAAAATTACGAATTCAATTTTTTTGGAGAGCCGAGCTTCATCGAGCTCGACCTCCGTTTGGACTTTCCGATGAACTTACCTATATTAGACGTCAAACTTTATTTGCTTTCCTGACTTGACCGTCACCATGTTATTTGTAATGTCTACAAAATAAGAAAAAGGTGATGGGAAATAACGAGCCTGTGCCGAAATCTCATAATGACGAAATTAAAAGAGGCAGATTCAACAAAAGAGGCCCCATGTGCCAGCCAGGATTACTGAAAGAATGGAAGACATTCAAAGCTAAGATGTGCTAAAGCAAAATTCTTGAAAAAAGCCTGCAGCAACAACTGAATCTACCCCACAAGAGAATGACTTGACGTCTTTCCAAAAGAATAAAATTAAAAATAGAGCCTTTAAAGTAGGAGTAGCAACCAAAACAGGGCACCGATTCGTTTTAAGAGCAACGACTCCGTTTCTCTTTTGTCCTAAACCAGCAAACTGTGATTTCCTTTATTTCACCTCCACCCGACACTTAGATATGACCTAGAAATCATTATCCTGCGCCCATTCGTGCACCGTGGGTGCGTGGCAGCCATCAAATGGCTCCCCGTTTTTCAGATCATAAGTGTAGCGAAAATGGGACTGTCCCACTAGTAGGAAAACCCCTATCACTGGTGAACCTAGATAGGCTATCGCTGGCGAACATGCGGTTCGCCAGCGCTCATATTGCCAGTGGTAACAGCTTACCACTGGCGAACAACATGTTCGCCAGCGGTAAGAAACTTATTACTGGCGAACCAAAAGAGATGTTCGCCAATGATATCGTTTTCCAGATTTAAAAAAAAAATGTCCGTCCATGCCGGAGGGGCTCCGTTTCCGTCACGCACGGACGTCACGCACGGAGGACAGGCGGACGGCGGACGCGCCATGTAGACCACGCTCCTTCTGCGGCGCTGGGGGCCCAAATCGACGGGGTGGGCGCCTGGCGTGCCGGGAGCCTCTGGCCAGGGCCCCTTATGCTCGACTCCAGGAGGTCGCCGACGAGCCGGATCCTGCGTCGGATCCTGCGTGGGATCCAGCCGGCGGCGGCTGGAAGTCCACGACGGCGGCGAGTGCCCTGCGCCGTACGCTATAACACCCCAACCCCGGAATTATACAGAGAGGCTATGTAATTGGCACAACCATCAAGGTATAACACAGAGATCGAGACTTGTGTAACAAACTGGCACATTGCATTACTCTACGACACAAAACATATAGCAACTCATATAACGAGAAGGATACAAATATTACACGTCAAAAGGATCACGGATCCAACAATACATCAAGCGGAAATGGTTAGTGTTGTCTAACAACAAGAAGCAAATATATGGCCTAAGAGGCCTACAATAAACATCAGCAAAGCCAGCTTGTTCCACGGCCCCAAGCTGCCACCTGGGAACCCCAGACTAGTAGTCGACGTCAACGAAGAACCCACCTAGTTGCTCGGTGTCGTCCTCCTCTGAAATACAAAATCATAGAGGCAGCAAAGAGAGACTGAGTACGATGTACTCGCAAATTTAGTAGGGCGATATAGGCCCAATGACTGACGGAGGCTCTAAAGTTGTTTATGTATTTCTTTTGCATAAAGCCAGTTTTCAATAAAAGATATAAATGACACGAGGCGTCGTCTACTCAGAATACTTTTCATAAAAGGGGTAAGAGAGTAACATTGTCATTATTGGTTCTCATCGAACCCTTTTGTAACCAACTACACTCATCTCCACCAAGGCACCCCCTCGAATCACCCTCGAGGAAATGAACCTTTATCACATGTTGATTAATGCAACCTTTAGCTGCCATATCAATTAGGTTAAGATTCTATATGGTCTTATCGTCTATTCCCAAGTTGTCCATAACCGCGGACACGGCTTTTCGAAAAGATTAAACCCTGCAGGGGTGTACTAGTTTACCCATCGGTACCGTCCGGCTCACCTAGTTGGCCCTCTTCCGGGGAAGGCCGGCGAGTGGGCGCGGTTAGACCTTTACATTGCATGAGGCTTACTCAAGGACCATCAGTGTGCGGAAGGACAGGTTCAGCGCTCCCAGCGCCCTGCCCCGCGGCCACATCCTAAACACCACCATCCTCGTTTCTTTTCCACCCACACAACTCACGCGCAAATGGAAATAGCAAACTAGAGGACCCTTGACAAGCCCCTCACAACTTATTCGGTCAAAGGGGGTTCCATATGCCCCCACCTCCGGAAGCACGCTCAGTCTTGGTTCAAGAGGTAAAGAACTCGCACCTAGGGGCTAGAGTGAGGCAAAACACCATCCCCGATGGCAACTCACCCAAGCCGTCTTAGCATTTTAATTAAGCATCACCATTATCCACCATGCCCGAATCATTCCATCAACATCAACAATTATGGAATTCAGTAACGGACATAACTAGTATTTCAACTAAGCATTTCTAAGCATGGCTAAGCATATAACCAACAATTATATTTGTATCCGGCCAACACATCAACACTAGGGTTCATAGGTAGGGATACATGTGATTGGCTCAGGAAAAACATGCAATCATAGGATTCTCTATATTTTGATCAAAGAGACATTTGAATCGCATGCAATATTATGGTGGATAACATAAGTTTATAAAACATAGGAGGCTAGAATGCCAAGAAGGTTAGGTTATCTCTTGCCTTGCTGCCGGGCGCGTAGTACTGCTCGTCGGGGTAGGAAGAGAGACCCTCGACTCCGGAATCTATCGATACCCAAAGAAATACAAAGAACACATAAATCACAAGAACACAAGGTGCAATGCTCAATCACATGATGACATGTCAAATTGATGCAAGGATATTATCATTTAATTTAGTTAGCAAATTAAATGGAGTTCCAAATAATTAGTGCAATTATTTGGACACGACTCCATATTTATCTTAATGACCACAGTTGTCATAAATTATTAAATTATTAGAGAAGTGGCTCAATATGCATGAACATGACATGAAAAGGGTAGGGTTTGTCATTCCGAGCAACTTGGTACTTTATTTGTAAATTTCGGAGCACCGATGAATAAATAACAAATTAATTAAATAATTGAATTTAATTCATTTAATCAAATTATGAATATCATCAAGTAAAGATTTGTGATCATGATGAGATAAGTGTATAAGTTGATAGCATTTGAAGTGTGGATCACATTGATATTTAATTCATAATTTTTCGGATCAATATTTAATAAGTTGTGAATTTCTCAATTTCGGTATTATTTAGCCCATTTTAGGAATTCTTACTTAAACAGCAAAATATGGTTTCAAAAGAAAGCCACAATGATCTCATATTGTAGGGTTTGTTTTCCTGATCAAAATGGTATTTGATTTGCTAAAATTGGACCAACATTTGAAAAGTTATCAAATATTTGAATTTAAACAAATTCTGCTTTTACTGTGCAGGCCGGCCCACTGGTCGGCCCATGCCGGTTTGTAGGCCGGGCCAGTGGCAGAGGGAGCCGGCCTCAGAGCCGGCCCAAACCGGGGTGCAGGCCGGGGTCAGGCCAGAGGGAACCGGCCTCATGGCCGGCCCAGACCTGGCGTTAGGCCGGGCAGTGGCCCGAGAGGGCCGGTCTCCCGGCCGGCCCAGGCCGGGCGCCCGGCCGGTCGACCACGCGCGCGTTGTGGTCAAACGCCACGACCGGCGGACGAATGGCGACGACCGCGGAGTTTAGCGACGGCGCGACGGCGAGGAAAGGGGGGAGGAAGAGAATGAAGATGTCCCGGAGAACGGGATCCTCACCAGGAACGTATCGACGGGGTCGAAGAAGGACGGAGAGGCCGGACGGCGGCGAGCGAGTGCTCAACGAGCGGCGGCCGTCGGTCGGACAGTGGCGGGGGTGGACGAGCTCGATTCTCATCAACGGAAGCTTCCCAGCATGATTAGCTCGACGAAGAGGTAGGGGACGACGCGGCAGAGCTCCTGGACATCCTGCCAGGGCTTGGGGAGGCCGGAGACAGTCGGTGGCGGCGGCGCGGTCCTCGGACGGCGGCGGCCAGAGTCGAGGGAGAGGGAGTCGATTCGGTCAAGCCAGCGCCTCCGGCGAGCAGGGCTGGGCCCAGCAGAGGGAGGAGGTATAGGAGAAGCTGCCAGCGCCTTCGGATTGCTCCGGGGCATTCGCGATCGATGGCACAGGGCGGCGGCCGGAGCTGGCAAGGACAATGACCGCACGGTTCCCAGGGTTAGGGTTCCTCGCGCGGTGAGTAGAGAGAAGGGGCAGGTGAGAGTGGGGAACGAGGCAGGGCAGCAGAGGCGCGTCGGGGGGGGGGGGGCTCTTTGACCACCGGGGAGCAGGTGAGTGGCGATGGCATGGCGCCAGGGATGGCGCCAGTGCATCCTCTGCACATTGAGGAAGGAGAGGGAGAGGAGAGACTGACAGAGGGCCCCACACGTCAGATTTTTGAACTTTTCCTTTCCTTTTTCTGATTTTGCAAAACAGCAGGCTTGAGCTATTTAAAAGAGTCATTTAAACATTTTTAGAAAATTATGCAAAAATTCAAATAGGCTCCATTTAACCCTTAGGTGCTCCACAAAAATTGGTGAGGCAAATAAAAATGTTTTGCACCACATTTGTTCTTGGAGTTTAAATAGGGCATTTTTGATAATTTCAAAAATAGATTTATTTGGAGCATTTAGGCATTTCAATAAATTATGAAAAGATTTATGGAGGCTCATATTATAACAATGAAGCACCCCATATTTTTATTTGGAAATTTGGGGAAGTTTAACTTGGTTCCAAAATATAGATTGAATTGAACCAAATTGAATTCCCAAGTTTATTTAATTGATTTTTAAGGACTTAGCCTTTGGCAATTATTTACAAAATATATCCTTGAGTTTCCTGAACAATTTGGAGACTCAAGAACAATTGGTTTTACCAAATTGAGTATTGTATTTGGTTTGGAAATTTTAGGAAGGGTTTTGCTTCCCTAGTTTCTAATTTCTAAGTGTTGCTTTTATTTTTGGGTAGCAATTTTAAATGGATGCCATGATGCAATGCAAACCAAAAAGTAAAAATTTGGCCCGTATTTTAGGGTACTAATCTAGGGCTGTTACATACGCTAGCTGGGGGGCCAGGTCGGCGAGCGCGGACGGCACGGCGAGCAGCCACGCGGAGAGTCCGCCCAGCGCGAGCGCCCGCGTGTGGGGGTGCGGCGGCGCGCTCGACCAGGGAGGCGGCATGGAGCCGGAGGGAGAGCTCGTGGAGGGCGGCGGTGCGGATCTTGGTGACGCGGGAGGTAGCGTACACGCAGCAGCGGTGCGGTCACCGCGGGCGACGGAGGTGGAGACTGCGCAATGGAGGAGTGTGGCGGCGTGGTGCGGGAGGTGGAAGATGCAGAGGATAAGAGAGAGTGTGTGGTGGCAGAGGATAAGAGAGAGATAAGGGAGAGAGGGCCGTGTGCGTGGGTGCCTGGGACGCGGCCCTAATTTACCACTGGCGAACAGGAGTCTTGTTCGCCAGTGGTGCATAAAATACCACTGGCGAACATTTCCGGCCAGTTCACCAGTGGTAAGTGAGGGCCCGGGCGACCTCAGCGGGGCCACCTACCACTGGCGAGCAGGAAAGCTTGTTCGCCAGTGGTACTTAACTTACCACTGGCGAACAAACTATCTATTCGCCAGCGGTAGGTGGCCTCGCTGAGGTCGCCCGGGTCACGCCCTTACCACTGGCGGACAAGAGTGCATGTTCGCCGGTGGTACTTGCACCACCACTGGCGAACTGGAATACATGTTCGCCAGTGATAGTTACCGCTAGCGAATGTTAATTTCTTGTTCGCCAGAGAGTGCCCGGCGGCTATAGCACTTTTCCTACTAGTGTCCGGATGCGTCAGACACGTCTGGCACTCGGATCCGACATCGCATGCACACTAAATCATACTGAACCCTCCTCACCCGTGTCCCTCCATTTTGCCTCTCCCATATACCGCCACTTGCTTGCCTCCGCCATCATTCCCATCCTAGCTTTGCCTCCACCCTGAACCGGCAGTGCACCAACCCAAACCCTCACCAGACTTCGCCGCTGCCCCAGACACGGTTGTCGCCCCCGTATGACGCACCCGATATGTTTTACTCTGGGACAGTATATGGTGTGCCGTCCAAACCTATCTGCGAAGGTATATGGATCAAATTTGACGGTTGAAGATGTTCTTGTCCTTGAAAACTTCAAAAATGTTGGAACGAAATGGGTTGCTACGTTGGAAAACTCTTCATCTCACGTGGCAGCCACCGCCCTAGCGGAACACTCCCCGGTTGGATCTTGTACAAGTAGTTCAGATGCATGTCGTCGGTATAGCTGGCCAACCCGGCCGGCCCGGCCCGGCACGGCCCGACAGCGGCACGGCCCGCTAGGCACGATTAGTAATCGTGCCGTGCCGGGCCGGCCCGCGTGCCGCGGCGCGAGCTCCAGCACGGCCCGACGGCCCGTCGACGGCCCGACAGGCACGTTCGGCCCGGTTTCAGGCATGGCCCAATAGCACGAATATGGCCTATTAGCACGAATACGGCCCAAAATCAATAAAAATATGGAAAAAATACAAAATATAAAAAAACTAATCGTGCCGTGCCGGGCCGGACCGCGTGCCTCAAATCGGAGGCCGGCCCGGGCACTAACGGGCCCGTGCCGCGGCACGGCCCGAATAGTACCGTGCCGGGCCGAAAAAGCCGTGCCTCGGGCCGGCCCATTTGGACAGCTATAGTCATCGGTCGTCCGATCACGCCCCTAGCCGTCAACAAAACAAAAAGGACAAAGACTAAGCTATCCAGTGGCGCCGCACCAAAACCATACCAATGCAGCGGTTCCAATTTGCATGCATGCAGTGATGTAGGCGATGACGTCATCTTTGATTCTTTTTAATGACTACATTATAAAACTTTTATCTCTTAAACCGACAATCCGATTAAAAATCTATTTTCACTGTTGGTTTAGTCACGACGAGATCTACAAAACTAGATCCCATGTTGACAAGTTTGAGAACTTTTTTTTTCGTCGGTAGATACCAGATTATTATCACTAACCTACCGGATTATTATAAATTGGCTATCAGGTTAATTGTACTCTATTCTGCATCAACGTAGGACTGTATTATACTACTTTGTATGACATGATACCATCTCTTAGATTTTGTAGCTGTTTGAATTCTTCCTCTGTACCTATACATATCACTATAAAATGTATATAAATTATCTGATAACCATGTTCAATTATCATGGTATCTGTTCGATATTAATCTGGTATCCATAGTGTTGTAATCCGGTAACTGGTGTGGCGGAAAAAATTCGTCACAACCGATATATAGTTGTGTTGCAATGTATAAAAATATGTAAAAATTTATCTGGTAATTGTTCGTTGTTAATCTGATAGCCACACTACCGTAATCTGGTATCTGGCGAGAAAAAATAAAAATTATCAGAACATATTAATATGGGATAGTTTTGAAGCCCTTATCGAGACGAACTTAACGGTGTAAACGGATCACTAATCGGAAGGAAAACTCTTGGCTACAGCCGGGGGATACCACGCATCGCGTCCTCCGGATGCTCTGCACGACACGTGTCCTGCCTGGACCCATCAGGCCATCACCCCCGTCCTTCCCATCCTCACCTTATCCTTCCACTGCGGGAGAAATTCCCCACTTCTTTCCCCTTCCTCCGAGTGCGCCGCTGCTCCCATCGCCTCTGCAGCTTGAGCTCGCCCTGTCGGCAGCCTCCAGCCACTAGCCTTCAGCCTCCACTACTCGCCCCGCCGCCGGCCTCCACCCACGGGAGACCTCTCCCTCGGCTCCCTTGGCTGCGAGGAGTAGCAGCTCGTCCTCCCGATTCCTGCCCCAACTCACCTGTTCCGGTGCTCCTTGCCCTCCGGCTGCTGCGAGCCGTCTCGTCGGTGTCGGAATACAGAGAGCAGCATCATTAGCTGCAGAGGGCGGTGAAAGTGCATGGTTGCCCCCATGCATAGTTTTGGTAATTAATGACAATCTCGATGGACTAAGATTTGTTTTGAGCTATATTTGTAGATTGTCCATTTGTTTGCTTGTTCTCCATTTGTTGGAGTCAAGGTCAAGGGAAGAAGAAAAGTGTGTGTTGATCAAGGCTTTGTGCGGGTTGATCATCACTCAAGGCCAAGTGAAGATATGCCGAAGAGAGCGTCTCCCATCTTGGTGTATGGGGGAGCTTCAAGTGAATCTTCACCGAAGCGCAATCGAGGAAGGTGGTGCGTCTTGAGGAGTTGAAGATCGTCTTCATCGACCTCAAGTGGTTTAAGCGCAAGGCAAAGGTATGATCTTGATAGGGTTTCTATTTTACCGGTCTCATGTTGTTTAGTGAGAGACCGGGTTATAGGATAGATAACCGTACTATCAAGAGGGGTTCTCGACCGAATATCGTGATCGTATCGCCGTAGAGAGCACAAACCTTTGCATCCATGCAATCATCTTTATTGGTTCTTATTTGTCTCTTACCGTGGTGTGGTCTTGGTGCTTGTCGTGCTTGTCATGACAAAGCCAAGTTCACCGAAAACGGTTTTCATATGCGTCTTCTTTTGCGGTTTCGGTATTGGAGATTTTGCCGGTTTATCCGAGCGGAAGATTTCTCTCTTCCATTTCTTTGCAAAATCTCCATTGCTTGTTTGTCATTTTCAAAGGTAGCATTTGTCGTCCTCTTTCCAACAAAATTGGTTTTATTTCATTAGGACGTCAATTGCAAAAGTTCCGGCATTTTCGGTTTGTGAAAAAGAGTTTTTAACTTTCCCCATTTGGTTTTATTATATTTTCTTGGACTATGATGTTTCTCTGCATATTCTTGTAGTGCTCGTTGTGACGATTCCAACGAGTCCAAGTTTATCGAAAACGGAGTTCGTATGCGAAAGTTATTGCGTTTTCGGTTCGATCGTTTTTTTTAATAGAAATAGAAAAAGGAAAAAGGGGGAGCAGGCCAGCCGGCCTGGCCGGGCCCGAGGCCGGCCCCAGGCCGGGACACTCGGGTGGGCAGCCGGCCCACGCGCGCACTGCCTGGCCGGCCCAGGCCGGGGGCAGGCCGGCGCCTTCGGGCTGCTGCCCGGCCCACCCGGGTGCGCTGGCCGGCCCAAGGCCGGCTCCAGGCCGGCTCCCCTGCTGTGCGTCGCTGCCTTCGTTCGCTT
Source organism: Puccinellia tenuiflora (assembly GCA_012064385.1). NCBI lineage: Eukaryota > Viridiplantae > Streptophyta > Magnoliopsida > Poales > Poaceae > Puccinellia > Puccinellia tenuiflora. The sequence continues at coordinate 245,191 of QRDG01002002.1, read as the reverse complement.
GCTCAGATTCCTTCCCGGCCCGGCCGGGGTGCAGGCCGGCCCCAGGCCGGGCAGTCTGCACTGCTTTTTTTTTCTCTTTGTCCCACTGTTTCTTCCCAACGGCTCCATTTTTGGAGCCCACTATAAAAGGGTTTTCTTCCCCATTTTCTGAGTAGATCTCATCCCTTGCTCTCTCTCCTCCATTGCCAACATTTTGAGAGCTCGATTCCTCCTAATCCCTCCGATGATTCTTGCCCAAATTTAGGGAAACAAGAGAGGAGATCTAGATCCATCTTTCCACCAAACAAAATCTCCTCTAAGTGAGGGGAACTTGTGGGATCTAGATTTTGGAGTTCTTGGTGTTTCTCCTCCGTTCTTCCTCCTAAATCCCTCCGTAGCATTAGTTGCTTCGGTTGGATTTTGGGGAGAAGAATTTGACCACTTGGTGTGATCTTCCCCTTTTGCATTTGTTGCATCGGGTTGTGCTCCCCACGGTGATTCGTGGGATTGAAGGTTGGAAGCTTGTTACTCTTGGGTGCATTGTGTTCCCAAGAGCTTTGTGCTTCTTGGGTGCATTGTGTACCCTAGACGGTTGGAGGTGCCGCGAAGTGTTCGAGTTGTGAAGCTTCGGCACGAGTTTGGGAGCCCCCAATTGAGTTGTGGGTGTGTGCCCCAAGAAGAAGTTGTAAAGGGCTCCGGAATCCGCCCCGAAGGATTCCGATAGTGGAAGGTGAACCGATCCCTTGGGTGAGGTTCATCGGAGAATAGGGTGAGGCCTTTGTGGCATCTTGAGTAGGCCTTTTGTGGCGAGCTCACACCCCTCCAACGAGACGTACTCCCTTAACAAGGAGGAACTCGGGAATAAATCTTCGTCTCCGCGTGCCTCGGTTATTTCTATACCCGAGCTTTTACTTATGCAAATTTACATTGTGATAGCCATCGTGCTTGAAGTCTATATCTTGCTATCATCTTGTTACTTGCCTTGTTTAGCATAGGTTGTTGGTGCACTTAGGTAAACCTAGAATTTTAGGTTGTTGGCTTGTTAATTTAAACACCTAGTTTTATTCCGCAATTATCAAGCCCCTAAATAGAAAAAGTTTTAATCGCCTATTCACCCCCCCCTCTAGGCGACATCTCGGGCATAGTTGTTCTTTCAGGCGGGCACCCCAGCTGCAGAGGGCATGCGCCCCAGCTACAAGGGGTGGGCGACGGGAGCTATAGGGGAGGGGCGGCGATGCTGGCGGATGTGCTGAGAGCGCTCATGGGAGGTGCTTCTAACTGACAACGGCGGTGCTGTCACCGTGGTCATGCGGTGTACTAGCGGCGAGCCGGTGATCAGCGGTGCTCTCCGGTGCTGCAAGTAGCATTGTGGTGTAAAATCAAAGCAACGTTGCTGCATGGGAAGGGCACCGCAGCTGCAAAGCTTGGCCACTGATGCATCATAGGAAGGAAATTTGGCTACTGCCGTTTGTTTTTGCATAATAGGAAGGAGTATTTTGCTATTGTTGTTCTTTTGTTTTGCATCATAGAAAGGAAAATTTTGTTACGAATGTTTTTTTTTGTTTTGCATCATAGAAGGATAAATTTGCTATTGTCACTTTTCTGCTTTGCATTATTGGAAGGAGAAATTTGCTACCCATGAAGAAGATTTTTGCTACTCTGTTTTGCATCATAGGAAGGTGAAAATGTGCTATCATGAAAGAGAAATTTGCTACTATCGTTCTTCTGTTTTGCATCATAAGAAGGTGAAATTTGCTACCCATGAAGGAGATTTTTGCTACTGTCGTTCTTCTGTTTTGCATCGTAGGAAGGAGAAATTTGCAACCCATGAAGGAGATTTTTGCTATTGTCGTTCTTCTGTTTGCAACGTAGGAAGGAGCAATTTGCTACCCTGGTGGACAACGATGCTACCTTGGAGGGGTGGAGTTGTGCCGCAAGGTGTGACAAGTCATTCTGCCGCCCTCACCGGAGCTGGACGACCATGGCGAACGGGGTTCGAAGGCCGCCGTGTGTGCGGCTCTGCGTGCGGCGAGGAATTAGGCTTGCGGTTTTTAGGAGCGTGGGGATTTTTTCCTTTTTTCTGTTGCGGAAGCTGAGCGAGGCTTTTTGCGGGAGGACACGTGTCACGCGTAGGAGCGGGAGATCGGGGCTTCTGATACCCCGGGGGACGCTCAGCACGCCCCTAATCGGAATAACGGTTTAGAAGATAAATTATTTTAAATTTTCGAATTTACCAATTAATGTGATGATGCCATCCATAAGGTGGCAAACTACTACATGCATGCATGTCCTCTTCCCTATAGGTAAAAATACATGCAAACTTGCAGCCGCACAGGAGAGTTCTCTATGCGGCGCTTCTCACTAGCTTTTCACAATAAAAAGACATCTTCCTAGGCGTCAATTGTCAAGAAGGTTTTCTACTATTGTTTTTTCTAATAAGATTCAAACAATTTTTTTTTGAATTATATAAACCGTTTTCTCTAGATGCCAGATAACAGATTTTGGAGAACTATTCCGGACCACACGGTGGCTAGGAGCAGCGGCGGCCGCCAACCACCTCTCCTCCGACGGATAAATTTCTCGTTCATCGTGTGAGCAGCTGCCTCCACTTCTTCGTCTAAAAAATTTCCTATTCTCGCGTGGCGGCCGCCAACCCTAGCGGAACTCCTGCCGCTGCTGCACGTCCTCGGTCGTCGGTCGTCCCCATCAGCGGTCAACAATATAGCGTCATCCAGCAGGGGGCCCACACTGCCAGCGCCTCAAGGTTCTTCATTCATCCATTCCATTTCAAAAGCACTTCCTCTCTCTCTCGCCACTATCCCCAAAAGGCCAAAGCAAAAATTCCATCCCCCAACCTCTCTCATTCCTCCGTCTTTTCCACTCCCGGAAATTCCACGCCCCTCGCCGCCGCCGCCGCCGCCGCGGAGAACACAGGCCCCGTTCCGGCAGCCGCGGGGGGCGGAAACCTGGAGATCCGACTCGGACCGGTCTCTTCCTCTGTTGGTAAGGAACCCTAGCTTTCGATTGTTCTTTCGTTCGACCGCTTTGTTCTCTCGTTCCGGGCCGGAGGTATCTGTTCGTTGCTGCGGCTGCGGGCAATCGAATCCAAATATTTTTCCTTCCTCTTCTTATTTCTCCCCGCTCAGTTGGTTGCTGCAGGCCGCTAATCTCGTCTTCTAGTTCTGTTGCCCAGAAATCCACGGTTCAGTTAGGTTCGTATTATCCCGAGCGCGGAATCGATCTTTCGCTAACCGCGCCCGTAGATTTTGGTGCCCAGTATTGGTACGCCCGCCCTGCAGTCAAGTGGGCAGCCAACTGCTCCTCTCCTACCTACGATTTTTTTTTTGAAACGATACCGGCGATAGGGAACTAGGCCGCACCTACCGCAGGTTCCGCTCTCGAATCATGTTGCTGTTTTAATTTTTATTACCATGTTCAGTGCAACTAGTCCATGTAGTTGACTTAGCGGGTCACATGAGAGATATTGGTAGGAGTAGGACGTGTGTGTAGGGTTTCAAGGATTGGCGGTTGAATCAGCTGCAACGAGTTTTGGCTACATTGGTTTAAGTTGGTTCGAAACTGGGGTAGTCAGGAACCAGGGTGGGCATTGTTTGGTCCGTGACTTGGGAGATTTGGTCGTATTGAACTTTCCAGAGTTCGGTTCAGCAGCAGGTACCCTGTTTTTTGTTTTACTTCTCAAATGAGTACACTTGGGGCGGGGGGAGGGGAGGGGATGTTAGTCATCTTTGATGGTTTGTTAGTGATCACCAATATTATTAGAATAACAGAACTTCTAATTTTTTTTTTTTTGGGGGACATACTACTTGTGATTTTTTTGTATACCTGCACATGTCAGTGTAATGTGATGATTTGTAAGTTCTTAGCTACAACATTTTCCCCAAATGATAGAGTTGCTATTACTAAGTCCTAGATAAATCATGTTGAATTGTTTATGATGGGAGTGGCGTTTCTAAACCCGAGCTCACATGCTCCTGTTACTTTCGACGAAAATAAAAAAATAGTAAAACATTGTGAAAAATTCTGAAAACATTTGGAGTCATACACATATGAGTTGTTCACATTCGTGCAAAATTTCGGAACGAAAAGACATTTCCTGTGCTCTACACAAAAAAGACAAAATGAGTGGTCAAAAATAGATCTAAAAGCACATTTTTGAAAACACTGATTTGTCTTTTTTGCACAGAGCAGTGTAAATATATTTTCATTTCGAAATTTTGCACGAATGTGAAGAACTCATATGTGTATGTCTTCAAAATTTTTCAGATTTTTTCATAATGTTTTGCTATTTTTTTATTTTCGTCGAAAGTAACAGGAGCATGTGAGCTCGGGTGCAGCTTTGAATTTCCGTTTTATGATGGCCTTTTGAAGTGGTTTTATGTTTGGAATTTGACTTGGTTCCATTATTTTTCTCCCTAGGATAAAATCTTTGGGCTGTCAAGTTATAGTTTATTGTTCACCATGGAGATTAATATCTTTATCACTGTGATTTGATTTGCGGTTTTAACTTTCTGGTAAGGAACCATAGTTTTTTTGTTCCGTGGGTATCTGTTCTTTGTTACGGCTGTGGGTAATCGAATCCGAATAATTTTTTTTCTCCCCACTCAGTTAGTTGCTGTGGGGTTACTTGTCTAGTCTTGTAGTCCATCGATCCATGGTTCGATTAGGTTCTTATTACTCAGAGCGCAGAATCGATCTCTGCTAACTGCGCCCACAGGATTTGGTGCCAAATATAGGTACGTCCGCCCTTGAGTCAAGTGCGTAACGAACTGCTCTTGCCTACGCTTTTTTAAGTGACACTGGCGATATATTATCTTGTGTTGGCTTGAAAATTTAAACATAGGGCTAATCATGTTTCTGTTCTCATTGTTGCCATATTTAGTACAACTAGTTTATGTTGTTGACTTAGCGGGTCACAAGAGACCTATTGGTAGAGCACCTGTGTAGGTTTCAATGATCATTTGTTAAATCAGACGTGACAAGTTTTGGCTACATGAGTTTAAGTTAGTTCGAAACTGGTGTAGTTTGTTCCGTGGCTTGGCAGATTTGGTCATATTGAAGTTTCCAGAGTTTGGTTCAGCAGTCGTCACCCTGTGTTCTATAATTTGCTTATTCAATTTGTTGTCAGTTTGTTGGCTTCATTTAGTTGTTTTTCATTCTTTTCATTGTATATTTGTCGGGTTGTTGGGTATCTCTTGCTTCAAGGACGATTTTCATGCTGTTTTGGCTTGTTTGACCCTTTACTCCTTTAGTACTTCAACCTTGTCAGTCTCTCATGTATGTTTGCTGCTGATAGTCAGATTACTTAAAGTTCTGTTTACATTCTTTCATTATTTTATGACTACTACTCCCTCCGTTCCTAAATATAAGATGTTTTAGCTTTTAGGGATGGTGAGAGGTACGGATGTATCTAGACGTGTTTAGCGTGTAGAATCATTCATTTTGGTCCGTATATAGACTATGTTAAAACATCTAAAACATCTTATATTTAGGAACGGATGGAGTACATAGTAAATCTGCATTCTGAAATCTTTCGCTGAAGCTAAGAAAGAATACAATTGTTAATATGTTCAAAACTTTGTGATTGCATATGAATACTCCAGCTCTGCAGTCTTTCATACGGCGAGTGCTTTAATACTCTCTCCATCCACATTTACATGGCGCACACGTCTTACGATGTTCAACTTCGACTATCAGTTTGAACGTTAAAATTTGGGTTATGTACCATAAAATTTATACCGTTGGATTCGTATTCGAATAAAGTTCCTAATGGTATAATTGTTAGGACATAATTCTCATGATTTAGTGGTAAAATTGGACAGAGGGAGTACTTTGAAGTGACGTAAGAGTTCCTTCCAAACTTCTTGCACCTAAAAACAGAAAATTTGTATTACTACGATTTTAGCCCACCAAGCACTGCTTGGTTCTACAGTCAAGTTCTTACTATGGTTGGAGTAGCTGGTCTGTATAATGTTCTCATTCTAATTTATATATCCCTGTTTCTACATTGCCAGTCTATGTTCATCCCGACTGTCATATTTTTCTAGATCATCCAGATCAATTAGATTGCTTTTCTAATTCTTCGTGATCCAATCGGATTGTTCGACACAATTGTAGTAATTACCTGACCTGCATATAACTCGAGATTTTATTTCAAAGTATTATGGTATCATGAGTTCCTTACGAATACTGATTAGAAGAATCATGTGCTAAATTTACATGTCAAACACTGTCATTGCTCCGAGTAGAATACTTTTTGTGTGCCTGATGAGTTGCTCTGGAACTTGAAAAATATGCTAGTTGTCTGGACTTGTTACGTTGTCAGGACTCCAGATTCCTTTAGTGTTAGCATTTTGTGGAAATCACCTTAATTGGAGGTTGGTATATGTCCCAAGTCTCTATCAACATTGAACTCACATTTTGTTGACTTTTCAAATGATTACAATGGGGGCTGTGGGGGATGCAACCTGATGGTTTAGCAGACAGTTGAGTTAAGTTCAGCAGGTTAAACGTTCCTGCCATTTAACCTGACAGTTTTGTCGACATTCTGTAAATTCGATCATCAATGGTTTGTTGGTGATCACCAATATTATTGGAATAACAGTCCACCTACAGATTGTTTTGGAACATACTACTTGTGATTTTCTTTATCCCTGCACTTCTCAGGGTACTTTGACGATTTGTAAGTTATTATCTAGAACATTTTGCCTAACCGATAAAATTGATATTAGTAAGTCCTGGATAAATCATGCTGAGTTGTTTATAATGGTCTTCTGAAGTGGTTTTATGTTAGGAACTGACTTGGTTCCATTTTTTTCCTCACCAGGATAGAATCTTTGGACTGAAGTTATAGTTTATTCACCATGAAAATTAATATTTTTATCAATGTGATTTGTGGTTTTAACTCGCACATTTCGCGCAGGTGATAAAATTTAGAATCCAAATTTCTAGATAGATCATGTTGAGAGTGGGCTCTTTGGGCTTTCATGTTTAGTTTAACACTCAGTCACTGGGTTCATGCGTAAATATACTTTATATAAGATGCTAATGGTTGATAATTGAAAACTATAGACTGCAAATATGTTTCCAACCAAGTTCGCAAGTATGAATATACTAAAAAAATACATAAATGTAGAATTATTCTAAACTAGTGTCCAATGGTATGTATTAAATGATCTGGAGAATTGCTTACAAAAATCCATCCAAGAAGAATAACATTGTTTTCATTTAAAAAAGCTACAACTGCAAGTATTCGTGTTCCTTCTTTTTATTAATTCCCCTTGAAAATTATTATCTTCTATTTGGTTAATCGTAGGTGCATTACATATGTCGCCTATCTTGTAGTTATTGCAACTTCTCTCACCAATTTGTTGTCTTGGTCCATTTGTTTATAGGTCATAATGGCGGATATCCAGTTAGGGTGTTACACTATAAAGTCCCATGGAGCCAAAGTGGCAAGACTCCACATGTATGACTGGATAATACTCATCCTCCTTGCTGTTATAGATGGACTGTTGAATATAATTGAGCCCTTTCACCGTTTCGTCGGGAAGGACATGATGAACGACTTGAGATATCCATTGAAGGGCAATACAGTGCCCTTTTGGGCTGTTCCGGTGTGTTGCTGTGCCCCTAGTTTTGCATTTCTTTCATCTCTTACATAGTTACATTATTTTTGTGCCATCCAAAAGGTTAGTGTCAATCTGGTAACTCTTCTGATTTGCAGATCATTGGAATTCTATTACCAATTGTTGTCTTTGGTGGGATTTACTTCAAAAAGAAGAATTTCTATGATTTACACCATGGCATACTGGGTATTTGCATATTCTTTAGCATATGAGTATGTTGATATTGTATGGACAAGATGTAATTCTAAACACTGTTATTTTGTAGGTATTCTTTATTCGGTGCTCATAACTGCGGTGATTACTGATGCAATTAAGGATGCAGTTGGGCGACCACGCCCAGATTTCTTCTGGCGCTGTTTCCCAGATGGAAAGGATGTAAGAACAAGATTAGCCAAGAACTTCAGTTTTTTATGTCGCGAGTTCATCTGTGTTGACCTGTCAATTTTTCAATTGTTCTTATCATTTATGGAAATCCATATTGACCAAACCTCATCACTATTTCAGCTTTATGATAATGTCACTACTGGCGTTCTGTGCCATGGGGAGAAGAGTGTCATCAAAGAAGGCCACAAGAGCTTCCCAAGTGGACACTCATCATGTAAGTGATTACACAAATTCTTAATATACCTAGTGTATTATTCGATAATATTGCCATTATCGTTTGTTGGTCAGATAGCCGTTGCAGAAAAACATGTATATGCCTGAGGCGTTCTTTATAACTCAATTACATACATGAATTTGTTTCCTACATTGGATGATAACACTAAACACCCTCATGAATTTAGCCCTTAATAAATTATTCTTTTTATACAGTCCATGCTGGACTTGGGATTAAGTGGTGACAACTTGTAGTGTTGTGGTTGGATGGTCTATTTGTGGTGGCTGGCTTAGTGGTGAGCATGTGATTTGCAACTATGGGAGCTCTAACAGGTGTTAGGGCGGTTGCAGAAGGTGGGAAGTGGCTGGCAGAGAAGTGTAGTCGTGTCTTGTGTGCCGCCTTCAGATGTGGATGCTTGGCTGCTACTTGCTGTAGGAGCAGTTGGGTGGAAAGTGGTGCTGGAACTACTCCACCACATAAGAACATTTGGTTCATGATGGGTTGTGCAACAAGGAAAGATGTCAAATCAAGGGAGCTGAGCCAAATATTTAATGGATAGGCCAGACCCCCTTTTATTCTAAATGTAAAGGAGCCTAAGCTAGAAAAGATGCTGTAAAAAATCTTGGCGTTCCTTTGTTTCCATATGTTCGGGCCTGCGATGGTGAAAGCTTCAATGAAGACTCACTGAACCTGATTGTGGCCTCGCTGATTATGTGATTACAATCCGATGTGTGGTATAGCTCAATATGTCTTTACTGTCTCGAAAGTTATGGCAAAGGACCCCTGGTGGTCAGCTTGTCGTTGATTAGAAGCTATGCAAAAGCTTTCAGTTTGGAAGTGCATTTGGATTTCTGAACTTATTATTAGATATAAGCTGGCGATTGACTGTGTCGGGAAGCAAGACTATAATTTCATGGAAGAGTAGAACGTGTTCTGCTCCAGGTGTTAGACCCATGGGGATGAATTGATATATGCAACTTGCAAGGGCGAGTTGCCTGAACTCATGAAGTTCATCGAAAGCTTGAATGGAGAGAGGAAGGTGGAAAAGATCTTGCAGGTCGTATTTGGAGCGTCTTTGGCTGATATGAGATGGCCGACAGCGAAAGGCTGAAGCCTAGGAAATTTGTTGCAAAACAGGTCATCAGCTCACTGACCAAATCAGAAGAGGGTAGTCTCTCTCTAAGTGATGATATAGCTCGTATTCTGCTGATATGAGATGGTTGACAGCGAAAGGCTGAAGCCTAGGAAATTTGTTGCAAAACAGGTCATCAGCTCACTGACCAAATCAGAAGAGGGTAGTCTCTCTAAGTGATGATATAGCTCGTAGTCTTTAGGAGTTTGAAATGCATCCGGATCAAATGACTCAAGCAATTAATTTAAACATCAGGAAATTATGTTGTAAATGCAAATGTAATCTCTTAGTAACACTCTACTAATCACCCTTTAGTCTTTTACAACCCTCTTTTTAAATCATGAGGAATTGCACAATATATTTCTCATTTCTAGTCATGACACTATGGTTGATGACTTTATTTGCCTCTCCATACAATGTATTTGTTGTGAGTAATCTATGGTTGGCATGTCATTCCTAATATTTATCAAAATTGTGCTGAGTTCACGCAACAAGTCTGGCAATATTTGCTAGTCTTTCATTAGCCACATCTACCGTCTATGCTAGTTTTGTTACAATTCCTGGACATGGAGTGTGGCCAGATCATCTAATAACTGTGTTTTAACTTTTTGTTAAATTATTTCAGGGTCTTTCGCTGGCCTAGGCTTCCTTGCGTGGTACTTAACTGGGAAGATCGCAGTTTTTGACCGCAAAGGTCATATTGCAAAGCTGTGTATCATGTTTCTGCCTCTACTTGCTGCTTCACTTGTTGCTGTTTCTAGAGTGGATGACTACTGGCATCACTGGCAAGATGTATTTGCAGGAGCTATTATAGGTTTGCCTTTTTTTGTGGTTCTGTGAATACGTAGAAGATGATCTTCTATGGTCCTGAATACACATAATAAATTTCTCTCTCGTTGTGGCCTGTTCCCTTTGCAGGTCTAACAGTCGCTTCATTTTGTTACCTGCAATTTTTCCCATATCCTTATGATACAGATGGTACGGTGCCTCCTTTTACTTGTTTTACCTCTTGAGTTTTGTGTTTCATCGTGTTTTTCCAATGACACAGTAACTATTTCCATTGCAGCATTGTGGCCTCACGCCTACACCCTCCAGCTGTCCGAGACACGCAACAATGGCATTGCAGCAAACTCCTTTGGCTTGCGGCCCGCGGAGATCGAAGCTTCCAATATTCCTGAAGGGCAGGGGCATGGTGGGATCGCCCTAAGAGACACAAGCCCTATTCTAGACGACATGGAGTCTGGCAGGAGACATGACTAGGACCGAACCAGGAAATTCCCTTGAATGCCATGATCGTCTTGGGTTCACGGGTTTGAATTTTTTTTTTGGGCACACGTCATGGGCTGCCTGGGAGCTGTTTTCGTGCGCAGTTTGGTTATGGTAGAGCTGTTGTTTGGCACCTCTATGGGCTTTCAGTGTTAATGCTAGGTTGTTTTCTGTCAACTGAATAGTTAGCCTGATAAGGATCAGCTGTAAATTACCCAGTGGATGTTGTTGCTTCCCTGTGGACAATGACATTGTGCATAACCTCTTGCTCTCTCTGCCTCGACTGATTGTTGATCAACCTGCTTTTCAGCAGCAGTATGCCGATTCTCTTATTTAGTCTGCTATCCTATACAATGAAGCCGGGGGCGAAAAGATTTGTTGTTTGCTCAGTTACCTTTGCTGAATTGCTCAGTTACCTTTGCTGAATTTGTGGTTATTTCCTCAGTCGGATAGGAACGATGTCTGGTAGTTCGGGTCCTAATTCGGAGCATAGGTCGTGGTGTGTTTTGTATCATGCCGCAATATGGACTGAAGGTAGTATTAGGGAGGGTAGGCCGAAGAGCTATTATAGGGAGCTAATTAGTGAGTGGGGCAACATTCGTGAGGTGGGAGAAATTATAGCCAAAAAAAACAAAATCCAGATGACCCCTGAAGAAATTGCACATGAAATTGATGGGTGGTGGTGGAAGTGGCAGAGAATTAATGAGCTAAAAGGTATTGAGGCGGGGCTTAGGGACATTCCAATGACACCTAAGTCAAAGATAATCCATTTTTCGCCGGAGGCCTATGCATTTCACGTGAAGGTAACTGAGTACCGAATTTATATTATGTTAGAATCTAGTGTTATCTTACTAACTTTTTTCCCTGATTTTGTGAAATCCCAGCACTGGCCTGCCGATGGACAGTTTGTGAACAAAGAGATCCCTCATTTTGGTTGGATGGAAATGCTTTTTGGCGCATGTCCTGATGGGCCTGGAAATCTCCTTCACGCTGAAGCAGTGAAGAGGGCTATATCAAAGGCGAAGAATGTTGGATCATCCAAGAAAGCCATTGAAGATGATAGTGATGATGATTTCATGCCTCCTAAACGAGCTAAGTCTAGACGTAAGTTGAAGAGTGTTGGTGCATCGAAGGCTGTCGTCGATGAAAATGTTGATGATGACTTCATGCCTCCAACACGAGCACGTGGTAGAGGGAAGTGAAGTCGTTGATTCGAATTAGTTATCGTTGAGTTGCATGTAATATTTGTACCAGTAGTTGTTCTATGCAGTGTTTAGAAGTAGTGAAGTTGTAACGTGGACGTGTAGTGCTGTATGTTAAATTAATTTATACAATGTGGAATGTTTCGTACATAGATAATAATATGTGTCGTACATAGATAGTAATATGTGTCGTACATACGAACATAAATATGTCTCATACATAGATAATAATATGTCATCGTGCGTAGATAGACAAGTCTCAACGACGTCTGCCACGACGCGGAGGATCACGAATATGTCCCGAAGATATCACTGACCCCTGCGTGGCGTCGTCCAGCCCAACCTAGTTGGTGCTTTGAGTTGACGAGGCACTGTCAAGTCGTCGTCAATCTGTGTACCCTGTGTGGGGTTTGGTGGAGGAGTCTGGAGAATGTGACCCTGTGACAGCTGCGTGGGGTATGATGCAGTGTCGAAAATGCCAAGCCAGTTGGACATTTCCTCCCCCGCGTAGGCCCGAGACTCGTGGTCACTCCCCCACCCTGATGCAGATCCTGACGCCTGCTGTCCGGATGTAGGTGTGTGATAGCCATAGAGTCCTACAGATGGAATCATTAGCACATAAAGAAATACGCAGTCCGAATTGAAATATGAAAATAATATACGTACCGTGATCCGGAAATTCCGGGGCGGGACCTCGGTACTGCGGAGGAGACTGGGGCCGATAACCATAACTGGAAGTGGGACCCTGCCACGCCGAACATCCTGCCTGGTCAGGAGGAGGTGGCCTGGGCTGTGGTGATAGACGTGGACGCGGATCCTGTCGGTGATGCGTCTGCTCGTCGTGCTGATAGTGTTGGTCGTCGTGATGCTGCTCCTCGTGCATGTGTTGTTGCTGCAGCTACTGCTGTCGGCGTCGTGACGGGGGGCGCGGGGGTCGTTGTCGAATCGGGTGGCGAACAACGTCCTCTGTGCGGGTGCACGTGAGTGTCGCGTAGATGTCCTGTAACTTCCCCTCCAGCCTCCTGAGCCAGGATATCGGCTCCTCCCGTGGTACCAAAAGAGGGCCAGTGGAAAGAGAACGTCCGTACTGAGCGACATCAGTCTGAATCTCTTCTGTCAAATTAACCTGACAATAGAAATAAAAAGCTACATTTTTTCTTATTAACCTACAAATACAGCTACAATATTTACTACCGTCACAAACTATTTTTTCATCATTAATATTATTCCGCATAAATAAATTTTTAAAAATATAGCTACATCTTTCTTATGAACCTATAAATATAGCTACAATATTTACTACCGTCACAACTATTTTTCCATCATTAATATTATTCCGCATAAATAAACTCCTACAAAATATAGCTACATTTTTTCTTATTAACCTACAAATACAGCTACAATATTTACTACCGTCACAAACTATTTTTTCATCATTAATATTATTCCGCATAAATAAATTTTTAAAAATATAGCTACATCTTTTCTTATGAACCTATAAATATAGCTACAATATTTACTACCGTCACCAACTATTTTTCCATCATTAATATTATTCCGCATAAATAAACTCCTACAAAATATAGCTACATTTTTTCTAATTAACCTACAAATATAACTACAATATTTACTACCGTCACAAACTGTTTTTAAACAACACATGTTCATAAATGTAAGAAATATAACACTACAATTTTGATAAATCGAATTTTACCCTTGAAGCGTGAGAGGCGACGGCGTCCGGCGTTCTCCAATCAACGGCGCACCAACACGAGCAGCACCACCACACAGCCCTCCAACACCACCACCACCATCACCTCCACCACCATCACCACCACCACCCGCCAACCATCACCACCACCACCACGAGCTATCCCATCAGGAGATCGGAGTTGCCCTAGCCTCCCTCAACCTTCTAGCACCGATTAATGGTGGCAAATGTGAAGATTGTTGGTCTAAATCGCTGGTTTAATTTGGTTTGTGTGGAGAGTGCAGAGAGGAAAGTAAGAACTCGTATGAGTGCAGAGAGGAGGAGCTAGCTAGCAGGAAGTGAAGGAAAGAGAAGAAGAGAAAGGAAAGAGAAGGACGGTGCGCGTGCGAGATGCTGCTCCTTGTCGGCATCGCCAAAGCCGACAGGGCTCTTATCGGCGTGGGCGAGGACGACTGGACGGAGCCGTCGGTGGCGATGCGACGCGACGCGACGCGTGCATGGCCCATGCAGGATTCGGCTTGTCGGCTTCGCCGAAAACGACAACCGCCCGTACTCGTCTTTGCCAAAGACGATTAGCTGTACTCGGCATCGCCAACGACGATTAGATCCAGTCGTCCACACCGAAGCCGACTGGATTCTATTTCTGAAAAAAAATAAAATTGCGTGCTATTTCTGGAATTAAGTAATTTTCGTGCAATATTAAAAAAAAATTAGCACGGATTTGCACTTCCGTGTGTGATTGGAGGCTTAAACGGGCCCGATAGCGAATACACAACCCACCACTTGCATAGAAAGTATAGGACACAAAAAGACAAAGCCCAAACGAAAATGTAACACAATCTGCTACTCCCTCGGATCCGTAATTAGTGTCGTGAGCTGTGTAGAAATTTATAGTCGTAGTATTATTTTCACGACAATTACATCGGATCCGAGGGAGTAGAAAAACGATAGGAATATCTCGCAAGGCATATATCCCTCGAATCATCGCTTCAAAGCCCAAGTCCAGCCCTTATTCTTTTGACACAGAGAGGAGCGAATCAGTCGCGCGCTCAGCACATATACGACCGTCCGTACCATAGTTGAAAGAAAATAACTTGACTGATTAGGGCACAACTTAACGAGAATGATTGAACCACAGGAAGCCCTTTTTTCTCTTGTGTTCGATCCCCATGTCTTGACACAACTGATCGTTGCACAAGATGTGGACCGGTGCAGTACATGACCGACGGAAGTGGCCAGCAGCATAGCGTTTCATATACGTATCCCACTCCTTTATATCCTCCTCCATTGATCTTATGCTAGGCAAACGGAAGCTCCCATGAAGGAAATGTGCCAACCATTTTGACCGCAGCTCGAATGCGTAAAGGTTTCGACACATTCTCGGAATAACCGATGATAGCTAGTTGGGGGATCCTAGGATGGACACATTGCCTGCATATATTCATAGAAAAAATACATTAGTTGAATCCACTCCCATGCATTTAGCGATATATGCACGCATGTTCAAAGTATTGTTTCGTATTCCCATTAATTTAGACCTGAAATGTGGAACGATGCTAGATGGCGAGCCTGCTATAATGTCTCTGAACATGGGTGATGTGAAAATCTCCCTCATCTTTTCATCACCTCTGTAGCCGGTAGCAAATATCACCACGTCGCTCTTTATTGGAGAGGATTCGCCTTCTACAACAAGCCCTTCTTCTCTGTAGAAGTTAATTCCCTTTGCTTTCTTGATAATAATACTTCCTTGTTCAACGTGATTGTAGAACTTATCGGGTAGTAACACAACTAAGCATGAGCTCATAGCCCGAAGAAGCTGTGGTCCGGTACACTACGGGAAACGCACGATACGCCGACGGCCGGAAGCCGTCGGCGTATAACACAAAGCCGTCGGCGTATAGATATACGCCGACTGCCGTCGGCATCTCCCCGTCGGCGTTTTCGTCTGTCGGCGTACCATTTCTGCCGTCGGCGTATCCGACGGCCGTCGGCGTGGTGTGGGCCCCACAAGACGGCATCCGGCCGTTTCCGTCAGCGCATTAGACGGCATCCGGCCGTTTCCGTCAGCGCATTATACGCTGACGGTATTGCCGTCGGCGTATGAGTGCCGATTATATTATTTTTTTGAATTTTTTTAAACTTTTCGTTGTTTAAATTTTAAAAATTTGTTTTAGTAAAGTAACAATGATTATGCAATAGTATATTTCAAATAAATAACAATAAAATGAATTTTACTTTATTATTTTCGTTTTTACATTTAATATTTAATAATTCATATCTTTAAGTCCGTAAATCGAAATTTGACAAATTAAATACCTAAATCGATTAGAAAAATGAGAGGAATTCAAATATTTCATCCATATCATCTTTTGTATCACAAAAACCTTGATAGTTATAGGAAATTGGCAAAATACTCAAAAAATGAAATCAATTTTTAATTTTTTAGTGTGAAAATAAAAAATTATTAGGGCTTACGGTCTCGGTTTCGGGCTAGGGTTAGACATAACTAATTCAAAAAAATCAAAAAAATGTAAAACCTTCACATGGCATCCTTTTATGTGACCTACCGCCTGGAAAAACTTATAAACATGAGTTATGGAGGTTTTTATAAAAAAACCTTCATAGAAATGAGCTACAAGGTACAAAGATGTATGATTTTCGACTGAAATGAGCTAGGGTATAACATTTAACATAGCAAAAAATGTCAGAATGAGGCAATATTTGACACACTAGTGTATCTTGGTTGTAGAATAGTATTGACTAAGGGGTTTAGGGTTTTCGTTTAATAAAAAACCCATTTTTCATTTTTTTAGTGTCAAAACAGGCTTTTTTTGTGAAGCAACTAACAAAACGGCTCACCGAAAGGGGAACATCGAAATAGATAGAAAATAGTATACCATCTTATAAGTGCATTTAACTTTGGGTTTGTATATAAAAACATACTTGGGTATTTCAAACATTTCAGATAAGTTCGTGTTGATTTTGCTATAAGTGGGTCTGATTTGAACTACGAGTGCCGCATAGTTTGGTCATGATTTTTTGAAAAAAATCACTTTTAGATCCAAAATGTATTCTTTATTTAGATATCTTTGACGATTTTTTTTTGGATCGAAGTTACTGTTAGGTTTAGATTTATCTGAAATATTTTGACCGTTTTTTCACAAAAATAAAAGAAATTGAGAAAATACTCAAAAAATGAATTCCTTTAGCATAGAGACATTTTATGTGTACTAGTTGCTATAAAAAAATGATAAACTTGAGTTTTGACAAATATTTCAAAAAAATGCTTCACAAAAATGTTTATCATCTATAGACATGTATAACTTTCGCGTCAAATGACCAAGTTATAGCCATCCCCATGCCATAGTTTGTGATAATGTGTCCATACTTGACACATAGGGGTGTCTTGGTATGGAAAACATTGTTGCCAAAAACAATTTCCAAAATATTTTTGTAAATATCATTTTACATTTTTTAAGTGTCAAAAATGACTTTTTAATTAAACAAGTACCAAACATATGTTTCAAAATGTCATGTGCATGGTGAAAAAGATTTTATGGATGTCATATTTGGATTCCTCTCATTTTTCTAATCGATTTAGACATTTAATTTGTTAAATTTCGATTTACGGATTTAAAGATATGAATTATTTCATAATAAATGAAAAATAGAAAAAACAATACGCCGACGGTGGCCGTCGGCGTCTAAATTCAAACGTACGCCGACGGGCCCGTCGGCGTCTCAACGTAGCGAGACGGCCGTCCCCGCTCCGTCACGACGGGCGTTTGTACGCCAACGGCGTTAGGTATGCCGACAGGGATATGTACGCCGACGGCCGGGATCGCGGCTGCCCTAACTCGGGTTGTACGCCGACGGCCCCGACATTTGGCCGTCGGTGTATAATTCGTCCGTCGGCGTCGTGTGCGTTTCCCGTAGTACATGCCGTGCTTCTTCATGGGCACAGCCCATCTATAGTAGCTCTCAACAAATTTGGAGAACAATATTCTCTGAACGGTACAGTTAAGAACACCACAGTTGTTATGGTCGGGAAAGTGATGGAACTGCGAGAAGAGAAGAAACCAAAATAAGTAAACATATTTTCTAGGGTGGGGCATAGCTATGTCCATTACGTACCAAGGGTGATAAGAAGGTAGCCAGAAGGCCTAGGAGCAGCCCCTCTCCTGGCTTGTGAACTAGGAGTTGAGAAAAGCGACTGAGGTAGAAGAAAGCAATTGGAACACCCCATGCGTAGTAGTCAGGGATGATCCATCGCTTTGTACGACATATTATTGTGCATGGATGTGAGGACCTGCGAATGCAAAAGTTTTTGTTGATTCTGAAAATTAACTACTACCCGTGGGGTCTGAGTAGTATGTTTTTCCAGCCATTCAAGTGAACATAGAGTCCGGACAGGGTATCACCGTTCACGTTTGCGCAGTGTGTGGCGATGTCGAGCGCAGACTTTTGGTAGCCGATGACGGTGACGAGCTTGTCCCTGATGAGTTGAGTGGCCTCTGCGTCGTCCATGTTGGAGTAATCCATGGAGTGGATCACCGTACCGTCGAACGCCTCTGGCCCTTTCTCCGGTGGGAAAGTGGGAATGTTGGGGATGCCACTGAACCTTCCGACACATAGAACCACAAAGTCGGCCACATGGATCTAGTTGTGCACTTGTTCATAACATACCATAGCACATCAATCATCAAAAACCTGCCAAACTTTCACAAAGATATATTTTGCAGCGATCGAATCGAAATTTTATAAAATTCTCACCTCAACATCGTTCCCACGCTGCACGGTGAGTCGCCACTCGCCTCGGCCGCTGCCGAACGCCTCATCATTGCCGGCCCACTGCTCCCATGCCATCACCTCCTCCTCGTCGATGCCGGCCGGAGTACTCCAGAGAGGCAACCCGGCTGCCGAACCTGATGCACTCTAGCACGCCGAAGTGGCGCGCGTACGAGTGCAGGTACTCCATGACCTGGTCATGGTCTGGGTACAAGTCCGACACGCTCGGCGGCCATGGGAAGTCAGTGAACTGGTAATATGGCCGTGGCGTCTGAAGCCGCGTCGAGGCGAGCGTGTGGCCCCACACGCCGCCGATGGAGGTCTCGTCGGCCTCGAACACGACAGGCCGGAAGCCGTGCTCCAACAGTTTGGCGATAAAAAAAACAACAGTTTGGCGATCAAAAGCAGCCATAGTTCGGCGATCAAAAGCAGCCATAGTTTTTGGCCTCCGCCGAGATAGAAGGCTCGTCAGCCGTTGGAGCAGGGCTCGAGGAAGTTGAAGCCGACGTTGTGGCAGAGATCGGCGATGGCATTGTGGTAGAACTCGGTGATGATGCTGTAGGATTGGCCATCGTTTGTAGAGTTCGGCGGTGGTGTTGGATCGAGTTGCCGTTGATGAGCCCGCGTTTCACAATGTACCACGCCTTCACTTGATCATACATCGACGTCGTGTCGCCGCTCATCAAGAACACCAGATCCATGTTCCACATCTTGGCCATGACATTGGTCTTGAGAAGGTTGATCTTGACGTCCTGCTTCTGTAGCAACATCGACCACCTCGCGTCGTACTTATCCTCCCTCAGGACGGCGTGGCTCTTGGCGCCAGCAAGGCATCACTCGATCAACGACTGTAGTTGTTCGGCAGCCGGCGCCTCCGCCCTCTCTACCTTGGCTTTCTTGTTACCATCAGGACGCCCATCCGCGGCTGCCGGCACCGGCGTTTCTAGGTTGTAGACGCCGTCTTTCCCTTTGGCGAGTGTCAGGCGGACCTCCCTCCACCTCTCGCAAGATTCGATCCTAGCGAAAACATGGAGGTACATGAACTCGACATCCCTTGTTGTCCTGCCGGTAGGCGTCGAACATTCGGACCATCTGTCGGTAAACAAAAACAAGTGTCACCATAGCCGGTGAAGAAAGCATAACGACAGAGCATGGCGAGAATGAGTTTACTGTGTGCTCATAATTGGAGCCGCTCTCCGAGCGAGCCATGATCTCCTCTTGAACCCATGCCACTTGCTAGAAGCTTGTTGGATAATTGCCCAATGGTTCGCCATTGCCTTCTCACTGCGCTCCATGTGGATCGTGTTGAAGTCGGATCACATAGTTTGCGCTCATCGAACGCTGTCTTCACCCTCTTCCAATAGTTGTCAGAATTTTGGTTCGCGCCGGTGATTGCGTCCTTGCTCACGGTCTTCCTATCTTCGGCGAGGAACTCGTCTTCTATGTAGCTCCACTTGATACGAGGCTCGGCCGGCTTGGCGGCGGACTTCTTCCTCCTTTTATTCCCTTTGGCCGCAGGTTCTTCCTCTTTGTTGTCGCCTTCCTCCTGGTCCCCGTCGGGTTTGCCTTTGCTGTTGTCCATCAAGGCATCACATGTATCCTGCAAGTCCATGCCGCTGGTTTTCGAGTACCTAGGAAAGGACACCACAGCCATATAACCGGTTGTGATGAGCTCGTCCATGAAGGCGTCGCCGGTCATTCCACTGAGCATGCTGCGGGTGTCGGCGTTGCTGGCGCTGAACTGTTGCGAGCTTGCTCCATTGCCAGGCACGAAGGCAAGGGGCCCGCGACACAATGCTGGTGAGCTTACGTAGCTCGTGGAGGGCGAGCTCCAGTAGGTGTCGGTGCTGAAGACGGAAGGACAACACGGAGGAGGGCAGTGTGGAAAGGTGATGTTGGGGTTGAATCCGCCATGTGGGTCGCAGTCGGCGTACTCGGGCTAGGGTGAGTGCTTCCAGAAGACGTGGCCGGCGATGACGTTGAGAAGGCTGACGATGATGCGGCGCTAGCTTGGCTGCCCCACGCGCCAGTCAGCAAGTACAGGCCGCCGTGTGGCGGAAACCTAGGCCGCTCCATGCCCATCTTTGCCCGCTCCGCCACGACATGCTCCGTCGCCGTCCGCTCCGCCGCCTCCGCCGCCTACTTGGCCTTGAACCTCTCATCCCTTGATGGGGTCGCAGCATGGAAAACAAAAATTTTCTACACGGCAAAGCGGAATAAACCCCAAGGATCTAGATCTATGAGATGAAGATAGCGAAGATGAGATCCAATCTCTTACCCTCGAAGATCAACAAACGCGTTTTGTCGGTGCAGGGGTTGGCTAGTCGATCCCCGCAACTAGACTCGTCTAGTCGCGAGGAGATGTATTATCCTCGAGATCCAATCCGGTGAAGTGCAGCAACGGGCAGCACCTCCGCGGCGTCCACACGTACAGCTCGATGAAGACGTCGACTCCTTGATCCCGCAAGCGAGAAGACGTGGCCTTGATGATCTCAGCAGCACGACGGTAGTGCCGGTGATGATGACGATCTCCGCGAGCAGGGCTTCGCCAAGCCAAGCAAGAGGAGAGGGAGAGGAGCAAGGTGGTGCAGCAGCCCTAGGGCATAGGGATGGTGCGGCTAGGTGTGGAGGAGAGGTGGCGGCAGCCCTCCGGGAGAGGAGGGGTGCGGCTAGGGTTAGAGGGAGAGAGGGGGGTGCGGCTAGGGGTGGCCTCCAAGGGGTGTGTTGCGCCTCCCCCCTCCCCTCCTTTATATAGGTGGCGGCTAGGGCAAGGGCAGGGCCGGCCGGCCCCCCTCTTGTCTTGCCCCCCAAGTTGGAGTCCTTCTAGAACTCCTCCTTGGGCCCCTTTCCTAAAGGGGTGGAGAGCCCACCTCCTAGTCCAACTAGGAGTGGGACTCCCCTCCTTCCTATGCCGCACCACCCATATGGGCCTAGGTGGTGCGCCCCACCAGGTGGTGGCAGCACCCCTTTGCACCATGTGGGCCCCATACAAAATATGTGGTCCCACTTCTAGACCCTTCTAGAACATCCCGGAACCTTCCGGTACCCTGTCAATAATTTCCGGAACTTTTCGGAAACCTCCGGAAACAACTTTCCATATATGAATCTTATTCTCCGGACTCCTCCGGAACCTCTCGTGACGTCCGGGATCCCATCCGAGACTCCGAATCACCATTCGTTCACTTCATCATTTAATTCATCGCAAAACCTAATTTCATCGGAACGTTAAGTGTGTGACCCTACGGGTTCGAGAATGCATAGACATGATCATATCAATAATTAATAGCGGGTACCGGGATGCCCATATTAATTCCTATACACTCAACGAAAACCTTTTCTCGATTGAACCACGATGCCGGAGATTCAATTAATCTCATATACGATTCCCTTTGTCTCACGATATTTTACTTGCCCGAGATATAATCGTTGACATCCCCATGTCTAGTTTAATCTCGTTACCGGCAAGTTCTCTTTACTCGTCCATAATATAGGATCCCGGTGATTACAACTTAATCACATGTCTGCAGACTTTTGATGCTATATTACCGAGAAGGCCTGGAGATATCTTTTCCGTCACATGGAGGGACAAATTCCACTCTCGATTCATATCACCCAACAACCCACCATCGGAGATACCTGAAAGCCACCTTTATAATCACCCAGTTACGAAGTGACGTTTGATGTCCACAAAGTATTCCTCCGGTGAACGGGAGTGATATAATCTCATGGTCTAAGGAAACTATATTTGGCATATTAAAAGTGTTGACAACAAAACTTTTGTGACACGATTAATTGCAACTCTTTATTTGGGTCATGTCCATCACACCATTACTCCTAATGATATGACTCCGTTATCAAGTGACTATAACAAGTCCATAGTTAGGAAACTCTAACTATCTCTTGATCAACGAACTAGTCCTTTAGAGGCTCACTAGGGACTCCGGGTGTTTATATTCCACACATGTATTATGTTTCCATTTAATACAATTATAGCATGGATAATAAACTATTATCATAAACGTGAATATGCTTAATAAACCATTTTATTATTGCCTCTAGGGCATATTCCCAACAGTCTCCCACTTGCACTAGAGTCAATAATCTAGTTTACATTTCCGCGATCCAACACCCATGGAGTCTCACTCATGAAGTCTCAGTGCTGATCATGTTTGCTTGTGGAAGAGGTTCTGTCCGTGCTCTGTACTTTACAGCTGTCTATGTCCTTTGCAAAAGTTTGTAACTGTCACCTAATTTGACATTACTTTATCATCTCATGATAAACTTCTTATCATCCCATGATAAAACTCATTATCTTATAATGTATATAATATGTTTGGTTATAGAGTGAGATACTCATATCCTTTCATGCCCATATGTATGATTAGTCAAATGGACTTTCTCATAACATATGCATCTGGAACTCACTCAATCTTGAAACAACTTTCTCAAACCAAAATATTATATCCTATTCCAATCCTTGAATTAATCATATACTCCTATATGTTGTTGACTTAACAAATCAACAGTGAGCCTTGTCACTTTGATATTTCCGATCATGCTTTCGCTGTGCTACTCCGATATTAAGAGATCCCTAATTTAGTCTGGCTTTATGACTTCAACCAAGTCCACCATTTTCTAAATTTATCTCAATCTCATGAAAAATGACTCCTCATTCAACATGTTCTTACAATTAAGAACTTGGGTCACATATCGTCATATACAAACATATGGTTCTTATATGTTGAGATCTATGAACGATTCATATTGAATTCCAACATATCCTCCAACCATCAATTTTGTACTGAGTTCTCTAACTCAATGCTTCACCTATATATCACAATGAGATGAACCATTCTTCTCTTGTTTCATTTTGAACTCCTTCAAAATATTTAGGTTGAAACATCCTGACTTTAATGTTTATCAAACTTATCTATCCTCCATAGATACATTTCATTTACATGAAAATTTGACGTTCAAACTAACTTCATAAGTTATGCATTGGTCCATGTCACCATTTACAACATTTATGAAATCTCCATTTCACTCAAAAACTATGTTGTAAACTCCCACTCAAATATACCTCATACACATATTAAATTGTGAAGTCACTTTGGCTCCCACTCAGAAATATGTTATCTTTATATTTGACCATGATTAACTAGCTCCCACTCAAACATATGTCACCACATATTTTGATTATGGAAATTAATTTCTGCTCTAACTTAATATATGTCACCACATATCTTAATTAGATCTCACTCAGTTTCTTATGCACTTTCTCGACACTTTGGATTCCTCCAAAAACTCTTAACTCTTAAGATTCGAGAACTCATATACGAACCGCCAGCACCTTGCTAGCTCTAAGTTTTATTTATTCCACGCAAACTCTTTTGCAAAATAAATATGTGAAACATTCTTTTCACAAAAACAAGTAACAATTACTTTATGATTTAAACTTAAAGTGGAATGACTCTTAGTCACTTTCGTATTTAAAGTTTCTATTTCTTCTTTTGTAGTTTTGTAGGTATGTCTTGTTTCCCAAACACGACAAGTAAATCATGAACATTATTTTGCAACTTTTGACAAAATTCATATTCTTGAAACCTACATCTCTTTAGACAAGCTAAACCAAAATTCAATGATCACCATCATCAAAACCTTTATGTGTCAAGTTTTATCCAACATAGCACTTTACATATGTGCCACTTGATACATAAACATGCAAGGTTTAAGCCTTCTAAGTTTATTCCAACAATTCTTTTATCCATGAAACCATTTCACGATAAAACCACTAAAATACACAACATAACCAAACACATTGGTTTGTCCCTTTTAGTCTCACATTGTGGAATCTCTATTCATAATCTCATATGAACACTCTACAAAACTTTATTTGCTTTGGTTTTAATTATCTCATAATTATTGAAACCACTATTTCACATAACTCATATGCGAAACGCAAATCATTAAATAGATCCTTTATTTAAAACAGGAGTGTTATCAAAATAAATCTAAATGATACTAATGAAACCTTAAAACCAAAGACCCTTCTTTATGACCACATGATATCAAATATAATGTGATTACAATACTTTAAGTTTATCAAAACACTTTTGAACAATCTCTAAACATTGTAATTTGTGATAACACTTGTCACAAGTCACCATACTAAACAATAACTCAAATATTTTGTCTCTTTTGATCAAATCGAAAAGACTCAATTATCTTGTTAACTTAATATCCTCTACTTCCAAAATCTCATCATGACATGAATAAATACTCCTATTTACTCATCCATGATAAAACAATGATGTCTTTTATTTACTGAAAAATACAACCAACACTTGTGTTTATTTTCAGCAACTCATGGCATTTTCAGAAAATGGCATTTTTAATCACACTACTTAGTGATGCGCATCAAGATGCTCTTCAGCACTAATAGTATAATTAAAACAAATCTCATCATTAAGTATTGGATATTTTAGTATGTGTTTATTTTATAAGTGTTTAACTAATTATCGTTTAAATCTAGCAAAGGACAATAATCTCATAATCGAAACGTGATCTCCAAAAAGGATTACTCATGAAAACAGAACAACCACTTGTCTTTAACATGAATGACCGTCTCACAAACCGAGACACACTAATTTAAGATCACACTTAATTCGATTACAAAACTCATTCAAATCCTCTAATTTAAAACGATAAATGTAGAAGTAGAACATCGCCAGCATCAACTCCTTGATTGCCATCTTCCCGCGAAATCCACTCAGTCCCTCCATGCACTTCTCAAACGGCAGGCCCTGTTTTCATAAAACAGCACAAGTATCAAATACTTAGCTCACCATAAGTGTAAATGGGACATTTAAACATTTATAACTAGTATATCAAAATATACCTTCTGCGTTGGCTCCTCCGCCTGCTACGGGATTCCTTTCGATCTGACGAAGTCGAGACATCAGTTCCGGATAAGTGATCGAATCCCTTTCCTTGACATAGTCTCTGACACAATTCTTGAATTTGGGATGAAGCGAATGCAACAACCCATCTATCGCGAATTCGTCACTCATCTCCACATCCCAAGCATCCATAAGAGTGTAATATATCCTATACATTTTCTTCAGATGATCCTCTAAGCGATCATTTTCTTCCATCTTAGTTGAAAGAAACACACCCAGACCTTCAAACCTTGCAATTCTCACTTGTGCTATGAACATTTCCTTTAGCTTAGTGACAGTCTCAATGGCACTCAAGTTTTTGAATTGTTTGGATAGGTCTGAATTCATGAAGACACTCATCAACCAATTGACTTGAATGTGAGTCTTACTCCGGCTGAGCCAATCCATATGCTTGTTGTAACTCGCAGAAGCATCGGGTTTTTCTTCTAAGGGTTCATGTAACACGTAGAGCTGATCATTGGTTGATAGGACTTCTCTAAGATGTTCGTACCACTCGATGAAGTTTGACCCATCGAGACGCAGCTCCTCAGCAAGAAACATACTACTGTAGTCTCCCATGATCTACAAGGATTTTGCAAAGACATCTTTAGGACACTTGTTTATGATAATTTTAGTTCAACTTAATCAAATTAACGAACTCCCACTAAACTCAACATCTCTCCGGTTGATTAGTGACACACGATCCAAATCCACTACACCATCACCGATCATCACGTGAGATGATGTAGTTTCAATGGTGAACAACTCAGTGTTGATCATATCATTCATATGACTCGTGTTTAACCTTTCGGTTCATGTTCCCGAGGCCATGTCTGTACATGCTAGGCTCGTCAAGACAACCGTAGTATTTCCGCATGTGCAAACTGGCTTGCACCCGTTGTATGTGAACGTTGAATCTATCACACCCGATCATCACGTGATGCTTCGAAACGACGAACTTTCGCAACGGCGCATACTAGGGGAGAACACTTAATTATCTTAATATTAACATGAGAGATCACCTTATCATGCTACCGTCGCGATCACATCTAAGCATAACAATAAGGTGCATAAAAGGGATTAACATCACATGCAATTCATAATTGTGATATGATATGGCCTTTCTTCATATGCTCTTAGATCTCCATCTTCAAAGCGCCGGCAAGATCTCCATCTCCGGCATGATCTCCATCATCTTGGCGCCATCACCATGGTTGTCCACCAACTATTGCAACTACAACTAATGCTACTCTTAGCAATAAAGCAAAGCAATTACATGGTGATTTCATTGACACGCAGGTCACATAAAATAATAGA
The DNA here is from genome assembly GCA_012064385.1 of Puccinellia tenuiflora. Taxonomy (NCBI): domain Eukaryota; kingdom Viridiplantae; phylum Streptophyta; class Magnoliopsida; order Poales; family Poaceae; genus Puccinellia; species Puccinellia tenuiflora. Next base: position 218,614 of record QRDG01002002.1, on the reverse strand, counting down.
CAACCATATGGCTCCTGCCGGTTGCCGTACTCGTCGACATGCAAGTCGCGAAATATTACAAACATGATCATTGCATACATTATCACAAATCACATTGGCCATATCACATCACTTGACCCCCTCTGCAAAAACAAGTTAGACGCCTCTACTTTGTTTATGCAAATTTTACGTGGCTTGGGTCAACGAGATAGAACCGTTCTAATCTACGCAAAAACCACAACGGTGATATGATAGTTGCTTATTTACTCATCCTTTTGAAAGGCCTTCCATTGAAAATTGCATCCTCACTAAAGCAAGAGAAACAAACACCCGCCAGCCACTTATGTAAAACAAGTTGCATGTCAGTCGTGGAACCGGTCTCTCGTGCGTGGACGAGTAAGGTTGGTCCGGGCCGCTTCAATCTCACAATACCGCAAAGATGCAAAGTGCACGCGAGAAGGTAGCAACATAAAATATCAACGCCCACAACTCCTTGTGTTCTAATCGCATCAACACCTACGAATAGATCTAGGCTCTGATACCACTGATGGGGTCGCAGCATGGAAAACAAAAATTTTCTACGCGGCAAAGCGGAATAAACCCCAAGGATCTAGATCTATGAGATGAAGATAGCGAAGATGAGATCCAATCTCTTACCCTCGAAGATCAACAAACGCGTTTTGTTGGTGCAGGGGTTGGCTAGTCGATCCCCGCAACTAGACTCGTCTAGTCGCGAGGAGATGTATTATCCTCGAGATCCAATCCGGTGAAGTGCAGCAACGGGCAGCACCTCCGCGGCATCCACACGTACAGCTCGATGAAGACGTCGACTCCTTGATCCCGCAAGCGAGAAGACGTGGCCTTGATGATCTCAGCAGCACGACGGTAGTGCCGGTGATGATGACGATCTCCGCGAGCAGGGCTTCGCCAAGCCAAGCAAGAGGAGAGGGAGAGGAGCAAGGTGGCGCAGCAGCCCTAGGGCATAGGGATGGTGCGGCTAGGTGTGGAGGAGAGGTGGCGGCAGCCCTCCGGGAGAGGAGGGGTGCGGCTAGGGTTAGAGGGAGAGAGGGGGGTGCGGCTAGAGGTGGCCTCCAAGGGGTGTGTTGCGCCTCCCCCTCCCCTCCTTTATATAGGTGGCGGCTAGGGCAAGGGTAGGGGCCGGCCGGCCCCCCTCTTGTCTTGCCCCCCAAGTTGGAGTCCTTCTAGAACTCCTCCTTGGGCCCCTTTCCTAAAGGGGTGGAGAGCCCACCTCCTAGTCCAACTAGGAGTGGGACTCCCCTCCTTCTTGTGCCGCACCACCCATATGGGCCTAGGTGGTGCGCCCCACCAAGTGGTGGCAGCACCCCTTTGCACCATGTGGGCCCCATACAAAATATGTGGTCCCACTTCTAGACCCTTCTAGAACATTCCGGAACCTTCCGGTACCCTGTCAATAATTTCCGGAACTTTTCCGAAACCTCCGGAAACAACTTTCCATATATGAATCTTATTCTCCGGACTCCTCCGGAACCTCTCGTGACGTCCGGGATCCCATCCGAGACTCCGAATCACCATTCGTTCACTTCATCATTTAATTCATCGCAAAACCTAATTTCATCGGAACGTTAAGTGTGTGACCCTACGGGTTCGAGAATGCATAGACATGATCATATCAATAATTAATAGCGGGACCGGGATGCCCATATTAATTCCTATACACTCAACGAAAACCTTTTCTCGATTGAACCACGATGCCGGAGATTCAATTAATCTCATATACGATTCCCTTTGTCTCACGATATTTTACTTGCCCGAGATATAATCGTTGACATCCCCATGTCTAGTTTAATCTCGTTACCGGCAAGTTCTCTTTACTCGTCCATAATATAGGATCCCGGTGATTACAACTTAATCACATGTCTGCAGACTTTTGATGCTATATTACCGAGAAGGCCTGGAGATATCTTCTCCGTCACATGGAGGGACAAATTCCACTCTCGATTCATATCACCCAACAACCCACCATCGGAGATACCTGAAAGCCACCTTTATAATCACCCAGTTACGAAGTGACGTTTGATGTCCACAAAGTATTCCTCCGGTGAATGGGAGTGATATAATCTCATGGTCTAAGGAAACTATATTTGGCATATTAAAAGTGTTGACAACAAAACTTTTGTGACACGATTAATTGCAACTCTTTATTTGGGTCATGTCCATCACACCATTACTCCTAATGATATGACTCCGTTATCAAGTGACTATAACAAGTCCATAGTTAGGAAACTCTAACTATCTTTTGATCAACGAACTAGTCCTTTAGAGGCTCACTAGGGACTCCTGGTGTTTATATTCCACACATGTATTATGTTTCCATTTAATACAATTATAGCATGGATAATAAACTATTATCATAAATGTGAATATGCTTAATAAACCATTTTATTATTGCCTCTAGGGCATATTCCCAACATCCCTCACCTTGCTGTCAGTTGTGCGTGTCTCCTTGCGCGCCACATCCCTCGCCCACTCGGCGTTGGTCATGCCCGGCGGCCTCTTCCTCGAAGCCCTCAGCTTCCTCAGCGATGGGTCTCCGTTGGTTGATCGAGGGCCATTGAATTTCTATGACGCCATGGTGTGCGGTGGATTTGGAGGCGCGCGGCAAGAAATGGCGGGAGCTGCGGGCTAGCTATAGGGGGAAGAAAAGGAGGGAATCGAAAAAGGGAGAGAAAATGTCTTGTCTCGCCGACAGAGCTGGCCCACTTGCCTTTTTGCTTCTGCTGGTGCCCCCACGCGCACCTTAGAGTGTTGGGTTCGGCTTGGGTTTGCCGGATAAAATTTTGGCCCAATCCGGCGGAAAACTGGTATATGACACTAGTGGAAAACATGCCTTTGGTCCCGGGCCCAAAGGGCCTTTAGTCCCGGTTGCGCAACCGGGAAAGGCCCCACCCTTTAACCGGGACTAAAGGGGCTCCACGTGGCCGCTCTCGAGCGCCAGGGTAGGAGAACCTTTAGTCCCGGTTGGTAACACCAACCGGGACTAAAGGTCTGCACGCGTCAGCTGGGGTTTAGGGTTTAGGGGTTCATTTAGTGTTTTTCTTTTCAATTTGTATTTACCATTCAATTCTTTTTCATTTAGTGTTTTCCTTTTTATTTTATGTTTTGCATTCAATTCGACGGTACTACATACAACAATAAAGGAACCATTACACAACAGTGTTATGAATATAGAGATCATAGAGACCTCTTTCTTCATGCTTGGTCGAACATATTACATATAGTACCATATATACAATACAATATCTCTTACGATCCCTAGTATCTAACTACCAATTAGGGATGGTATTCTCCATCTTTAGATATGACATCTTTAAGTAAGAATCCCGCCAACTCCTCTTGAATTGATCGCACGCGTTCCTTTGGTAGGAGCCCGTCCCACATCCGTTCGATCTAATTTAAAGAAGGCGGTCAATATATATGAATGAATCTCAACACAATTGATGGTAATAAAATAATATTGTGAATATTGTTTACGTACTCGAAGTTGTTCTAAGATTCTGCCCGTCTCATAGGTCGTCTGGCGAATGAACTCGCAGACGTAGTATCCACATAAATTATTCCCGGATCCCTGCCTCGGGCACTTTACGAGAACATAGTTCAATCAGAATAATAATAAAGCATGATAATAGTATTGAAACTAGAATCAAACAGATGCGCGGGTCTAGCTAGTAGTACTTACATTTAGTTCTTTAAATGTAAGCTTCTCTTTCCAATCACCCTTAGCCCTCTTGGTGAACCGTTTCCAAGCCCTGCTAGGCAAAGAAAATGAATAAAGGACTTATTAATTACTAGATATCAAGAAATAAACGAAAGTTACCGATATAGTGCCAGAATGATTGAAATTACCTCTAGAGTATTTCACCCATATCCCCCACTTCTCAAGTTTATTACGTTGCGGGTCCATGACTTCTACTAGTCCTTTGTCAGGAAGAATGATTAGCAGAATAAAGTGTAACCTGCACATGCATAACTCGTTAATTACACTTAACATCGAGTAAGCGAAAAGAATGTGTACACGACAGTAACACTCAACCGAAGTTGTAAGGAAATAGTATTTCCCTTTTGGTTTCTTGTCTTCTTAACACCCTTACTAAGTTATCCTCCGTTTGCTTGGCTTGATTTATTAGATTATATTGATGAACGACATATGGGTCAACGAATCCAAGGTCATAGATTCGTCCTTGTTTGCATTCGAGAATCTTCAATCTGCATAATAGAGTGAGGATAATTATACATGCAATGAACGAGCTGAGCTAGAGACTTAATTACAGAAAAAATACTTACAGACAATAGGCACCGACGATAGATTTGTTGATGGCGTCTTGATTGAATAACTGAAATAATTCTTCAAATTTAATGTGTATCTCGTCATTTCCACGCAAGTAATGCTCATCTTTAATTCCCAAAATAATCCAGTTTGCCCCTTTCTTTGTATCTTCCATGTACCACTGATGCAATCTTCGCATTTTTATTGATAGCTTCGGGACCTCCTCAGGTTTGACAAGAGGATTCCCGTACTGGTATTTGTATGCTAACTCAGCCATGGGGAACTCTACTATAGAGCCTAAGTATTCAGCCATAGACACACGAAGATCATCGGCCGCTTCTCTGATTAGTTTTGTACAGTTCGAATCATAAGGGATATCGGAAAACACATTGAGTGGGGGGCACGATTGGTTTTCCTGTTCTCCGAGCTGGCCAACTTTTTTCCCGCTTGCACGCGGCCACTGCACATGTTCTTCATATGACTTCGTAATAGAGCGGTCATAGTCTGATACCAGCTGCTCAGGTGGTCGCTTCAGGTTTTCCAAAAGTTTCTTCACTTTTGACGGATCTATTTTCTCCTTTGGCTCGGGCCGTTTCGGTGCTAATTGGCATTTCACCTCCACTGCAACTTCTATGTCAAGTTCCTCATCAGTCTTCTCGTAAGCTAACTTCTTGGCAGGAGCGGCCTTCGCTTTTTTCGTTGAGGATTTACTCGGAGATGTAGCACTAGCCGCTGGAGCGGCGCTGGCGATGCTCTTCCGCTTTAGAACCCGAGGCTAAGGTGGCGGAGGCGGCTGAGCCTGCTGAGGCGGCGAAGGCGGCTGAGTCTGCTGAGGCGGCGGAGATGGCTAATTCTACTGCAGCGGCGAAGGAGGCTGAGTCAGGTGAGGCGACGGATATGGCTGAGGCGGCGGAGACGGCGGAGGCGGCGGAGACGGATGAGGCGGCGGAGACAGTGGCCTTGGCTTCCAATTTGGAAGCACGATGTGTTCCTTTCGCCATAGAACAGTAGTTTTTCTGCCTTCTCTCAGTGCAGTCTCCCCTTCACCTCTCGGGTAGTCAAGCTCCAGTTCCTCAAATCCCTTTGTAACTTCATCCACTGCGACAACAACATAGCCATCTGGAATCGGAGAGGAATGGTAAGTTCCATTAGGTACAGGAGGTAAGACAACGCCGACCACCACCTTCACGGATAGGTTCATCAATGGAGCATGTAGCTCACAATTTTCCCTCTGCGTGATATCATCCACAGGGTAGCGACGAGCCGTGATATCATCAGGACGAACAAGCTCCGTGGAAGCCACGCTGCTTTTCTGCTGAGATGGTGGGCCGCTAATTTGCAATGTAGGATCTTCGTGCCACTGAGATTGGCTGGTAGCTTGCTGGCTGGTAAGTGCGTCTAGTATCTCTTGCTGCCTCGCTACTTTTTCTTCTATCTGCTTCAGCCGGTCTGCCTCCTCTTTCTTTTTCCTCCCTCGGCTTCTATAACTGTCATTGCAGTCGGGAAACCCATACTTCCACGGAACGGAGCCGGGTGTGCCTCGTGTTCGTCCACTGTGTTCATCATTCCCGAGGGCGCGTGTCAGCTCGACCTTCTCTCTGTATGGATGGAACTTCCTATCCTGCACATCCTGCATTGCCTTTTTAAGTCCATTGAGGGGTGTTGCAAGTTGTGCTTTTGTAAAAATACACTTCCCTGTTTCTGGGTGCAACTTTCCCCCATGCCCGTAAAACCAAAGTTTTGCTTGTTCAGCCCACCCCTGTGTGTCACGAATTATCCCTTTTTCAAGCAGGTCATTCTCATCTTTCTCCAACTTAGGCTTGGTAGCCCTGTAGCCACCTGACCCCATGCGATGGTGATATTCTTTCTTTGCAGCATTTTTCTTATTTATTGTTGACCTTTTCTTAGTTTCCTCCGATTTCTTGTACTCGACAAATTCGTCCAAGTGATCTTTTAGCTTCTCATTCGCTCCATTGAACTCCGGAGTATTTACTTTCAGGATATAATCCTTGTTCAATCTTTTCTTCCAGTTGACAAATTGTTCGGCCATCTTCTTAAGTGTCCACTCCTTGACTTTTTGCTCTATGGGATCCTCGTTATTTTCATCCCCCTCTAACGGATTAGCATCGTCCAAAGCATTTCGATGAGGTAGGGTGAAATTTGTCATGAGCGTCGTCCAAAGCATGTCTTTGGCTCTATCCTCGACAAAACTAATGGAAGAGCGTTGTCCAGCCGCCTTTGGCTTATTCCAGTCTTGAATGGTGATCGCGATGTTGTCCCTAACAACAACTCCGCATTGACTTACAAATATTGCGGCGTGCATCACATGAGCAATCGGTCTACCATCTTCAGCGATTTCTTCGATCTTGTACCTCTCATGTTCATCCAACTTATTGGCTGCGCCTCATTTCTTTTCAGAAGATTTGCTCGATCCGGAGGGCTAAAAGAAGAAAGAGCGTTAATATATGTATATACAAATCAAACAATGCATCTAATCAATAGAGGCTTAATTAATATACCTCACCGGACTCTGTAGTAATTAAGGTTCGAGAACCGGAGCCATCAGCTTCTCCCTCCATTTCCTCACCGGAGCCGTCAGCTTCTCCCTCCACTCCCTCACCGGAGTCGTTCAAAAACTGCGAGGTGATACCAATGTCATCCCCATCGCGGATCATATCCTCCAATATGTTTTCCTGTTCTTCGTCTCTGCCGTGATCCATAGTTTCTGCAAAGACATTTGCAAAGAGATATAACATATCAAAAAAAGCATTTGCAAAGAATTTCATTTGCAATTTTTATCATGACACAAATACTATGTTTTATGCCAATTGCAATTTTTATTACACACAAGTACTAAATTATTACAATTTTTATTACTGAACCAAATTGATTAACTTGATTTTCATTACTAGCAATCTCAAGTAATTTTTAACATGATTAACTCCACTAATTGTATATTACTAAATTATGCTATTTTTATTACACACAAGTACTAAATTATTACAATTTTTATTACTAGAAATTTTTATTACTAAACCAAATTGATTAACTTGATTTTTATTACTAGCAATCTCAAGTAATTTTTTAACATGATTAACTCCACTAATTGTATATTACTAAATTATGCAATTTTTATTACACACAAGTACTAAATTATTACAATTTTTATTACTAAACCAAATTGATTAACTTGATTTTTATTACTAGCAATCTCAAGTAGTTTTTTAACATGATAACTCCACTAATTGTATATTACTAAATTATGCAATTTTTATTACACACAAGTACAAAATTATTACAATTTTTATTACTAAACCAAATTGATTAACTTGATTTTTATTACTAGCAATCTCAAGTAATTTTTTAACATGATTAACTCCACTAATTGTATATTACTAAATTATGCAATTTTTATATTACATTTTTTTTATTATTGCAAGATTTATTAAACAATTTTTTATTACAAATTGCAATTTTTATTAAGGTTTCGTGGGGAAGATTTCGTGGGGACCTATAGCACGTCATTGCCCCCCATTGTTGACCTCTTGAAGCTTGGTTTTCTCTCTATTCCTCCATGATTCTTGCCTCAAATTAGAGGGAAAAGAGAGAGGATATCTAGATCTACATTTCCACCAATCCATCTCTCCTCTAAGTGAGGAGAACCCTTTGGATCTAGATCTTGGATATTCATTTGTTGAGTTCTTCCTTGTTCTTCCTCTCTTATTCCCTCATAAGCATTTGTTGCTTTGTTGGAATTTGAGAGTGAAGGATTTGAGCACTTGTGCTCTTGCCATTGCATTTGGTGCATCGGTTTGTGCTCTCCACAAAGATTCGTGGAAGTTGAAGGTTGAGAAGCTTGTTACTCTTGGGTGCATTGTGTTCCCAAAGATCTCGTGCCTCTTGGGTGCATTGTGTACCCTAGACGGTTTGTGTTGTCGCGAAGACTTCGAGTTGTGAAGCTTCGGGCAAGGTTTGGGAGTCCCTGATTGAGTTGTGGGTGTGTGCCCCAAGATCGTTGTAAAGGCTCCGGATTCCGCCTTAAAGGATTCCGATAGTGGAAGGTGACCCTAACCCTTGGGGTGAGGTTCATCGGAGAATAGGGTGAGGCCTTTTGTGGCGTATTGAGTAGGCCTTTGTGGCGAGCTCAAACCCCTCCAACGAGAAGTACTCCCTTAACAAGGAGGAACTCGGGAATACATCCTCGTCTCCGCGTGCCTCGATTATTTCTATACCCGAGCTCTTTACTTATGCACTTTACATTGTGATAGCCCTCGTGCTTGAAGTATTATATCTTGCTATCACTTTGTTGTTATCTTGCTTAGCATAAGTTGTTGGTGCACATAGGGGAACCTAGTATTTTAGGTTTTGTGTGCTTGATAAATTAAATGCTAGTTTTATCCGCATTTATCAAGCCATAATCATAAATTTTTTAAATTGCCTATTCACCTCCCTCTAGGCGACATCCTTGTCCTTTCAGCGTGGAGGCCGGCGGAGGGCTCGGGCGTCGAGGGGCGCGGCGGAATTTTGGCAGCCTGACGGCGTCGGTTCCGTCGCGCTCCTTAGTTCTTCGAGTTCGTCAATGGAGGGAGTTGTGGGGAGAAGAGAGGAGTTATATATATAGGAGAGGCCTCTAGTCCCGGTTCCAGCCACGAACTGGGACTAAAGACTCTTTAGTTCCGGTTGTAGCCACCAACCGGGATGAAAGGTCAAAGCCACCTTTAGTCCCGGTTGGTGGCTACAACCGGGACTAAAGGGGCTTTTGAAAATTCCTTTTCGGGCTGAAATTTGTTTCCCGCCTTATTTCATATTTAGGGGTTTAATTTAATTTAATTTATTTCTGATTTCTTTTATTTGGATTGATTTATTTCAAATTATTCATTTCATTATATCTATCATTCATTATATCTATTCATTTCATTTATATCTATTGATTTAATTGTTCAAATCAAGTCAAATTATTTTCTAAAAATTTGTAAAAATCATATCTATTGATTTATATTTATATCTATTCATTTCATTTATATCTATTGATTTAATTGTTCAAATCAAGTCAAATTATTTTCTAAAAATGCACTAAACAAATGAGATACACATAACAAATGAGATACACATTAAATGTACTAAACAAATGAGATAAACATTTGTGCCAAGTTTGAGAACACTCATACATAAATTGTTTAATATATTATTACACATAACCAACATCCCCATCTAGCGTATGTCCCTTGCTTATGATCGCGCCGGCCGCAACCATGGAGCATCTTCATCATTTAGCAGGATGCTTGGGTCAATGTCCACTGTGAAGGGCAGAATTTCATCAAACTTATTATAATCTTCTGACATGTCTGTCTTGTCCTCCACTCCCACTATGTTTCTTTTTCCTGAAAGAACTATGTGACGCTTTGGCTCATCGGATGATGTATTCGTTTGCTTATTTTTCTTGGTTTGGTAGACATGTCCTTCACATATAAAACCTGAGCCACATCATTGGCTAGGACGAATGGTTCGTCTCTGTAACCAATATTGTTGAGATCCACTGTTGTCATTCTGTATGGCTTGTCTACCTAAACCCCGACTCCATTCAACTTGACCCATTTGCTCCGAAATAAAGGGACCTTAAAAGAAGGTCCATATTCAAGTTCCCATATATCCTCTATGTAACCATAACATGTGTCCTTTTGCCCATTGTTGTTTGTTGCATCAAATCGGACACCACTGTTTTGGTTGCTGCTCTTTTTATCTTGGGCGATCATGTAAAATGTATTCCCATTTATCTCGTACCCTTGGAAAGTAAATACAGTTGAAGATGGTGACCTGGCCAACAAGTACAGCTGATCTCCAACAATGTTGTTATTCATGAGATGTGTTTGCAACCAACCGCCGAAAGTCTCCATGTGTTCATGTGTAATCCAGGTGTCAGACTGCCCCGGGTGTTGGAAGCGTACAATATTCATGTGTTCCTCGATATACGGAGCCACCAAGGTAGAACTTTGTAGAACTGTGTAGTGTGTTTGAGTGAAAGAATGCCCGCCCCTACATATTGTTGCTTTCTTTCCTAGCGTGCCTTTTCCACTCAGTCTCCCCTCATGCCGTGATTGTGGAACACCAATCGGCTTAAGGTCAGGAATAAAGTCAACACATAACTCAATGACCTCCTCTGTTCCATAGCCCTTGGAGATGCTTCCTTCAGGCCTAGCATGGTTATGGACACATTGCTTTAAGACTCCCATGAACCTCTCAAAGGGGGAACATATTGTGTAGAAATACATGACCGAGAATGGAAATCTCTTCGACTAGGTGCACTAGGAGATGCGTCATAATATTGAAGAAGGATGGTGGGAACACCAACTCAAAACTAACAAGATATTGGACCACATCATTCTGTAACCTTGGCAGAATATCTGGATTGATTACCTTCTGAGATATTGCATTGAGGAATGCACATAGCTTCACAATGGGTACTCGAACATTTTCCGGTAGAAGCCCCCTCAATGCAACCGGAAGCAACTGCGTCATAATCACGTGACAGTCATGAGACTTCAGGTTTTGGAATTTTTTTTCTGCCATATTTATTATTCCCTTTATATTCGACGAGAAGCCAGACGGGACCTTGATACGGCTCAGGCATTAAAAAAAGATTTCCTTCTCTGCTTTGGTAAGAGCATAGCTGGTCCGGGTCTTGTCCTGTGGATGCATGTTGTCTGAGTCTTTCATACGTTGCTGGTCTTTCCGTGCTTCCGGTGTATCTTTTGTCTTCCCATACACGCCCAAGAAGCCTAGCAGGTTCACGCAAAGATTCTTCGTCACGTGCATCACGTCGATTGAAGAGCGGACCTCTAGGACTTTCCAATAGGGTAGCTCCCAAAATATAGATTTATTCTTCCACATGGGCGCGTGTCCGGTAGCGTCATTCGGAATAGATTGACTGCCAGGACCCTTTCCAAATATCACTTCTAGATCATTGACCATACCAAATATATCATCACCAGTACGGTGGACAGGCTTCCTTCGACGATCGGTCATACCTTTGAAATGCTTGCCTTTCTTTCTTACGGGATGCTTGGTCGGAAGAAATTGATGATGCCCCAGGTACACAACCTTCTTATATTTCTCTAAATATGTACTATTAGTCTCATCTAAATAGTGCATGCATGCATTATATCCCTTGCTTGTCTGTCCTGAAAGGTTACTAAGAGCTGGCCAATCATTGATGGTTACGAACAACAACGCTCATAGGTCAAATTCCTCCTGTTTGTGCTCATCCCACACACGTACACCTTTTACGTCCCACAACTGTAGAAGTTCTTCAACTAATGGCTTTAGGTATACATCAATGTTGTTGCCGGATTGCTTCGAGGCTTGGATGAGCACTGGCATCATAATAAACTTCCGCTTCATGCACAACCAAGGTTATAGATACATAGAGTCACAGGCCAGGTGATATGACTGTAACTCTGCTCTCCAAAAGGATTCATGCCATCTGTACTTAGACCAAACCTTAAGTTCCTTACGTCATCTGCAAAGTCTGGGAACTCTCTCTCAATTTTTCTCCACTACGACCCATCAACGGGGTGTCTCAATATCGCATCTTTCTTACGGTCTTCTTTGTGCCATCGCAACAATCTGGCATGCTCTTTATTTATGAACAAACGTTTCAACCGTGGTATTATAGCAGCATACCACATCACCTTGGCAGGAAACCTTTTCCTGGGGCGCTCGCCCTCAACATCACCATGGTCATCTCGTCTGATCTTATACCGCAATGCAGTGCATACCGGGCATGCATCAAAATTCTCGTACTCCTCACCGTGGTAGAGGATGCAGTCATTAGGGCATGCATGTATCTTCTGCACGTCTAATCCTAGAAGACAGACAACCTTCTTTGCTTCATACGTACTGGCAGGCAATTCGTTACTCTTTGGAAGCTTCTTCTTTTTCATTATTTTCAGCAACTTTTCAAATCCCTTGTCAGTCACACCGTTCTTTGCCTTCCATGGCAGCAATTCCAGTGTACTACCCAACTTTTTCAGGCCATCTTCGCAATTTGGGTACAACGGTTTGTTGTGATCCTCTAACATGCGTGCGAATTTCAACCTCTCATTTTCAGTTTCGCAGTCTCTCTTTGGATCAGCAATGGCCCGACCAAGATCATCAGCCGGCTTATCTGATGCCTCTTGATCTTCAGCTTCCCCCGTTCTAGTATCACCGTATTCAGGGAACATAGGATAGTTTTCACCATCCTCTTCTTCTTCATTGTCTTCCATCATAACCCCTCTTTCTCCGTGCTTGGTCCAACAATTATAGCCGGGCATGAAACTGTACCGAAGCAGGTGGGTGTGAAGGATTTTCGAGAAAGAGTAATCCTTCTTATTCTGACAGACAACACATCGACAACACATAAAACCATTATGATCGTTTGCCTCGGCCACACCGATAAAACTACGCAGGCCCATAATGAACTCGCCAGTCCGTCGGTCACCGTACATCCATTGCCGGTACATCCAGCACCTCTTATATTGCGAGATATATATTGCCGACTCATCTGCATTATATAAGTATATAAAAAATCATTACACACAACATTATGAATAGAGAAGTGACCAAATTAATTAATACAAGTTCATCACATTAGAACCAAAGTAGAGTAGTGACCAAATATAATACATAGTTCTCATAAAACATACATTGAAACTAACATGCAAACTATCTAATGCATTTAAATGCAACAACACATGCGATCAAAATTGCAACTAAGGTAACCATTGATCCAACAGTATAATGATACCAAGCCTCTTATTAATGGCATATTTTCTAATCTTTTTAATCTTCGAGCACATTGCATCCATCTTGATCTTGTGATCATCGACGACATCGGCAAGATACAACTCCAATTTCGTCTTCTCTTCTTCAATTTTTCTTTCAAATCATCGTTTTCTTTTTCAACTAAATTTAACTTCTCGACAAGAGGGTCGGTTGGAATTTCCGGTTCATATATCTCCTAGATAAAAATATCTATGTAAAGTGTTGGTCAGCATAATTATTATAAACACGAAATTAAACAAATAGTTATAAAAGATAATATACCACATCCGAATCATAGACCGAACGAGGGCCGACGGGGACAGATATCAAAACCATGACACTATACATATAACAAACAATCATACAGGTAAGAAAAATTATACAAGTAACTATGTAAATCATATAAATAAGAATTTTTTAAATAAGAACAAGAGGCTCACCAAGATGGTGCCGGCGACGGGGCGGCGCGGGCGATCGACGGTGGTGAGGACAGGGACAGGGACAGGACGGAAGTAAAACCCACAAATCATACTTTAATTTGAGCTCAAATTGCATATAAAACAAATAAACTAGCAATGTGCATTACACAACTAACCTAGAATTTGAGCTAAACTAACTTAGGCATTTCATCAAACACCTAGCTAGCAATACCAATGAAATGAGGAGCAAAACTAGCAATGGGGATGAACTCGAGCTCCGGGAGGATGAAGTTTCTAACCTATTAGAGCCCTTGGATAGATGGGGCGCCCTTAATCTTGACAAATCGTGGAAAAAATGTGGATAAATTCAAGCTCGGGGAGGAGATAGAGGAGAACAATGGTGATGAACTCGAGCTCCTCGGGCAGGAAGAAGATGATATAGTGAGAACTTGACTTTAGTCCCGGTTCGTATTACAAACCGGGACTAAACGTTCATCTTTAGTCCCGGTTTGTAATACGAACCGGGACTAAAGGTTCTCGGGCTGTCTCCACCTCGGCGGCTGCCTACCACAACCCTTTAGTCCCGGTTCGTATCACAAACCGGGACAAAAGGTTCCCTACGAACCGGGACTAGAACCTGCCGGCGTCCTGGCAGTTTGAACCGGGACTAATGCTCACATTAGTCCCGGTTCCAATTGTGGCCGGGACGGAAGCTCCAGACGAAAGCTATGTTTTCCACTAGTGGGAGGTGGCGACTGGAAGGATTTCGCTTCCCGGCGGAAAAAGGTGTCCTGGGGGGCCTCTCGGGGGGACTACTGGAGTTGCTCTAAGGTCCAGGGCTCCACTGAGGGTGCAAAAAAGATGGGTGATCGACTCCGGTTTATTTTTTGTGTACACCAGAAATCGGAAACGGGTATTTCCTTTTAGTTAGTATAGATGCTATAATACATTAATATGGTCATTCGGGATATTATAAGTGATGCCAATATAATGAAAGAAACGGTGTTGAGAACCGTTTCTTGTGCTACCATATCAGCAATAGTGTCAAGGCGACAGGGTCATTCTCCATTTCCGTTGTATCTTTTGACCTTAGCATATGTGGTTGGACTCGTGTTGTATTGTGTACAAGTGTGTTTGAAAAAATAGCTACGTACCTTGTCCAATCACAGTTGTTGGCGACTATAGATGGTAAATCAACCTCAGAATCGACAAACAGAAGCCACCATAACTGAACTAGCTAACAGTTGTGCAAAGATTATTTGGCCAGATAATAAATTATGGAAATATCTGTAATTCATTTTTTGGAAAAATAATCTCCACATATTAATTAGTGCAATTTACATTTGTTATGTGGATGCAACTTACATTTTTTCCCCGTCACAGGTACAACATTTTTATGAGAAAAGTGGTACTAAGAAGGTATTGAATATATTATGATCCTAAATCTCCAGAATGATATGATCAAAAAGCATAAGCAAACGATGTAGAGAACTAGGTTACATATATTATTCTAGCACAAAGTTATACTATAAGACATGAAATTTGTATAATCCACTCTCCCTCTAAGTAGAGGAAAATAGTAGGCAACATCTCAGAAAAAATATATTCTGCAAGACGACACAACACAAAAATGATGGAATATTCCACTAGTTCTTGAAATTTCATATGAAATTTGCTTATGATATTTATTGCGTGAGAAACTTTTCCAACTCCTGCAGTTCTTGATCTTGCTGGAGCCGTGCTAGCTGATGGTTATGTATTTTCAGATCAACCGGTTTCATCGTTTGGGTGCTCCTCTCTTGGTATGAACTGTTTGACACAATAGAGCCCCTAGTATCACCAACAACAAGTGTTGGGTGCTGATTATGTATGTTTAGTTGCTCTGGTTGCATCATTTGAGGGCGCGTCTCTTGGTAGGAACTGTTTGACGTGGAAGAGCCCCTAATCTCACCAACAAGAAGTTTGAGACGACGAACTTCATCATTTAGTGTTTCATTCAGAGCTGTGTACATGAATGATAAAAATATCCGGGTTAGCGACTGGACTACGTAAGTCCTAATATTTACATCCATTTAATAAAAAAAATCACATGGTAAACATGGAGAAAATAGCTAGTGCGCTTACATCATGAACTTCTAAAACTATCTACCATAACTAAAGTCGTACACAGTATATTACTTTTAACAACTATAGATTTGATTATACAGATTAATTTATTGTGCAAATCCAATTTTACAAAGTAAGATAATTAGAATAGCAACAACACGTACATGTAAATGACAAATATTTTATATTCTTACCAAATGTAAGCGGTATGTAACAGATAAGCGGAAATAATAAAAATGCTGAATTGATTGATGAAATGAATATACATGATGCTTTAGCGTGCATGAAACATATTCTTCAAAAATGATTTAAATGGCAATCTAGGACTAAACTACTTCATCTCGAACTAAGTATGTTGGCAACATAACTGAAGTCATAAAGGCAAGAAACTATCCGACAAGGAGACAATGTCACATTGGTATGTTTTTGATTGAGCATATATAAACATATAAATACCAACCAAGGTATTCTATTTATCTAAATGACTAATATAGAAAGATTGATAGCACATTCATGCTAGTACCCACAAAGTATTGAAACAATTGTTCATTATGTACGACATAAGTAGTAAAGTGAGTAAAACATTAGTTAAATTAGTTATGAACTGAGTGGCCAATGTATTACAGAGATATTTAAGCAAAATACACCAAGATGACAGTTTGTTCCTGTATATCTTACATTAGAAAAATCACAAACACACAAGCACATGCATTTGCATGCACATAAATGTTTCAAAACTTGTAACAAACGAGTTTGTTTCTCAAAAGAGATAGCATGTGGGTACGAACTTGTTGGTGACCATAAATGATTAATCTACATCGGAATCAATTGGGAGAAGCCACAATGATTAAGTGCTATAACGAAATTACAAATAAAGTTAATAATCTTTTAACTGGACCTTCTCACAACAATCAACGTAATTTAGATATTTTTATGTAGATGCAAAATATAATTGGTCCTATCCTATGTTAAACATTTTTTGTAAGGTTTCCGTCAAGCAAAATTAGTGAAATGCAATGCTTAGAAGAAACGTCGATACTAAGAACCAAGATAGATTAAATTTTGCATGTTGATTTGAAAAACCAAAGAAGGCATGATAAATAACCATAAGAAAATGGTATAATGAAAAATGTGGAGCGTAGGCACCATCCATGTCAGTTCGTAGTAGTGTGCATGCATAAATGTTGTTTCTCGAATTGTAATGCTCAAATGTAAGAAACAAGAATAGTTTACCGTTCTGTTGTTGTGTTTCCTGCTCAACTCCATACAGCTTGATCATCATCTCATTGTTTTCAGCTGTAAGAACATTGGTTTTACTCTGCAAACACGACAAGTCAACAACAAATAATAAAACGATTGTATAAAATATTGAATTATCTCATGAGATCGAATGATTCCTTCATATAGATGTGTCATTTCTTGTGGAAACGACCAAACAGTTATATTTTTGGAGGACAACTGACTGGGAGAATAAGTCCTTTTAGGTCTATTCCTGACTAGAGGGCAACTAGCATGCTGCTTTTTTCTAGGTACACATTGTCCTTGGAACAATGAATCCTCATGTCGAGTTCCGTCGTACACTTATAGGAAAACATTTGGCTGATTAGAGCAATGTTTTCCTCAATGCAGTAGAAGTAATTTAGATAACGCAGACGAGAACATGTTTAAGTGGAACTTACATAAATTGATTGTCCTCAGTAAATTCCATGAATTCAATGGATTAGTGGGGACGATTTAGATCGAAACTTCTACTGCAACTTAAACTACAGAGTACCACTAGAGATCAAAAGTGTTCGTTGGTTCCTATGCGGATGGTCATCCTCATTGAAGATCATTTGGTTAAGTGGAAGTGTTTTGGGGGCACATATATGTTGAAGCTTCTGTTTTTTGAACTAGAGACTATATATGCAACATGGCAGCATGGAAATTAGTCCAACTATTTCTACGTGACTGAGTTGTACTACTCCCACAAAAATTATGATCAAATAATTAATTCTGGGAATCACAAACCTTCAGTGAATGCACTCGTGCAGTCATCGACTCATTCTCCTGCTGCAGGTGCACGACTTGACGCTCAAGGTCAGACAAGTGCGCTAACTTTTTTTGCCTAGACCTTTCCGAAGCTCTTCGGTTCCTAAGGATCCTGCAAATAAATTTCACCAAAAAAGTGAAACTATATAGTTAGTAATATGCACAGGTATATTATTAGTAAAAAACAAAAAACATTTTCTCTGATGAACAGGTCCGAAAGAAGAACAGACAAATTACCTCCAAACCCTCTTAGGATCTTTCAGCACAAGGTCTCCGAGGCCCTTGTCCGCCATGATCTTATCAATGTCATACTGGGTGAATTGCCCATCAGCAAAATCCTTGACCAGCGGAGAAGGCAGCTGGTTCGGTTTGCTTTCCAAAACCATGAGGTCCGCGCTGCCGGACCCGGACGGCGCCGATGAGCTGCCGCCGCTTGTAAAGTTATTCTTCCCCAGCTGCGACGTCCCCCAACTCCAGTAGTCCACAGATTCCTTCTTCACTGCAAGGTTAGCTACAGGGGCGGGCATCGAGCTGGATGACGTGAGTGGTAGTGGTGTCGAGGGGGCTTGGGTGATGCACGTGTAGCCGGAGGAGTAGGGCTGGGGGGCTTGTGTGCTGGTGCTGCCAGAGGAGTTGAGATGACCACCCGGCGGCCCTTCCAGATCCACGTACGGAACGGCTTCAAGATCTACGTACTGAAAGGCTTCAAGATTCACGACCGTCGCTGTCTGCATAGGGGGTGGGTCTCTGAGGGCGGGGGGCAGGGGTGGAAGCACGATCCCCTCCGTCGACCCCAAGTCGACGTTGGTGGCCGTGCTCTGGGCTAACAGCGGCGCCGGGAGACCACCAGAACCCGACGGCGCCAGGTCGGCGGACCAAGTAAACGGCGGCTGCGTGCATGTGAGCGGCGCCAGGCCCACCACGCTAGCCAGACCGGTGCCGGGCGAGGAAAAGAAGGTGGCGTGGCCACCGCCCGACGTGGGATCGGTATCCATCGCCACAGGCGCCGGCGAGGGTGGTGGTGGCATCTGACAGAAGGAGGACACGGAGAAGGCACGCTTCCACGCATCATGGGCGGCGCTTCCTCCGTCCACGACGCCGCCGCCACTGTTACCGCCCGGCAGCGGCGATGGTGGCGGCCAGTAAGAGGATGAGCCGGCTGCGAATCCGGATCCGGAGGCGATGTCCTGTGAGACGGTACTGGAGATTCCTCCCGCGCCGGCCGACGCGTGAGTCATTGAAGACAGCAGCCGCAGCGACGGTGGTTGCTTGTAGGAGGACGAACCGGCTTTGCATCCGGGACTGGCCTGGGAGGCGAAATGGGCGGCGGCGGCGGCTGGGTTGTGCTGCAACGAATGACGGGGAGAGTTGTGGTGGGAGTTTCCGGCGCGGGGAAAGTTGGCGGTGATGGGCGAGCCGGGGTACAGCGGCGGGAGGAGCCGGCGGCTGCTCGTGGAGTCGTTCATCTCGTGGTTCTCCATAGGGAAGCTGGCGCTGGAATGTTAGCTAGCTAGATCGGGACAGGTTATTCCGGCGGCGTGAGGGTGCAAAGGGATCCGCGTTTCCGTTGATGCCAGTATATATACCGAGCGAGTGCGAACCGATATGGAAAGGAGCGGGAAGAAGGAGATGGTATGTAGGGTTTAAGCGGACAAGCACGCGCGATTCTCGTGCCTTCAGGATGGGCCATGTTGGGCCTCTTTGTACGTCCTTCCAGCCCATCCTTAAGAACTTTCGAGACAGTCTAGTCAGAGCTGAACGTTTCATCTTTTCTTTTAAGGGAGAATTACGAGTGGCATCACTAGATAGAACTGAAGAAGATTTGGTGAACGAAGAAGGTCAACGGGTTTATTATAAAACATAAAATAAAGGGAGGTAATTCAGTAGCTATCGCATGTTTCATTATTTTTCTTCCATTCAATAAAGCAAGTATTGTACGCCTAGTATTCCTCTCGTTGCGCCCTCGTGGCGACCTGAGGAACCCTAACCCGCCGCCGCCAGCTCCCCACTCCTTCTTCCTCCTCCTCGCCGCCACCATATGGCGTGGCCGGGCAAAGCCCTGGCCGTCGGTGGCGGTGGCGGGTTCTACTCCCACCTCGCGCGATAGGATCAGACCGGGCCGACGCCCTTGAGCCTGGGCGTGGTGCAACCGCCGGCACCACGGCATGGCGGCTCGCCAGCGCTCGATGGTGCGTTGCAGCGGCGATGCAGTGGATCGTGTGGTGGCGGTGTGCGAAGTGGATTGCGGCGGCTGCAGCTTCAAATTTCCGGTCGACACTGGTGGTGTATGATGCCGGTTGCACAAGGCTGCATACCGCCATCAGCGGCGGCGGCGGCTTCCGTGATCTGTGCGGCGGCGGGCTGCTAGGTCTCGATCTAGGTCCTTCGGGGCACGTTCAGGGCCGGCGGTCTTGTCCGTTGTGTACGCCCGCTGAGATCTCGCGGCGGCTACAACGTGGTCTAGTCGGCGGCGGGTTAGGAGATTCGCAGGTACCGGTGAAAACCGAGTATGATGGCGACGCCTTTGGCATCTTTGACCTTTTAAGAGGCATCGTCATTGTAACGCTCGTCTTCTGCCTCATGTCGCATCCGGGGGGAACCCTAGATCTGGGCTTACCGGATCGGACGATGGCGCTTTGACGTCGTTCTCCCTCTTGGGGGATCGTTTTGGGAGTTGTGCTGGCTGGAGGGATCACGAGGCAGAGCGGCGTGGAATACTCCACATCATCGACGACAAGTCTCGGTGGCGTGGTGCAGTAGGGCCTAGGCGTTGGATGCATGATGATGGATGCGCGCAACACGGTTTGTGCTGTCTAACGCCGTGACGGCGTCGACGGCAAGCCTTACAAGGTCATTGCATTTATCACTCCCGAAGATAGGTTGGTGGAACAGGGCGGCGGCGGCTTCCAAGTGTGCGCATGTGGTGCGTGCTGCGGGTCAGCTGAACTGGTTTGTGTTCCTAGCTCGCTGTCGGGTGGCTTGGTAAGGCCACCGGATTTAGATGATGTGCGTAGGTATGTGAGGTCAGAGAAGGTGGTTCCGATCAGTCCATCCCCTTCATCAAGTTTGTAGGTCTAGTGATTTATCAACAGAAAAGTGGCTTTCGGTTGATTGATGTATCTCTTTGTAAGACCTTATGGTTGATTCTTATAATAATTCAAAGATTGTGTGCGTCATTTTGATGCAGAGGCCGAGGGTCTCAACCTCCATTTAAAAAAAAAGCTCTTACACTAGTAGGAAAAGGGCTATAGCCGCCGGGGCCTCACTGGCGAACAAGAAAACAATGTTCGCCAGCGGTAAATAGCACTGGCGAACATGAATGCCTGTTCGCCAGTGGTAAGACAAGTACCACTGGCGCACAAAGTTCCCAGCGCGCCAGTGGCAAGCGCGGGTTCGGGCAACCCTAACGGTGCCACCTACCACTGGCGAACTATCTTAGCAGTTCGCCAGCGGTAAGTTAAGTGTCACTGGCGAACCATAGATATGGTTCGCCAGCGGTATGTAGTATACATAGCGCGCGCGGACCGGCCGGTCGAGCTCTCCCTCTCATCCCCAACTAATTTTCCAATTTTCCACTCGCGCGTCGTTAGGGCACCGTCGACTGCCGCGCGCCACCGCCGCCACCGTCGACTGCCGCGCGCCACCGTCACCACCGTCGACTCCCGCGGCCCGCGCGCACCGCCACCGCCGCCAACCCTCCTCTCCCCGTCGTCGTCGCCGCCGCCAGCACCCTCCTCTCCCCGTCGCAGTCGCCGCCGCCAGGCCTTCTCTCCCCGCCGCCGCCGCCAGCCCTCCTCCCGCGATCGTCAAGACCGGTAAGCTTCCCCTCCACCTGTCCTGACCTCAGTGTAGATCCCGACGCTCACTACTTTGGCTTTGATCTGGCGCCACTCGTCGATTGCGTGCGAGATTTGAGGAATTGGGGGTGGGGTGGGGGTGCTGGACCCAGTGGCGGAGCGTGTGGCACAAAACAAAGGGAGGGCCAATACTTGCATTACCAAGCAATCACCGAATCATGTACATGCCGTTTGCGATATGCTTCCATGGTTTTGTTTTGTATATGTTGATCGATTTGATGCTTCACGGCAAGAGTGACCGCATTGGCGCATGAAACCATGTGCTATGGCCACCTTCAGAAATAGAGAGCTAGGCTAGCTGCTATGGGGATTGGGGATGGGAGAATAAGAGGAGAGACAGAGCCACACACGATTATTAGGTCATACTAGTATATCTTAGCTAAAGTCTACCCGCAAAGACCAAAAAGGTCAACACTTTAACTAGTAAACTATCTGGATTAGCATTGATCAGCTAGGCCTAGTATATTTAGCATTTTGGAAGAAACACAGGTTTAGCTGGATTAATACATGGATTAATACACTTTAATATTGCTTCCTATGATTTGCTATGTAGCTAGCATTTGTTGTCTAAATCTGTTGGCTCGATCGATAGTTCCTAATTGTTGCCTTTCGATGAATACTAGCTGTTTGTTGCTTAGTGTAGTCTTGGGTTAATTAATACAATCTCTAAACAAATGAGGGTATATCTCTGATGAACGTTTGATCATTTGATTGCCCCATATCATAGTTTATAGATATACTCTTGTATATGATTCTAACCTTGTTTCATATTATAGTTTTATTACATTGCTTTATTATGATCGATGAGCTATTTAGGGTTGCTTGTGTGTGTGCCGATGATTAAAAATATTGTGTCACTATGTGGTAACCCTGAAGGTCTGCGGAGCCTTGTGATATGCACAAGTACAAGTCCTGTGCATCCTACTTGGCTTCGCCGATCCTTCAGGGCTACTAATAATTGTGTGTCCGATCTAAGTATGAGGCACAAATCAAAGTGATTTTTGTTTAGTTTTTGTCTTTTTCTATATGTTGATGTTTTTATTTTTTTCTCTTTTTCTTCAATAGCCGATGATTAAAAATGTTGTGGCACTAGGTGGTAGGCCTGTAGGTCTTGTGAGCCTTGTGATATGCACAAGTACCAAGTGTTGTGCATCATACTTGGCTCACAAGATCCTGCAGGTCTACTTGTGTGTCTGACCTAAGTATGAGGCGCAAAATCTAAGTCATTTTTATTTTGTTTTGTCTGTTTATTCGAAAGCCGATGATTAAAAATATTGTGGCACTATGTGGTAACTCTGAAGGTCTGTGGAGCCTTGTGATATGCACAAGTACAAGTCCTATGCATCCTACTTGGCTCCACCGATCCTCCAGGGCTACTAATAATTGTGTGTCCGACCTAAGTATGAGGCGCAAAATCTAAATCATTTTTATTTTGTTTTGTCTGTTTATTCGAAAGCCGATGATTAAAATGTTGTGGTACTAGGTTGTAGGCCTGCAGGTCTTGTGAGCCTTGTGATATGCATAAGTACCAAGTCTTGTGCATCATACTTGGCTCACCAGATCCTGCAAGTCTACTTGTGTGTCCGACCTAAGTATGAGGCGCAAAACCTAAGTCATTTTTATTTTGTTTTGTCTGTTTTTTCGAAAGCCGATGATTAAAATGTTGTGGCACTAGGTTGTAGGCCTGCAGGTCTTGTGAGCCTTGTGATATGCATAAGTACCAAGTCTTGTGCATCATACTTGGCTCACGAGATCCTGCAGGTCTACTTGTGTGTCCGACCTAAGTATGAGGCGCAAAATCTAAGTCATTTTTATTTTGTTTTGTCTTTTTCTTCTAAGCCGATGATTAAAATGTTGTGACACTGTATGATTCAGGGAGGAGCTAGTGAACCTTGTGATATGCATAAATAAACATTTTGTGCATCCTACTTGGTTCACTTGCTCCGTCTCTGAAATGTGTGTCCAATTTAAATATGTATGAGACATAAATCCGAAATCATTTTGTTTTTTCTCTCTCTTTCCGAATGCCGATGATTAAAATGTTGTGGCACACTATGTGATTCAGGGAGGTGCTAGCGGACCTTGTGATATGCACAAATAAACATCTTGTGCATACTCTTACTTGGTCCGCTTGCCCCGTTCCTGATCAATGTGTGTCCAATTATCTATGTATGAGGCATAAACTCGAATCATTTTGTTTCTTCTCTATGAATTGACAAAGCCGATGATTTAAACTATGCCACGGTAAAGGCAAGGAGAGTGTCTACAATGCCTTGTAGTATATATATAATTGGAGTGTTTGTATTAATACATGGTCTTGTGGACACTCTTTTTGCCTTGTTTTGCACGGCAATGATATATGAGGCTTTCCATTATTAACTTCTCGCATTTCGTAAATTTTAATATTACTTTTGTAACAAAATTTTGACTTAGGCATTTTTGACTTAGGTGTTCTCGGCGACGATGTCCATGTTGGACCAGAGGGGCGATGTGCAGGACTGGGCTCCACCGGGCTGGCACTGGGAGGTGCTACCTTCCGGGACGCGCAGCTTGGTGAGGAATCCGGGTGACGTCGTCGACCCGGATCTTCTGTGGTGCCAGTCGCGTGGGCCACGCTCGGTGCAGAGGGAGCCGGCCCCCAAGGAGGTGGTACGTCGCCGTATCAGGGAGGAGGATGAGAACGTCCGTCGCTACGTGTATCTATTTGATAGGCAGTATGATAGTAGGTGGTCGTTTCTTCAGAGGGTTCCTCCTCATGTGAGCTATGACCCTGTGAGGGTTCCTTCTCTTTGGATGCGCAGCGCCGTCGGCTCAGCACCCCGCGGATCAGGAACCGGTCGAAGTTAGTTTAATAGCTTCATGTATTAGCTAGTGATATGTAATAATATGATGAACTATGATTGTGATCAACTTTGTCTCCTTATACTATTTTGGAAATTGTGTATTTGTACTGGTTTGTCAAATATTTCTCTATATATACTGCTGGAATATGAATTTTGCTGTATATAAATTGCTGTAATACATTTCTGATTTTATTTTAAAAGTAGAAATATAAATTACTGGCGAACAGGTTCTTGTTCGCCAGTGGTAAGGGTCAATCGCCGGCGAACATATAACTGGTTCGCCAGTGGTATCTCACTTACCGCTGGCGAACATGATGTTCGCCAGTGGTAAGCTGTTACCACTGGCGATATGAGCGCTGGCGAACCACCAGTTCGCCAGCGGTAGACTTTTTACGTTCGCCAGTGATGACCATTTTCCTACTAGTATTATTAGAAAATATAGCGAATGATCGATTCACCATTGATAGCATTAACCCTAAAAGGAGGGATATTGTGATAATAGCGGCAGATCAAACAAGAACTTGATGAAAAGATAGAAAACAATTATTAAAAATCTGAAGCCAATTTGCGTCCAAATTTGGGTAGTGCCACTAGTTTTTATTTTTAAGTTGGCAGAAAACCAATAACTCTAACGATTTCGTTATTTTTGCACCAATCTATGCACTTGACTTGGACCGGTTAGTTATGGCCAACTTGTCGGCTATTTGATTCATTTTATGATATGTGAGTCCCACCTCTTGTCCACTTAGCAAAAATAAAATAAATAGTAATATGTATTTTTCTTACACGCGGGTCTCACCACTTTGCCGTGCCGCAACGACCAAAAATGGATCAACCAAATATAAGCCCGAACCATGCCACCCACTCATGCTCTGTGCATGCCACTCGCGTCCCCGCTTCACCACAAAGCCAAGTTTGATCTAACGCATCCGCCATACCCCGTCTATTTGCATGTATATTTCATCTTTATGATTAGAGAACAAGTGTGCGCATGTTCAAATAAATATCACTATCGTGATACAGACAACATGTCATCCCCTTGTGGACCATCGACATATTGGAACTAGTAGATGAAGTCGATGCCGACTCTCGCTACTAGGTTATACCGCCCTTTCGCGAGAGTATCTGCTTGCGAAAGCTCCCACGATCTAGCATCAAACTAGATGACGTCTCCGACGTATCCATGTGTACTAGTGTAGCGTCACTGTGATAGTCGTAATTTACAATACAAAGATAAGGCGGGGAACCAACTTTATGTGTATCTAAGCCTCCGCGATCGTACTCTAGATTAGATTTAGATGTTTTAGAGAGATTTGCCAGTGCTGAGAGAGAGAGAGGGAGAGATAGAGATGTTGGGGTTGCACCCGTCGGTTTAGGGCTGGAGAGTGCAGCTGTAAGGGGGATTGGCCGTGTGGCTGGGTTGGCCTGCCTTGACTACTTGGTTGCATATATATAGGGGGCCGAGCCCATGACTACCTAGCCGACCTAGGAAGCGGAGTCTCACAAGGACTACCTTCCTAGATCGGCCATGGGGAGGGAGAGTCCCTATGGGACTCCAACACCCCACACCCGCCACCCGCACACACACAAGCACGGTTTCCATAGGTTGATTGTCCCTCAATTATGACATCCTCACCTTCGAGCACTATGTTTCAGATCTCCATTAAGACATCACCATTTTAGCCTTTGGTTTGGTGAAGGGTAGCATTTACGACTTCCATGGGACAAACATAGAAGAGGAGGGTGATATATGGCTGCCCTTCTTGTTTCATATTTTTCTTTTTTCTACATATCATACTGTAAGAAAATCACAAATGTAAGGGCCATAGGTGTGCACGTGAATTATACATGCGTTTCACAAAATAGCTAGAATATGTGCGCACACGCACAATTGTTGGCAGCTATAGACGATATAAGCCACAATAGGTAAATTCATTGTTGTGGGAATATTATTTGTCCATAGAGTAAGTTAAATTATATAAAAAAACGAACTCTATAATCTATTATCTGGACAAAAAAATAGTGCAATTAAAATTTTATATGTGGAAGCAACATATAATAGTTCCTATCGCATATACATCTTTTTTCTGAGGTTTCTAGAGATGCTGAATTGGTGAAATACATTACTGCTCATGAGAAAAGTTGATGGTAAACAAGATAGACTGAATATACCATGGTTCGTCCCAAAAAGGACATGATAAATAAAAATTAGTAAACGGTAAAAAGAGAATTGGTTTTACATAATTATTGTAGCACAAAGTTATCCACAAAGACATGTGTATATAATCCAGTCTCCCTCCGAAAAGGAAAAGTATTTAGCAACAACAGACAAAATATCTTTAGAACGATGGATGACACAATTTGTTTGGAATTTTAGTTCCACAAGTGTTACCACACAAATATTATGTAGGAAAAATGTGCTATCTACCGAAATTTTAAGGTGAAACTTCCTTGTTGTATCTATTGTATAATAAAATTATGAAGCTAGGTCTTCCAAATATTGTTGGTCTTGCTGGAATTGTGCTAGCTGATCATTCTGTATTTGTGGCTTCTCTTGTTGCATCATTTGAGGGCTCATATCTTGGACTCTTGGTATGAACTGCTTGACACATGAGAGCCCCTAATCTCACCAGCAAGAACTTTGAGATGATGAACTTCAGCAGTTAGTTTTTCATTCAACACTGCATACATGAATAATGGAGATATTTGGATTACTAACTTAACTAGGTAAAAGTTAATAAAAATTTCCATGTGATCAGCCGAAAACAATCAGATGGTAAACATGAGTAAAATAGCTAGTCCGCCTAAAGCACAGAATTAGAAGGCTATATATAGCATAAGTGGAGACCTACAATAGATTACTATCGACGATTATAGATTTGAATTTGAGAAAGACACTAATAATGGCAAAAACATGTGAATGGAAATAACAAAAAGTATATATTCTTACAAAACATAAGTGAAATATAGCAAGTGGAAAATAGAAAGGCTGCTGAATTGGTTGATCAAGTGGATGTTTTGAAGCAAAATAAAAAATTCGCAACGTACATGATGCTTTGATGCACATAACACATTCTTTACTTTAAAACTATATAAATGTGTAACCAGGACTAAAATGATTCCTCTACATTAAGAAGGTTGGCAAAGTAAATCTACGCCGAGGGAGTTGTATGTTGATGATGCGAAGAAGACCAACTTGACTCACGAAAAATTCGCTTATGATCTCTCACCACCACCGTGAATGCTGATTTAATGAGCGTGTTTTATGATGGAATCAATTTGTTTCTTACACATCTATTTTTGTCAGGTATGTTTATTTTTAGTTTCCAAACTGCAAGGTTTTGTTTTGCCAGAATCCACTTTCAGTACTTATTCATTGAGACAAGTTGCTAATTTAAATGTTCAAAACTTTCAGTACCATTTTTACCCTGCAGCCTTGCGGAAGACATACTCTACACTTGGTATGTCAGCCCAATATTCAGCTAAGGAGGCTATATATCATCAGTAAAAGTTACTTTGCAATTTCTTCCTAATGTAAACACAAGCATCTCATTTTTTCTATTGTTTCATGTTGGTATATCCACTCTCTATTTTTCCAGTTTTTTTTTTCTTATTTCAGTTTTAGATACACCTGTTATTTTTCATTATTTAGCATTACAGAAATATTTATTAATGCAGCCTAGCTGTCACAACAAAAATGAAAGAAATAAACACATATTGATTTATCTACCAAACACGTGCGTTACTTGAGCTATTTGGATGGTTATCCTTTCTTGCTAGAAAAAATACGAGTCACCCATGAAGCCAATCCCTTGGGCCTACACAGCATATTAGCAAGTGTAGTTTACTTGACTAACTTCATTCCACAACATATTGTCTTTCTACTGTGTTTACCTTTGTTTGAAATTCTGAAATATGATTATTGACTCGCTGACTGGCGATTTGTGTTTGTTACAGAACTATGCACTCAATTTGGCTTTGAGATTGTGTCTTAACAAAGATGATTGTTTCAATTTTTTTTTGTCAGGATGCAGCTATTGGAGCTTAGTCAGGTTGTTTTCATCCATACTCCGTAATTAGTTTGCGAAAAGACAATTAGCTATCTATTGTGCATTCATATATTTATACTCAATAATGTCATTTTTTGGTAATGGTGATGCACTGATCAGTAGATTGTTTTCTTAGTTTTTTTGCAGAGCTATTTTACGACAATCCATAATGTTAGTCTCTAGAGGGAGCTTTCATATGAGACAAGAAAGAAATATCTAAAGAATATATATGTTTAGACGGTATAGCCTTATGATTCAATATGGACTAATGGCATTTTTTGACTCCTGTTGTGGGAAGGATGAAAGTGAATGCGTATGAGAATTCTTATGGGAACTACACAATGTATATGAGAATTCTAATGTAAATTACACATAGTCAATATTTGGGGTCATAGCTAGAAATCAAAGTAGTGATGCTTTAGTTGTAGATTGAAAATTATTGCCTGGGCGAGAAGCGGAGATTTTATCCTATATTGGTCAAAGTTGTATACCCTGTTGGTTCCATGGTACATGACGTACTGTATATTCCTCTAGCCCGGTTTAAATGATAAGTACGAGGATTTGTCTTACTTCTGTACCATTGTATTCATGTATCATTCCAAAGTATTTTTTCAATGAGTGGAATTAGTAATTATTTTTCTAAGCATTTTAGGAGTCAGTTCGCTGAGTAGAACAAGAAGTTTAGACGATGTTTCCTGCAGCACCGTGCGGGGTGTTTTCTATTTTATAAAATAGTTGATGACTGTAGTAGACATACACTTAATAAAATTTCACTAAAACTGCAATAAATATCCAAATAATGATTGGCGAACTTATATTTGTTCTTAGAACGCTACAAGCAAGCAAACAATTTTTAAGTGCGAAGGTATACTAGGTGCACCACACAGGCTTGTGAGAGAACATATGTATATATGTTCCACCAAATGTAGCTCGGCGCCAACAAATGTTTTTCCTCGATGCTTGTTAATTAATTTGGTGATGATGTAAAACTACTGTTATATAAATTGTTCACGGCACAAGAAAAATACAAATTAACGCATACTATTACATTTTATCACTTTAATATTGCTTGCAACTACTAATATTTAGTCTTGCTATGGCATACTATCAAAACTGTAGTCATTCTGCTTGTTCCTATATATCTTACTCTACAAAAGCACAAACACTCAAGCACAAGCGTGTTCGTGCACATCTACATTTCTAGAACTTCTGCCATATGAATGTGTTTCCCAAAGTATCCAGGCTGCGTAGACGCACTTGTTGGAGAATATAATAATTTATCTATCTTGGAATCAATTGATAAAAGGCGCAATTAAACATATGAGCACAATATTTTAACACCTAGAAAGATAATCTTTGCAGAAACATTACCGTAATTTTACAATTGGTTATGTCAATGCAATATAATTGTTTCTAACATGCACAAATTTTTTTCTCTAAGGTTTGATGCAAATTCGAAATGCACTAAATTAAAAGTCGATAGTAAAAATCACGATAGACTAAATATAATTTTGATCCTAAATGTCACCCATGAGATTATAAATAACCATAAGAAAATGGTTTAATTTGAAAAACGAAATCTTTAGGTAGAATGTATGGCATCATGTCAATTTGCAATAGCAAGGATGCATACATGTTGTTAGCTTGTAGAGCATGGTGGTGATCATTATTTTTGTGTGTGCAGAAAACACAATAATTAGGATCATTTTGAGGTTTCGGATGATTTATGACAAGGGAAGTGAGGAACTAAATGTTTATCTATGTATTGTAGGTTTAAGTTCAACCGCTACTTGGATAAATGTAAATGATGAACCCTATAAACTAAGAAAAGGTACAACGTCTATGAAGAATGTAATTATATTTTTTTTATCAAGGCGTAGATATACTGTACTATTAAAAGAGCCACTTGGGTAGTTAGAGGAATTTGGTCCTTTGGAAAAACTCCAAAACAAATCCTCAAAAATTCTTTTTTCTGCCTTTCTCCACAAAATAAACTTCCCGAAACCACTAGACACACCTAACACATTATATGGAACTTCCAGATCATTCAGAATGAGAGAATGGCAAGAAAACACGTTTTAACAGTTTTGGTTCATTCTGGTATTTCCGCGTGAATCCCTCCTTGGAACTACCGTGTGCTTTTCCTCCTTTAAGAAGTCACTACCATAGGCATGACATTTCCACGTGAATTTTTCCTTTAACCTACGAGCTGGGACCTAGCTATCAGCTTTTGTCAACTCGTTTTCAGATTGTGTGTTATGTTAGGGACGGAAGTTCTAGCAAGATTTTGTCTAGAACTAGCAGACACGTTGTTTTGTGTGGGACAAGAACTTGTGTTTGATCAGAACCACCGGGCGATCCTTAACAGGTACTCCCTCTGTTCCTAAATATAAGATGTTTTAGCATTTATCTTTCCATCCGTATCTAGACATGTTTTAATGTAAGGTTCAAATTAATCTTGCACTAAAACATGTCTAGATACGGATGGAAAGAGAAATGCTAAAACATCTTATATTTAGGAATGGAGGGAGTAGAAACCAACACCACGCTTTTCTAGTCAACAATGCATGTGCCTTCATTTGGCCAGTACAAGAATATCAGATAGACTAGTAAATAATGCTCATATATATGTAAGACAATATAATAGCATACCATTCATCAATTGCTTTTGTTGCTCGAATTCATCCAGCTTCATCATCATCTGATTCTTCTTAGAGATAAGCGAATTGGTTGAACTCTACAAAAAAACAAGTCAAATAAAAAACAATAAGAGGGATTTCATAAAAAAAAACATTGAGTTATCTCTTTTAAGAATAGCTCGATACAACTTGGATCATTTCATGTGGACAAAGGTGAATCGGTTAGATTTTGGGACAATGTTTACTACAAGCCGCCAAACAACGAGCTGACCAAAAGTGGGATAGACCGTCAATTGATGATGCCACAAGGACGGGGTTGTAATTAAAGTGGATCACTAGGAAAGAGGCCGTCACGAGAGAGAACGGGCGGTTATGGAGGGAGGGGAAGCAGATAAAGATCAAGGAGGACGATGCGTTGCTATGCCAAACGACAGCTTTCTCCGGTAAACATTTGTGTTTTCTGTTTCTTGTGCAACCAAAAATAAACTATTTCCGAGTCTCTTCTTTGGGATCAAAGTATTGAGTTTTGTGCATGTACAAACAAAAGACCTTGATTAGACGGATATCAATCTCGACCCCCAAATCTGCAAGGATTTCTAAACTAATTCTAGCTGTAGTTACTCCCGTAAAAGATATGCTAAAATAATTAATCCTGAGAATCACAAACCTCTAGTGAATGCAGTTGTGCAGATAGTGATGTATTCTCCTGCTTCAGTAGATCAACCTTATGCTCAAGTTCTGACAAGTACACCACCCTTTTCTTCTTAGACTTTCCTGCAGTTCTCCGGTTCGTAAGGATGCTGCAAAATAAGTTCCACAAGAAATGTACAGTTAGTTAGTGTAATGTTGAGGTATTAATTACTCAAGAACCAAAACATTTTCTCTGATGATCATCATGATATATGAAAGAAGAAAGGACAAACTAATGGATGGATCGTGTTATATATTACCTCCGGACCCTCTTAGGATCTACCAGCACAAGGTCTGCGAGTTTCTTCTCCGCCATGATCTTGTCAATGTCATTCTGGGTGAATAACCCATCGGCAAAAGTTGGTACATACGGAGCCGCCGTGGCGTCATCCTTGTACTGGATGCTGCTGCTACCTGCTGCACCTGATCCGCAACCCGTCCCCGGAGAAGAGAGCAGCTTCCGCTTGCTTCCAAGAACCATGAGGTCCTTGTTGACAGACGAGTAGGCCGGCTGGGGCATCCACGCCGATGAGCTGCCGCCGCTAGTGCTGGTGTTCTTCCCCAGCTGCGACGTCCCCCATGAGCTCCAATCCACATCTTCCTTCTTCACCCAAGCGTCAGCAGTAGCAGGGGCCGGGAGCGACAAGCTCGATGATGGAAGTTGTTGGCAAGGGGCTTTGCCTTTGGTGCTAGTGCTGCCCGTGTCACGGCCGGAGGAGTTGAGATTGAGACCGCCTCCCGGGCCTTCCAGGTCCACGTACTGGACGACGTTGTTGCCGGAGTCGTCGCCGTCATCGTCGTACACCGGAGCGGGACGGACGGCTTCGAGATCTATAAATAACGGCTCCTTCAAAGGTGGTAGGCCCCAGAGGGAGGCGGGCAGGGGTGGAAGCTCGTACTCCGCCGTCGACCCGAAGTCGACGCCGGCCGTGCTCTGCGTCAGAAGCGGCGGAGGAGAGCTATATGACGACGACGCCTGCAGGTCGACGAACGAACTAATCGGTGTCAGGCCCACCACGCTATGCAGACCGGTGTCGAGCGAAGAAAGGAAGGTAGCGTAGCGTGGCATGGTGGTGGTGGTGCTGCTGGTGCTTTCGCTTCCGTCAACCCCACCGCCCAACTTGGGAATGGGATCCAGCGCCATGGGCGCCGTCGAAGACGATGGTGGCATCTGATAGAAGGAGAACCCTGGGAGGGCGCCGTGCGACGCATCACGGGCGGAGCTTCCTAATCCGACGATTGCGCCGCCACTGTCACCGCCCGACGCATGGGTCGTATGAGGCGGCGGGGACCGCGGCGTTTGGTTGGACGGTAAACCTGCTGGCCATCCTGACCCGGAGACGGCGGCGTGCTGTGAGATGATATTGGATCTGTCTCCGACGCTGGCGCCGGCGCCGCTGGCCGACGCGTGGGTCGCGCGAGATAGCGGCGACGGTGGCAGCTGGTAAACTTTGCGTCCTGTACTACCGGCTTGGGAGGTGAAACGGGCGGCGGCGGCGGCGGCGGCGGATAGTTTATTAAGGAATTGGCGGCGGCTCGAGTAGTGTTTTTGGTGGGAGTTGGCGGCGTGGGGAACGTCAGTGGTGGTGGGCGAGGCAGGGTAGACCGGCGGCCGGAGCTGGCGGCTGCTCGTAGCGTCGTTCATCTCCTTGTTGTCCATAGGGAAGCCGGCCATGTCAGGCGCTAGGGTATTAGCTAGGGTGCGGGGAAATGTTGTGCCGGCGGCGTGAGGGTGCAAAAGAATCAGCGTTCCGATGGATGCGAGCATATGTACCCAGCGAGTGCGAACTGAATATGGAAAGGAGCGGGAAGAAGGACCTGGGAAGTAGGGTTTAACCGAGAAGCACCCGGAAAAATGGGCCGTGTCGGGCCTGTTTGTGCGTACTATCAGCCCGTCTACTGAACGGTTCACAAATA
Source organism: Puccinellia tenuiflora (assembly GCA_012064385.1). Classification (NCBI taxonomy): domain Eukaryota; kingdom Viridiplantae; phylum Streptophyta; class Magnoliopsida; order Poales; family Poaceae; genus Puccinellia; species Puccinellia tenuiflora. The sequence continues at coordinate 184,976 of QRDG01002002.1, read as the reverse complement.
TTTAGGTCAAATTTCTAGTTTTTTTTTTGAACATAGTCAAATTTCTAGTTGAATATGGATTTGCCTATGGTATGGACTATGGACATCTCCATTCGTAAGACACCTATAATTCTGTACAAATCCATGGCCAGAAATCTGATCTGGGGTTAGAAGAATAAATCAATTTAGAAAGTAACCCATTAAATAAGCATATGCCATATTGTGTAAGCCTTAGAAACAAGATGGTGAAAAACCGGTTATGCTAACTGCTTGCCGATCAGCTATGCAAGTAGTGTATATTCATGAAAAATGCTAAAATAGTTTTTCACTCCCATGGTTATGCAAGTACTCTATATTGACGAAAAAAAGCCTCGGTTCGCCCCTACTCAGGGCGACTTGGGAACCGCCGCCGCCCCAACCCTAGGTTCGCCGCCCTCTCCTCCTCTCCTATGTGTCGATGTCAGAGGACACGCTGCCGGGAAAAGACCACGCATCCGACGACAGTGGGGCGAGATCTTCTCGTGACGATGACGAGTCTTTGGGCTGCATATCTCATTGGCCATCAGCGGTGCGATGGCACACGCGGGATTGGCAACGTCCTAGAGTGTGGTGGCGACTCTTGGAGAGTGGGGGCCGTGTTTTCATGGTGGACCTCTTGATAGGGTTGGAGATTGTGGAGGCAGATAAAGCGTATGCACATAGATCTGACGCAACTCTGGGGAAAACCTAAGATCTCTTGGAGATCGAGCGATTGTGGCGCCTAGGCGTCGTAGCCCCTCTCGAGGGCATACTTTTTTGGAGCTTGCACTAGTTGGAGGGACCAGCGGCGGTGGTGTGAAGGTCATAGCTATCTTTGTTTCTTCGGGCCGTCGAGTCAATCGAGCGAGATCTGCAGCGAGGAGGTGGTGGGTGCCGACAGTCATTGTTGCAACGGTGCGGTTGCCTACAGCAGGTCTAGCGGCGATGTTCTAGCCGCAATTTGCTCGTTGTGGCGTCTTCTGACAAAATCGCAGGAATTCCTCGATGTGGTGGCAGCCCGGATTCTTCGCCAGTGGTGGCCTCCATGGTCATATGGATGACGTGGTAGCTGGATCTTCTTAGTGGTGATGGTCTTCAGCTACGCATGTCATGGTCGATGGCGGTATGGGACGTCCTCTTATGTGGCATGGAGTTTCGAGACCAGTGGAGCGGTATGGGATGCCCGTTCATTTGAAGATTGGGTTCGATTCAACACAATGCACAAATACTTTGGGGGAGCTATCATGTCGTGCCTAGCCGGCGGTGAGGATGTGGCGTCTACTTGGAGGTGTCAAGTTATGCATTATCCTAGCAGGTTCTACACACAACGTCTTCTCGGCGGTGTCAAGTCATGCATGCTTTTGCTCAACCAAAGATGGTGCGATCGATAGTGGCTGGAGGCATGACGGTATGGGACGTCATTGGCTTCCAATTTCTCCTCCCAACAACATCTGGTCAGTGATGCGTCATGGCCGGAAATGTGATGATGGTACTTGCTTCAACTTTGAGTTTACACACTTCGCTGGAAAGAATTTTGGCAATGTTGACGTGGGCTTGAATCCTGCCCTTGCTAAAGGTTGTGGCTCGAAGCTCGTCTTTGGGGACCTTTTTTTACGGAAAAAAAGTAGGGAAGGCCCCTACTGCGTCATTTTTCATATTATATAAAAATATTTACAAACAAAGTTCAAGGTTCCAAAAATATATATTACATACCATCTAACCACTGCTTCATGCCTTCCTTAAGAGAAGGTTTAGCTCTATGCATAATCAGGACAAAGCTATCTCTGACGAAAAAGATACAATCATCCAAATTCTGGGTAGCCCCATCAAAAATAATTTTATTTCTATGATTCCAAATGCTCCAACAGCCAATTAGTAGATGTTCCTTGAAACATATTTGTGGGTTCCATGTGTATCCATCAATCAATAGATTCATCACATCCAGATCAGTATTCCATGTCTGCTTCAATAGGACCCAATTTTTTTGACTAAAGCTACATCCAAAAAATAGATGATTCAATGTCTCGTTTTGAGAATTTTGGCATAGGACGCAAGATGTGTCATCAACATGGAAATTTTTCCTGGTTAGTAAGTCTCTTGTGTTTAGTCTGTCTTGTAGGAGCAGCCAGAAGAAAAATTTATGCTTCAGCTGGGCACATGATTTCCAGTTCCATGTAAAAGGCCTAGGAGCTGTGTCATAGGGGGCAAGACAGGCATATACTTTCTTGACTGAGAATTTAGAGCCATTTGCCAATTCCCAAATATCCCTCTCAGTAGCATTTTCTTCCATTATCAAGACTTCAGCACAATAGCCCAAATTGTTGATGAGCAATCATAGAGAGAGGCAGGGTGAAAATGATCCAGTAAATTCGTCTGATTGATGGTTCTTGCTTTGTGCAATGAAATATTCTGATTCTCTAAGAAAGAAAATAAGTGTGGAAAGCTGGCTTCCATGGCAGTATCCTTCCAATTATCCTTCCACATTCTAATGGATTTGCCATCTCCAGCTTTGCATCTGATCATAACAACATATGAGCTCCAAAGTGATAGAATGTCCTTCCACCAATGGTAAGGTCTTTGGGGACCTTAGGTTGGACTCATGATAGCAGGAACGTGTAACCTTTTCTTTTTGAAGGCTTTGCCTGTAAGTTATGTATTTTCTCTTTACTTATGTGCTTTACCATAGGGCAAGTGGTATACTGGTTGAGACCTTCAGCCTCTGCATCGAAAATATGCATAAATACTTTAGTATTAATTTATTCAGTGAATGTCTTGTAAGAACATACATCAGCCAATCCGAATCCATCACACCACACCTACAAACTCAACAAATGGGGGATATCGTGCAATCTGGTCCTTTGGCCCTAGACTGACAAATAATACCCCACCACCAACTAGATCCGGGGGCATCATCGAGTCACACTATGGAGTGTCGGGGATACACATACGGCCTTGTAGAGCCACCAGAAGCCGCCACTACCATCATACAATCGACCCATCTTCAGGGCAGAGATCCGCATAATTCTCAGCATGCCTGCCGTTGAAGCCGCCACAATGCCAAAAGGCGTATCAGCCTAGGGTGCATCCATCATCACGCATTCGCCGAGACCACACTATGCCATGCCGCAGAGACCCGACGTCTTAGGGTGTGTTTGTTTGGACTTTTAGATGCTTTCCAGAAAAATAATCCAGACTACCGAAATAAATGGGTTAGCTTTTCCGTGGGCTTTGCCGAAGCAGGTGACCGCACAGACAGACTGAAAAAAGCACCTATCCCGAGCTTTTTCATCTCCAACCGAACAGGTATTCTCGTCTGCCCTTGTTTTTTCACTTAATTACGGTGCAATTGCCACCGGATGACCCGACCCGCCCCTTGGTCTGGTGCCCTGCCTCGATCTAGCCATCCGTGACCGCGGCTGTAGCGTTGCGCTCCAGCAGGCAGCAGCTGCCTACCTCTCCCTCTTCTCCACCAATCACGCGTCACTTTCTTGGTCAAGCAGTACCTCACGTACAAAATATACGGTACTAATACGGTGATTGATTTGAGGTGTGTGCGCGCCTGCTTAGCTCTCAACTCTTGTACGTGTGCATGTGAGAGGCCAAACCGTTTTTGTATTTTTTCTTCACGTGTGCATGTGAGAGGCCAAACCGTTTTGGCATTTATTTTTCTTTACGCTAAATCAACGATAATACAGCGTAAATCAGAGACAATACATCATACATGTTTCCATAACCATGAGGGTATTTCAGACAATTCTACAGATTACACCTAGACAGCTAGCTAGTTGCCAAACACTAAATTTTAGAACAACAGCTTTTCGTACGCAGCAGCTTTCCCTACACAGCAGCACAGCCAGCCGCAGCCAGCCACAACCAGCCCAAACAAACACACCCTTAGAAGCAGAAGAAGCCACAACCACTCCACCTCTAGACCCCTCCAGCAAACATCTGCTCCAAAGCGATGCCTCTAGGAGAAAGAACGGTGTCGGGCGGGCGCCGCCATCGCCGTCCGATCCGGGAGACCAATATCTAGTGTTTCCCCCGAAGCCGACGAGCCTTCATGTGGAGTCCACACGGTGGCCAAACGCAGCCACGCCTGCGTGTCTTATCTCTAGCGAGCTCCAAAACAGTGCATCCAAGGAGGTACACGACACCACTGTCCGGTACGGCAACCGAAACATAAGGTTTCCCTTGGAGCTCGACGAGACCGCCACCGTGATGATGCCCTTCAAAGACGTTAGCTGTGTCCGCAGACGCGCCATCATCTACAACACCAGTGCCTAGCAAAAGATGTCTCCCCGATGATAGTCTTGCGAACCATGAGACTAGGAGGCACAAGATCAGCTCGTCGGAGGCGCCCACCAATGCAGAAGGAAGGACCTCTATGGAACTTGCCAGTGATGGCAGGGAGGAGATCCGGGCGAGCCTGCCTGGATCTGCCGATTGAAAAATATGGATATATTTTTCGAATGATTGAAACCATTCCAAAAGATGTTTTATCCTTGATGATGTAGATAATTATTAGGAAAGATATATAAATATAGGATTTTACTCCCTATAATGTAACTCGAACAGTTTTACCCACTAATGTCGGTTGATATCCTCACTCCTTATTTAGAGATGGTGAGTGGTGGCATGGGTGATACATATTGAAGAAGTCGCGCACACTGCTCACTCCAAATTTGAGGGCGAACCGCACGAAGCATGACCAAGGCCCATAGCCCATGGTCATAAATAACAATTGTCCATCATTGTTGTACCATGGGTATATAGCTGAGTTATCATCTTTTGCATCATAATACCATGCCCTCCGATAAGCCTTGGAGCCGAGGTTGATGGGCAATAACAGTTGTTAGCGAAACTCAGAAGCAATTTTTTGGAAGCTCAAGTTTTACCCATAAGGAGAGAAAATATTGTACTAGTTAGATGTATAAATTTTATTTGTGTAAAACTTATTAGTGCACTCATTGTTTTGATGTATCAGTTTGTCATATTAGAAATTTACAAAATCGAAGTGTGAAGCTATGCCTTTAGGATTTCAGCGTACCCCACTCCCTCCAAGAATTGTAGTCGTTTGTGCAAAAGTGATCCATAGGTTGTCAAAACCAAACCCAGACCCTCTTCGGGTTAATCCAGTGGATCCATGGTAGCCTAACACACAAGGTTCTGGAAAACCTGACGACGATCTCTCTCAAGTCGGACGGCGACACACCGTATGCTCTTCAACCTTACACTCCCCCTTAGGGTCTTAAATGGAATAGAAACGTATCAGAAAACCCCAGAAATTATTACGGATGCTGAAATCACTGGAGACAAATATGACACGGATACGAGAACGGAAATTTGACAGGACATAGTAGTCTAATAATATCTTAGTCCGTATATCAAAAGATATACATAATTAAACAAGTAGCCAACATGACAAGGATTGGATCACTACTTTGACAAGTGACAATTGAACATAAAATAACACACACATAGTTCAACACTTCGAAAAGCCAGATTTCACATCAAGACACTCATATTTCTAATAAAAAGTCTTAGAAAACATGTACATATGGCCTCGGACTGAACAACAAGAAAATCACTAACTTTAGTAGTAGGCGGGACTTGCTAGGTTGTATTTCCGATTTTTTTATTCCTTATTTCATTTTCCAGAATTTCCCTGTCGTTTCTGTTTCCGCCGCAGTTGGCAATCAATTTCTAGGCCCTTTCTTCTTACCATATTTCATTTATATTCCTTCTCCATAAAACACAACCAACGCCCCCCCCCCCCCCCCCCCCCCAGCCACACTTTCACCCAACCAACATGAAAGGTGGTCTCCTGATATTATTGTGTAAGTTCGTTTTTGTTCCCTTTCGATAGAATTTCTAGTAAGTTGGCTAATCAATAAATTTTCTGCTAGATAATGACCGATTTAACAAAGGTATTTGCTCCAGTTGTTCGGATTCGCCTTCTCTCCAAACATAATGAATTATGTTGTTAGATTTTAAAAGAAGATACATGATAAACGATATAGAAATACACCGGACCATAGGATAACACTTATAAACATAAGAATATACAGGGGAATTCAGTCAAACAGGCTTGGTATGCAGATGTACGGCAATTACCTGAGGCAGGGCGCTAAGAACAGATGTTGCGTACTGCATATTGTTATCTCCAATTTAACCGTCTCAGAGAATACCTTATTGTATTACAAAACATATATATGCAAGGCACAACACTAAATTGAGGCAGATTAAGAACGATCATATCACTCTTGGTACATTCATTGGTACCAGCATTATAGTCTATCCTGGATCAGGTGTTATTGTTGCTGGATTTGGTCACTGCTCTTGCAGGTAGGTGTAAGATCCTAGATCTAACAAAGAAATTGGAACAAGAATATGTGGAATTTAGTTGGATTTAGCTCGTTCCTCCCAACCACCCCCGAGCCTGTTCATACATCCACGGCACTGTCGTCCTTTCGTCCGTTCCAAGCAAAGTTTTCCTGATCTAGCTAATGCCCTTAAATAACACTCATCGTCACTCGCTAGTTAGAAGGCCACGGTCTTGCCAGATATGGCCTGCAAGCTAGCCCGGTGGTCACCTGGTTCGTTGCGGCCTAGCACGGCCCACTTCCTGTTCCTCTTCAGGTGTTGTCGGCGAGTTTCCATCTTCTTGTTCCTCATCAGATAATGCCAGGTCGCTAACATTCCCCTTCCCTTGAAATCCTGCTTGACCCCAAGCAGGAGAATACGGAAACTGTTGTTGTAATGCCTCTAAGTCTTCCCATGTGGCTATGTCCTTGGTCGCGCCACTCCATTGAATCAAAGCTTGAGGAATCGAACGAAGGCCTTGCTGGCGAACACGGTTCTACAAGACACGGACAGGTACCTGATACGCAGCGTCAGCCAATGGTAAGTGTGGCAATACATGTTGGTTCGGTCTCAAACACTTCTTGAGTTGAGACACGTGGAAAACTGGATTGGATTTTACTGGAGTCTGGCAGGCTCAGTTTGTACGCCACTTCACCAACCCGAGCCAGAACACGGCAAGGTCCGAAGAACTTGAAGGCCAATTTATGGTTACCTCGGCGAGCGACAGAAGATTGAATATAAGGCTAGAGTTTAAGGAAAACCTCGTCTCCCACTGTAAATGTACGTTCTAAATGCTTCTTGTCACCTTTTGATTTCATCTGTTGTTGCATTCTGAGGAGGTGTTGACGAACTGAAGCAAGGACCAGAGTACGTTCTCGTAACCAGGGGTCCACATCAGAAGAAGCAATGCTAGACGATGATGTAACCCCAAAGTATCTTGGCTGACGACCACAAAGAACCTTGAATGGAGATTTTCCAAGTGAAGAGTGCCAGTTGGTGTTATACCAAAATTAACAAAGAGCAAGCCATTAGACCACTGAAGAGGGTGAGAGCTGATGAAGCAGCGAAGATAATATTCAATCGATTGATTAACTCTCTCCGTTTGCCCGTCGGTCTCAGGGTGATGCGTCGTGCTCATCATTAACTGAATGCATGTGGCCTTGATGATAGCTTGCCAAAATTTACTTGTGAAAACTGGATCACAATCAGAAACCAATGTAAGTGGCATACCATGTAATCTATAGACATTGTCAATGAACAGCTCGGCAACTTTGCTTGCGGTGTAGGGATGCTTCAGTGGAATGAAATGTGAGTACTTGGACAGCTTGTCGACCACTACGAGGATGCAGTCAAAATGTCGGGAGGGAGGCAGTCCATCTATGAAATCCATTGTAGCCATCTCCCATGGTGCAGATGGTACGGGTAGTGGCTGCAACAGGCTTGGTTGGAGTACGCGCTCAGGTTTAGCCTGCTGATAGATCATGCAAGAACTGACATACTTCTTGACATGTAACTTCATGCCATTCCATTTGAACAATGAGAGCAGACGCCTGTAAGTAACTGGGAATCCAGAGTGTCCACCAGCAGGGCTATGATGGAACGCTGAGATCAACTGTAACTGCAACTCTCTATCAGTACCAACCCAGATGTGCCCTTGTAACGTAGCAATGCATCCCTGTAAGTGAAGTGTGACTCAACACCTGCATCAATGGCCAGTTTCTGTATCATACCCTGGACAAAAGAATCTTGTGCATAACTCTGCACTACACGCTCAAGCCAGATTGGCTTGACAGTAGAGATCGAGAAAACTTGAGATTCAGGGTTTGGCTTGCATGATAATCCATCAGCCGCTCCATAGAGAATTCCCTTTTTGTACACTATTTTGTACTGGAGCCCCATGAGTTTAGTCAATGCTTTTTGCTGCCACAAGGTGTGCAATCTCTGGTCAGACAAATGCATCAAGCTTTTGTGGTCCGTGCGGATAATGAATTCTCCCAACTACAGGTAAGATCTTGCACTACCAAAAGTATATATAGCTAGGTATTCCTTTTCGTATACAGAGAGGCCTCGGTTGCGAGGGCCTAAAGACCTGCTAACAAAGGCAACCGGGTGTCCTTGCTGGGACAAGACAACACCAATCCCACTGTCGCAGGCATCAGTCTCAACTGTGAATGGCAAGGAGAAATTAGGTAAGGCGAGAGCTGGAGCCGTGATCAAGGCCTCCTTCAAAGTAACAAATGCAGTTTCCACAGTTTCAGTCCATATGAACAGAGCTCCTTTCTTCAACAAGGTAGTGAGTGGTTGACTGATGAGAGCGTAAAACCTGATTTATTTACGATAATAGCCCGTAGTACCCAAGAAGGCACGCAGTTCCTTGAGTGTTGCTGGTCTCAGACAGTCTCGAATGGTGGAAATGTTTGACTCAACTGTGGAGACTCCAGAGGAAGAAATAACATGGCCTAAGTAGGCTATCTTGTCCTTAGCAAACTCACATTTGGCCAGCTTCACCTGCCACTATGGTAGCGAGACCAGCGATTTCTTTGCCCAGGGAGAGCTTGACCTCCTTGAGTTCGTCGCCGATCGTCGTCTTGACCGCCTCCAGGTCGGACCCGACGTTCTTCTGCACCCCATCGATAGAGGCGCCTAGATCGTAGACAAATTCTGGAACTGAACATGTCTGTAAAGATCGAATTTTTCAAGTCACTTCTGTAGCTCAAATCAGAAAATTCAAAACTAACGAAAGATAGATAAAAGTATCAGGCTTGCTGTCTAAAAATATCAGAAAAAGATAAAATTCAGGGATTGTTCGAGATTTTCTGCAACAGGCGCATAGAATCTGTTTCTGGACAGCAAAACAATACCTTGCACTTCCAATGCATTAGAGGCTAAACTTGGCACAAAAAACCAAAACAAAAAGATACAATGAAGTTGCTACAGAGGAAACAACTCCATGACTCAAGAAAAGCAAAAACAAACTGAAAGTAAAAGATGGGTTGTCTCCCAACAAGCGCTTTTCTTTAACGCCTTTTAGCTAGGCGCAATGCCAAATATCAAGTCTTTTCAAAATCAAGGGAATATATGTAGCGCCCCGACCCCGGAATTATGCAGAGAGGCTATATAACCCACAGGCTATGCTACACAATCGAAGGGCATGGGATTACCGCTCCCACGCAGCACATCGATCATGCCATAAACACTGGCATAGCTATCAAAGCATAATAAGGAGATCAAGACTTGTGGAACAACTGGCACATCACAGACTCTACGACACAAAAACCATATAGCAACTCATATCTGAGAAATATACAAATATTACACACAAAAGGTCACAGACCCAACAATTCATCATGCGGAAGCGAAGTAGTGTTGTCTAAGACAACAAGATCCAAATATGGCCTAAGAGGCCTACACATAAACATAACCACATGCCAGCTTGTTCCAACGTCCCAAGCTGCCACCTGGGAACCCCGAACTACTCGTCGACGTCCAGGAAGAAGCCACCTGTGTGCTCGGTGTCGTCCTCCTCTGAAACAAGTAATAAAGGCAGCAAAGAGAGACTGAGTACGACGTACTCGCAAGTTTAGTAGGGCGATATAGGCCCAATGTTGACGGAGGCTCTAAAGCTGTATATGTAGCTAATTTGCATAAAGCTAGTTTTCCTTTTTAAAAGACATAAAGACCCATGGCATCGTCTACTCAGAATGTTTTCCAAAAAGGGGTAAGAGAGTAACTTTCATCTTCGGTTCTCATCGAACCAACTTGTAGCCAAAACATCTCTCATCTCCACCAAAGGCACTCCCTCGAATCACCCTCGAGGAAATAAACCTTTACACATACGTTGTAATGCAACCTTTAGGTGCCAAATTTTAGTTATGTTAAGATTCTCTATGATCCCGTAAATCCATTCCCAAGGCGTCCATAACCGCGGATACGGCTTTTCGAAAAGATTAACCCTGCAGGGGTGTACTAATTTACCCATTGGTACCGTCCGGCTCACCTGATTGGCCCTCTTCCGGGGAAGGCCGGCGAGTGGGCGCGGTTAAACCTTTACCTCGCGTGAGACTATCCAAGAGTCATCTGTGGCGACAGGACAAGTTTACCCAGCCTATTTCAGCCCCTGCCCCCATCGCCACGTCCTAAACACAAATCATCCTCATCATTTTCTTTTCCACTCACACACCCACACGCAAATGGAAAATCGAACTAGAGGACCCTTGGATACGCCCGCACAAGTTATTCAATTAGTAAGGAGCCCATACCCCCACCAATGGCAGCACGCTCAAACCTTGAGTCCGAAGACAGGAACTCGCACCTAGGGGCAAGAGTGAGGCAAAACACCATCCCCGATGGCAACTCACCCAAGCCTTTTAAGCAAATTAATTAAGTACCAACAACAACCACCATGTCCGAACATTCCATCATCATTCATCAATATGGAATTTAATCAACGGACATAAATAGGATAACAACTAAGCATGGCTAAGCATAGCTAAGCATATAACAACAAATATATTTTTGTATCCGGCCAACACATCATACCTATGGTTCATAGGAGAGGAAACATGTATTGGTTCGGGGAAAAACATGCATTCATAGGATACTCTAGATCTTGATCAAAAGTGGCATTGGAATCGCATGCAATATTATGGTGGATAAAATAAGTTTATAAAGCAATAGGATGCTAGATGCCAAGAAGGTTAGGTTATCTCTTGCCTTGCTGCCGGGGCGTGTAGTACGGTTCGTCGGGGTAGGAGGAAGGAACCTCGACTCCGGAATCTATCGATACCCAAGCAAATATAGAAGAACAAATAAATAACACGACGACAAGGTGCAATGCACAATCACATGATGACATGACAAGTTTATGCAAAGATATAATCATTTAATTTATCTAACAAATTAAATGGAGTTCCAAATAATTAGTGCAATTATTTGGAAGCAACCCCATATTTATCTTAGTGACCACATTATTTATAATTTATTAAATTATAAAAGAGGTGGCTTAATTATGCATGATTATGACATGGTTAAGTAGGTTTTGTTCTTCCGATCATTTTGGTACCTTATTTGTAATTTTTCAATTATCGATGATTAAATAGTAAATTAAATGATTAATTGAATTTAATTCACTTAATCATTTAAAGAATAACATCAAATAAATATTTGTGATCATGATGTGAGTTTAGCATGGTTTGATAGCATTTGAAGCACTGATCATTTTGATATTTTATTCATAATTTTTGGTTAAATATTTATCGAATTATGATTTTTCCCAAATTAGGTATTATTATGCCATTTTAGGAATTCATAATAAACAGCAAGAATATAATTCCAAAAGACTATTTCAATGATTCTAACATGTAGAGTTTGTTTTTCTGAACATTTTGAAATTTGATTTGTCGAATTTGAAGTATTATTCAAATAGTTATCAATTATTTAACTTTGTTTATTTTCCAAAAAGGGAAAGGAAATTCCCAGACAGGCCGGCCTTGTGCCGGCCAGGCCGGGCTGCAGGCCGGGTGATGACCCGAGGCCTCCGGCCTTTAGCCGGCCCAGGCTGGGGTGCAGGCCGGGGGGGTGGCCGAAGCCTCCGGCCTCGTGCCGGCCCAGGCCGGGTGTCCAGGCCGGGTACCAGCCCGAGGCTTCCGGCCTCAGGCCGGCCCAGCTGGTGCATAGGCCGGGCGCACGGCACGGCAGTGACGGCGACGACCGACGGCGGTGCTGTGCGGTGATTCGGCGGCGGGAGAGGGAGAAAGGATGCGGAAACTAGCCCAACCGGACGCGGGACTCACCAGGAGCAAGCGAGCGTGGTCGGCGACGGCGGGGAAGTACGCCGGCGACGAGAGCGTGCCCGACGGCTCCCGGTCGAGGCGGATGGGGAAGAAGACGCCGACGACGATTCGAGCCCTCCCGGCTCGATTCCACCGGTGAGGAGGGAGAGAAGATCGAGGCGGAGCTCGCTGTGCTCTTCGATTTGTGTGGGGAGGGCCGGGACGACGGCGACGAGCTCGACAGAGGCGGCGGCCGGAGTGGAGCTCGGATGGGGAGAAAAGGCGGGACGAGGGAGAGCAGAGGGGGGAAATGGGTAGAGGAGCAGGTGGCGATGCGCGTCGTGGGCGTCTTGGCCACAGGGCACGACGTCCACGGGTGGGGGCACGGCGGCATGGCGCCAGTGCCGTTTCTGGCACAGTGAGGGAGAGAGAAGAAGTTTTTGCGAAAACCCCCTAGCTCAATTTAATTAATTGCCCAAAGGTCCAACATCAATTTGTTGATTTTAATTGAGGCCCTAAAACAGTTTCTAAAATTCTGCAAAATTTCATGTAAGCTCCCCTTGACATTTAGAACCTCCACAAAAATTGGTGTGGCAAAATAAAATGTTTTGCACTATATTTGTTCATAGGGTTTGAATAAGGTCATTTTTGATAATTCCCAAATTGCAATTATTTGGAGCACTTAAACATTTCCAAAAATAATGAAATTAATCATGGAGACTCCCAATATAGTAATGAAGCTCCCCATGATTTTATTTTGAATTTTTGGAAAGTTTAACTTGGTTTCAAAACTAGAAGCTGGTTCAACTCAGATTTGAAGTCCCAGTTTAATTAGTTGTTTGACAAGAATTTGACTTGCTAAAATAAATATGAAAAGGCATGGTTGGAACTTCCTGGACAAATATGTTCACTTGCCATGATGTGGGTTGTTCCATAACTTGCATTTCAGGATTGGAGGTTTGGGGAGGTTTGGCTTCCCTCTTTTAAATGTTTCCAATTGTTGCTTGTTGGAATTAGCAATTTCAAAAGCATGCCATGATGCAAACATGAAAGCAAAAAGTGGAAAAATTCTTCGTATTTTTTCAGTACAAAGCTGGGGCTGTTACAATAGACCTTCCTATCAAGTTCATGGATTATGCAACTCGAAGGACTTTTAATAGACTCATTAACAACAATACCTTGTGAATTAAAAATTTTAACCTTACCATACGGGGCAGCTCTGAGCAAGCCCTTGAATACTTGATCTTCTTTAACCATTTTTACTTCATTGCCTACAAAAGATGCATCAACTTTAGTAGTATTCTTTGGCACAAAGATAAATTTCGGTCCCTTAACTATGGGAGTTACTTCCTTTTTAGGTTTAAGGGAAGAAAAGGTAGCTCCCAAGTTATCAAAAGTCTCTTCTAGTTTACCTATCCCTTCGGGATGATCTTTAGGGTAATGGAGTGTTTAAACCTTTTTAGTAGCAAGCCTTATGTATCCACTAACCCTATTAAAGTTGTTATCAATCTTCTTATCCATATCATTTATCTTACTTATGCTTGGCATACTACTTTTTATTGCTTCCAACTTTTTCATAATGTCTTCTAAGGTAATTTTCTTAGTATCATCAATAGGAGGATTTCCAAAACACAAACTTAGACCAACATGTGATACCAATATAAAAATTTCTTAGAAGGACAGTAGCTACTTGCTTTTTAGTGGATCTACGATGAGCATCTTTAATTCTATACCAAGCATCTTTCAAACTTTCCCCACCTCTTTGTTCGAAGGTGAGGACTTCGGACTCGGGTGTTTCAACAGGAGGCAAAGAGCTAGACATAACGACAAAGCAAAATAACAAGACAGAAATAAAGGCTACACTAATTTTTTTGGGTTTTAAAATTTTGCAACAAGAAAAATAAACTAAACGAGAAATAAAGCAAGCAAGACAAAAATAAAGTAAAGTGATTGAGAGTATGAGACTCCCCTTGCTGTAGCTCCAAAGTCCCCGGCAACGGCGCCAGAAAACTGCTTGATGATCGGTGATGGTAGCGTTGGGTTGTGCCCCAAGCGAAGGCGTGGATGTAGTAAGTAGAAGTTTTCCCTCGTTAACGAACCGAGGTTTATCGAACCAGTAGGACTTTGAAATCAACAACAAAGTAAATGTTGAAGATCTCTTGCACTTAATCTTCAACAGACGTGGACCTGTACACACTCAACCAATTACTTTGCCCCCAACGGCGGAAAGGTTGTCAATCTTTCCGGTCTCGCAGAAAACAAAGCGGTTAATTGTATAGTGAAATAGATAAAAATATGAAAGTGAACCAGAGGAGTAATGATGATTAAAAGTGATGAATAAATGTTGCAATCAATGTAAAAAGATGGACCGGGGGCCATGGGTTCACTAGTGGAGTCTCTCAAGTAAATAAAACACTCATATGATGGGTAATCAAATTACAGCTAGGCAATTGATAAGATTATAACACAAACTTAATCTAGCTATGACATAGAGAACATGATAATATTTATGTAGGCATCACGACAATGAACAAATACTGTTGAGTCCAACTGCATCTTTGTCTAAAAAGTCCACCGTGGGATCGCTATCCAGCCTGTCACCCAACGGTATTAAGTTGCAAGCAACAGACATTTGCATTATGTAAAGCGCATGAAATAAGCAATACTAATATCAAAAGAGACATTAACACAGCTGTTTTACCCTTAGTAGCAACAGCACACCCTCGCCCCTAGACGTTTCTGTCACTCGTGCCCAGGAACAAAAGGGGGCATGAACCCACTATCTAGCATAAATACTCCCTCTTGGAGATACACACAATCACTTGGCCAAAGTAACTACGCACATCGGAGAGCACGCAAGAACATAAATCAACATATAAGAATCATGCACAGTCTCATCATAACTTCATAATCAATCAGATCCCAGCAAGATCATAATAATCGATCTTGATCATGTTAGGCAGCTCACAAGATCATAATACATGAAGCACAAGGGAGAGAGACTACCATCTAGCTACTGCCATGGACCCGTTCCAAGGTGGGACTACTCACAAATCATCCCTGAGGAAGGCATGGCGATGAAGAGCCCTCCGGGATCGATCTCCCCTCCGGCAGGGTGCCGGGATCAGCTTCAGAATCACCCCCGAACTAGGGTTTATGGTGGCGGCGCATCGGGGTGACTTCTCTAGAAAATAATGGCCGCCTCGACGTTTTTGGGATTAATCTGATTTTATAGGCGTCGGAGGGGGCCGAGGGGACCCACCAGGAGCAGGGGCGGGTCCCACCCGCCGCCCTAGGGCAGGCCGCGGCTGGGGGTCGTCCCTGCCCTGTGGGTGGCCCCCAGGGGTGCCCTCTGGACTGAAACTCCGTCTTGGCGAAAAAAAATCCCCGTAAATTTTCAGCGCATTCCGAGAATATTTCCTGTGGTAAGTTTCTGAAACGAAAAGACAACAAAAACATGAAACTAGCATTAGGCATCTTGTCAATAGGTTAGTCCGGCCAAATGCATAAAAATGATGTAATAAGATAGTAGAAACATGTAACAACATCACAAAACTAGCATGGATCAATCAAAAATTATAGATACGTTTGACACGTATCACCCCCCAATTTTTTTTTGATTTTGAGTAATTTCGAAAATTTCCACCAAAAATATCCTGAATTTGCTTTTGGATCGATCTGAGATTTGAGTGAGTTTTGGCAGGTTATCTATGGATTACTTGCTATACTTGTTGATCTACCTCCCTTTGCGTTCCCATAGCCTAATTCCATCATTTGCACCTCCGATTTGCTGTTTTCCGCCCCGTTTTTCTGCCAAAATCGCGGATATCTTCGTCTCGGGTTCAGATCTGGAAATCCCGCTGCTAGCGGTACTACCTCTGGCCGAGCGGTACTACCGGGGACCTGGGTCGAGCGGTACTACCGCCCCTCTCAGCGGTACTACCGCTACCTCATAGTGACAGCATTTCAGCATCACGGTTTTTGGCATAACTTTCACTTCCAGACTCCGTTTTTGGTGATTTTCAGTCTCGATTCGAAGCTACCGACAAGATCTACATAACCACAGTGGTTGATCCATCATTTATTGCCACCAAATTTTCATGAGGAAGGAAGGGACATTCCACTCCAAGGTTGAAGATCGTCGACAAAAGGTATAACATACCCAAATATTCTCCCACCTTGCCTCACTTGTTAGCCAAGCCTTTTGCCTCTATCTATCCTATTGCGACTTGCTCATATATGATTGCTTGGGCTTTGCACACTTGATACTTTTAGTGTTCCGAGCAAACGTTGTATGCGCTAGTTGATATAGTTCTTGTTGGCAAGCAAAGTAAGAGGCAAAATAAAGGCAAAGAGAAATAGAAAAAGAATAAAAAAGCAAGAAGAAAAGAAAGAGCCTCAATGCCATATCTCTTGTAGGTCGCGCAAGCTCGATGAAAAATTCATAGGTGTGGTATCTTTGTGCAAATCTTGTAGCCCACCAATAAATTGCAATCGAGTTGGTTTTTCTTGTACTTGTGCAACTTGAGCTTTAGTCTTCGCTAGGTCCATCAATAGCTTATTTTTGGTTGCACGAGTCCCACTTTTCAAAGTGTTTGTTTGTATGAGCTTCACTCATATCCTTTGAGATCGACTTGTATTTGCTTTGTGGTCATACTGGTTCTCTACTTGCCTTGACAATATCTTGGTTTCCGGTTGTTCCATTTGCTTTCCACAATCCATACCTATCCACTCGTAAGCCGTGTGTGTTTTGGAGTTGCGTTTGGATCTTTGAAACTCAAATCATCGCATTCTTGTGTATCGGGTTCTCTTGGCATGGTCCACTAGTTCCAATACTATATACTAGGTGAGGTTTTTTTCTTAGTTACTTCTACTCCACATATATATACACTTGTCTTGTTGTCGCAATAGTGGAACACGGGGTTCCCCTGATGTGGTCAAAGTGGGTCCACCACCTGTGGGCCAACCAAGAAGGTGAGCAAGGCAAAGGTTCAAGACTGCCAGATGGGCCCCCCATCTTCCCGGCGACGACCAGGCAAGGACGACATTGACAACCACGACTAAGGACTGGGGGACCTCCCGGGGTCTCCCTCAACCCGACAGATGACGCGGAGGTCCCGGGGACCCGGACGCCCAGCAGGAGGCCAGGCTCACCCCCGGGATCCAACCTCCATACAAGGAAAGAGGATAAGCTTGCCAGCTCCAGCTGGAAACTCCTAGAAGACTTGGGCGCCAAGAAGACGGAGGCACCGCGGGGGGACACGGTCGGAAAAGGTGTCATCCTTTGTCCGCCCGCCCTGCAAAAGGTGGGCGACCGCGCCTAACCCCCTCAGAAGGATACTTGGACGAGAAGAGGCCATGTCACCCCATAAGTAGTACCCGGAGGGGTTTTCCCGCCTAAAACCCCTCCGCCCCCAAAGGTGCACCTGTGGGATCCCCTTAGCCTATAAAAGGAGGACCAAGGCACCGGAGGGAGGAGGGATTCCAAAGATGGAGGAATTCTAGAAAGGACGGAGCTCCAGAGGATGGATTTCGAGAGAGTCAGAGGCTAGGCTAGGTACCGCACAAGACGAAGAGTAGCAGAAGCGAGAGGTGATCTCCTCCGGGTTAAGATCTGCTCGTCTTCAACCTCTAGCCAACACCTCCCGGGTTCTCACCCGCAACCACCTCTATAAAGCTACACCATGATAAACCACTCAATCCAGACATGCAGTAGTAGGGCTTTTAGCCTCCGGGCGGCCTGAACCTGGGTAAACTTCATGTGTCCCTGCGTTGCTTGTTAGTACGTAGATCGGAGGTCTTGACGAAGTTCTCCCGGCGGAAGACATTTCCCAGCCTCCTTCGCGCCCCATACCGAACCTAAAAAGGGGTATCCTTTACTCCCAGTATCCGTGATCCAAGACACGACACTTGTGGTTGACCATGTCTAGTGAGAGCGGAGCATACTATGGAGGCCATGATGATGAGAACATGATGAGCGATAATGACTACGGTGCCGCGAGCATGGATGACATGGTGGACCACGACATCGATGAAACCTTCATGAGCATGGACTACATGGTGGAGCACCACCACTACTATGACTATGATGCCGCGACTGTCCACGACATGGAGAGCTACACCGACTTCGAGCCCACAAGCATCAACGCCATGGTGGACCACTACAACGACTACAACTCCAATGATGTGGCAGAACCCTACATCAACTATGACTCCTCAAGAGACGTCAAGGATCTCCAATGAGGCACTACACATCATGTGGATGACGACACCGACGATGAGTCCCCACCTCGACGATACTCAAGGACAAGGACCCAAGACCGCCTCTGCCGTCAAGCACCTACTTCAAGCTCAAGGAGACGGAGCACAAGGCATCTTCACCTAGAGGACAAGGAGACACGCCCTCCTCCTCGACGTCAAGCTACATCACCCTCGAGACGGCGGCCAACGCAAAGTGCCTATGCACGTGAGTCTTCGTCAAGGAACACCAAGGATCCTCATCGGCGTATGTCTACTCATGATCATCATCGACGGCACAATGAGGACTCAAGCTACTCAAGGCACACCATCACGCATCTACATCATCACACAAGATGGCGGCAAGTACACATCATATGGAGTCTCCTCTGCGTGCCACAACCAAGAGGGCGTCCAAGAGTAGATCATTCTCCAAGAAGGACATGGACATCCTCGCCGAGATGAAGGCCGACCTCGCCAAGATGACCGACCTCAAGACCATCCGCGAGGATTTCATCGCCAGTTTATCCAAGTTCTTCAAGCCCTCACAAGACAATTCACCGAGCATATTATCCACTCCATTACAAGATGGTGACCATGAAGATGGCGAGAAGATGGTCGAGCATGGGATTTTCCCTTCAACCAAGGATGCGAACATTGAAGAGGCTACCACTTGTGACGGCGAGCCAAGTGAAGAGGTTGAGCATGGGAGTTTCCCTTCAACCAAGGCAGCGAATGGAGTTGAGCATACCGAGCCTATCCCTATGTGGTTGAATGATGAGATGGCACCAATCCTATGTGAGTATGAGAGCCACTTAGCCCACTTGAGTGAGAGTGATAGTGAGTTGAGTGCCTCCACCATATGTGAGGTTGAGTGCTTCCACTTTGAGGGAATGAGTGATACACCACTTGAGTTGGGAGAGGTAGTTGATAGGTCAAGTGAGGCCATTTCGATTTCTAACAACTTACCCTCTACCTCTAGTGTGTTCTCTCATGTTCTACTAGGTTCCATGGATGATGAGACGCTAAGCCTCGACATGATGGTGCCTATTATGGATAAGATGTACATGGATGATGAAGACGATGCCACCCCATGTCTACATCATGATGGACAAGTCGGCCACATGGACGCCGCTACCTCTACCACAACACCCACATCTCATGAGCGGGACTACAAATGTATGCATATGGGTGTTGATGATGTCATGATCCCACTAGAGGACATGATGACTTGTGATTGCTTGCATGCTATGGAGGATACTTTTGATGTCACCTGTGCTTCTTTTGTATTCCCATGTGATACCTTGTTTCAAGCCAATGTTGATCATGTGGAATTACCTACTTGTGATGATATTGCCATATGCATGCCTTGTTATGAGTCTTTCCATTTTTCTCCCATTGTTGCATCCAAGAAGTCGAACAATTTCTCTTTCCCATGCTTGGTTTGCAATAATGTTGATATGATGTCTTATGAGAAGGCCACCATAGCTTTCTCAAATTTTGAAGATTTTTCCGTTTGCCATGTTGAGAATTTTTCACCCTCCATTTTGCATATTGACCAACCACATATGTCATACATTCCTTTTGATTTTGGTGTGTTTGGTGATGTGCAAACGGAGAGATGCGTCATGATGGATGATGCATTCATGTACCATGCACACAATTTCTTTTTATGGAATTTCGTGTATAATAGTTCTCACATGATAATGTCAACATCTATTGAACATGAGTTGACCAAAAGAGCTCTTGCGAGCATCATACATGAGAGTTGTGGATCGATTCCGGCTCTACTACCTTTTCCATGTTTTGCACCGAACAAATTGAACAATTGCTCTTTCCTTTGGTTCGCGTGCAAACATGTGAGTGCTTTGGTTTTCCCTTGTGAAATGCATGTTTCCTTGAGTTTCCTTGTAGATGATTTATGTGTTGCAAAAAGTATGATGAACAATTGTTCTTTCCGTTGGCTTATTTGCAACCATAATGATATTTTGAGCATGTCTTGTCATGAGTCCTTTGGATGTTGTCTTATGGTGTTGCAACAAATTTGTTGAAAACTTTATCTTTCCTATGTTTTGTTGGCACCCATGATGGCGATGATAAGAGCCTCACTCAAATTTTGTGGTTCACAAACTTCTCTTTCCGATGCTTTGAATGCAATGGACTTCTTATGGTTCACAATGAGATAGGTATCATGCCCTTCTCAACTTTTCTTAGAGATTTTGTGTTCCCATATTTTGAGGATGTTCAGATGATTTGCTTGCACATTGACCTTGTATTTGCATTACTTTCCATATCCTTGTGTTGTGCCAATGGTGTAATGATCAAGATTGGCCATGTCACGGATGATGTGCTCCACTATCATGCACACACATTGTTTGCTTGGTCTTTGATGCGTGTATGTAACATTGGCGGCATGGTGACTTCCACTTCAACAACAAGTCATCTATCTCCTTCACATGATGAGGACGTGCTAGCGTCGAAGACGACGCTTTTCGAAGGAGGGGGAGATGATGTAGGTGGACCCACGTCCATCACCATGTCATGCGCTTCAACGTACGCCAAGCCACCAAGGACTTCAAAGGGTGGCAAGGAACTCTATGGACTCCAACCATCCAAGACCTGCGCTTGGAAAAGGAGAAGGAAGCGACAAGAAGGAAGAAGAGCTCACAGCTCCGGGCAGCGGTACTACCGCTATGCCAGCGGTACTACCACTGAGTCCCACGTACCGGTACTACCGCTGAGGTACCGGGACCGGTACCGTCCCGCTCCAAAAACCCTTATGTACTCCCCTCGGTACCGGAGCGGTACGTGCCACGTTCTACCGCTGGGAAGAGCCTCAACGTGGAGCTCCCGGTACTACCGCTGGGTGAGCGGTACTACCGCTACACTAGTAGGAAAACGCTTATAGGTGAAAAAATAGCCATGGCACACCGCCATTTTGATGCGCCACGGGTATATAGCCGTGGCGCATCAAAAATGGTGCGCCACTGGTAGTGCCTTACGCATGGCGCACCAGAATTTGGGTGCGCCACGGCTATGTGGTGCCCGGGCTGGCTGGCGTGCCCCCTCCTTACCCGTGGCGCACCGCATTTTTGTGCGCCACGGGTAAGTTGCTACCCATGGGGCACTGCAGTATGGTGTGCCACTAGTAGTATGTTACCCGTGGAGCACCCAACACTGATGCGCCACGTCTAAAATTTCGCTGTAAAAATAGTATATCTATATATTATATTACTTCTCTCATAGCTATGCCAAACTCTGACACGGACGTGGCCAGAGAATAGTATGCAGTAGTTAATTCATAGAATAGCTGTGTTAAAGTACAGAACGAACATGGCCACAGTCCTTGACATGGGTCCACGCGTGACAGATCAGCCGTCCACTGCATTCTTGGGCGATCCGACGGCTATTGATATATGTAAACAAGCACACGATCCATGTGCTTGCATCTGATTGGTCAGGGCTTGGAGGCATAGCGCACGTAGGCAAATGTATCCATCGCGCTGAATCGCCTAAGTCCCTCGTTCCCCTTCGTCAAGCTCCTCCTCGCCATGAGCGACGAATCGACCGAGGACGACCTGACTTGCCGGAAACGAGCCCTCTTCCCCGCCACAACTGCCGGTCGCCGTCGACGTCCGCGACTGCTCCTGACCTATCCTGACCGTGCCGAGCCCTCCATCGCGGTGCCAGCGAGCTGCCGCGCCTCCCAGTCCCTCTGCTGCCTCCCTCCCCCTGTAGCCTCCGGGCGCCGTGCGCCTTGGTCCGCCGCCGCGCGTCGCCTTCGCCGGCCATCTCCGGTGACGATTGGTTGGTGGCGTCGCCCCTTTTTTTGGTCTGCCACGTCCTCCTCTTGCCGACGCTCCCGCTCTCCCGCCCTCTAGCGTGCTCCACGGCACCGAGCACGAAGGCTCCGCACGGCCGAGAGCGAAGCCCCCCCGGTGGCGGCCGACGGCGAGTTGGAAGACCCCAGCGCGCAGCGTCGAGGAAGGCCCCCGCGACGACGATCTAGTGGCCGGCGCGAAGCCCCCGGCGAGTATGGAGGCCCCGCGACGAGCACGTGCTGGCCGGCGCGACGACCCTCGTGGCTGAACCGGCATGACGCCTCCCGTGGCCGAGGACGGCGCGAGGTCCCGCACGCGTCTGGGGACGAAGCTCCCCGTGACGCGGCTTTTTTTTAATTCGGAAATGGCATAGTAGTGGCGCATCTAAATGACATACCCGTGGCGCACGTTACCCATGGCGCGTGGTGTAGAGGTGCGCCACGGCTAATTTGTTACACGTGGCGCACCGGTACACCTACGCCACGGCTAAAGTGTTACCCGTGGCGTGGTTATTCGTGGCGCAGGGCCCTGTGCCACGGGTAACCAAAACTGGCGCGCCACGGGTAACTGTTTTTCTACTAGTGCTACCTTCCCAGGAGCGGTACTACCGCTGCCTGCGTGCAGTAAAGGGAATATTCCATGTATCTTATCCTCCCACCTACCCCTTTAGGCATAGGCTATATATACTTCCCCACCTGCTCAGATCTAGACTAGAGAAGAATGAACTAGAGAGTTGAGCATTGCTCCTTCCCGTGATGGGGTTCCTCCGAGGAGGACGATGACTCTTGTTGTAGCTACTCTTTCACTTAGGTGTCTCTAGTAGTGCAAACCAATCTTTTACTGCGGTGATTCTATTGGTTCGGTGGACCGGCCAGTAAGAGAAATTGGTTTCATTGAGCGTGTTGTTGACTTGGGTTTTGGGATCCGGAGGCTACTCCATTGGGGTTTTGTTGCCGGGTGATTCTCCCTCATAGGCTTCGCGAGTTATCTCCACATTTTGCCCCTTTTCCCCCTCCTGTTCTTTGTTTCCCACCTTCATGTTCTTCTTGTTCATCCACTTTCCCGCCTCAAATCCGCGAAGATCGGGCCAACCCTACATCATATGGTATCAGAGCAAGGGTTGCCACGGATTTTCCTTTGTTTTCTCCCCCAATCCCCCAAATTTTTCTTTGATTTTGAGTAATTTCAAAAATTTCCACCAAAAATAGCCCCAATTTGCTTTTGGATCGATCTGAGATTTGAGTGAGTTTTGGTAGGTTTTGATCCATGGATTACTTGCTATACTTGTTGATCTACCTCCCTTTGCGTTCCCATAGCCTAATTCCATCATTTGCACCTCCGATTTGCTGTTTTCCGCCCCGTTTTTCCACCAAAATCGCGGATATCTTCGTCTTGGATTCAGATCTGGAAATTCCGCTGCTAGCGGTACTACCTCTGGCCGAGCGGTACTACCGGGGACCTGGGTCCAGCGGTACTACCGCTACCTTACAGTGACAGCATTTCAGCATCACGGTTTTTGGCATAACTTTCGCTTCCGGACTCCGTTTTTGGTGATTTTCATCTCTATTCGAAGCTACTGACAAGATCTACATCACCACGGCGGTTAATCCATCATCTATTAACGACAAGCTCTACATTGCTCGAGCTACTGCTCACAAATGTCGATTGTGGAGGAGTCCAGGCAGAATGTATCTCTGCTCGGGCTCATCCTCACCGGCACTGCTCGAGTTACTTCTTACAGACCTGGTCAAGGGGCCGTTTCGGGCTACGTCGATATCAATGATCGACGTAGGCCGTGGAGAAACCACTGCTTGACCAGAATCCTGAAAGCCCTCATCTGGTAGGGAATCGATATCAATGGTCGGCACAGCTTGGTGGCGGAGGAAGAGCTGGCTCCTCCTCGTTAGACACTGGCTCGGGCGACTGGTCGTCGGTGCCGCTGGCGGCAAAGCTGTGGAGGCGGCCGGCGTGCTCGTACTTCACCATGACGTCCCAGTACACCGCCGACGCGTTGAACGGAGGCACATGGCTCCGCTCCTCCTCCGTCAACGCGCTGGCGAGCTCCGCTTGCCACAACGACTGGATGTACTCCAGCCTCGCCTGTTCGGTCAGAGGTGGCGCTGCGGGGACCTTGTCCAGGTTGACTAGCCAGCCGTCCGGGAGGCGACGGTCGGCGGGCAGATGGAGGTTGCCGCGCATGAGCTGCTCCGCCTCCTCCACCATCAGTAGACGGTCATCGGCCTGCGAGGGTGGATGCGGAGGGGCTGGTGGTGGTGGTGACGCCACAGCCCGAGCCGCCGAAATCCGGATCCCCTGGATGTAGCGTTGGCACCGGAGCAACGAAGCCGCGTCAAGGTGGCGGCGTCGCTCGTGGTCCTCCGCCGTTGGCTGGTAACCTGGTCCGCGGCGGTGCATCGTGGTTGGGCAAGTGGAGGGAACGGGGGAGGGCCGGTGGTGTCTTTTTAAAGCTGGTCGAAGGAGCGGAGGGTCGCTGGTGTCTTTTTAAAGCCGGTCGAAGGAGCGGAGATGCCGTCGCCATTAACGCCAAGACGGCATGCATGCCGCCGCATGGGCTCTGTGCCGCTGCTACGGGGGGACGGTTCACTACGCCGCCCACCTAGCCACTGAAACGATGCGCCGCCTGACGGCCCGTGCAACGATGCGACGAATCGCCACTGAAAGGATGCGGCGCATGCATCGCAGAGTCTCTGCCGCGTGCCTGCGCCTTGCCGGTTCGTTCCGTGTGTATGACAGACGGGCCATATCTGTCGGAGGCTCGGGCCGGACAGTGTCTGGCAGCGCGAAGGCAGCCCCCAAAGTTGGTGGCCCGGTTCGCGGTGCAGGACAGTTTTTGGGCCGGACAAAGGTTTTGCGACCCCCCTCCCCTCCCGTGTGGCCTGTTTTTCTGTCCGGCACCCCAAAGGAGCTTTACGGTCCCTTTTATGACCCCTTATGGAGATGCTCTTACTGTATATGGGGAGGGAGGGGGGGGGGTAGTATCTGGACATGCATGAAGATTTTTTTTGAGAGAGCATACCCCCCCACCCCCACCCCGGAACGCATATATTGTATCCCCGTTCCAGAAAAGTCTGGCAAGCTCCGCCACTGCACATCCCCATTCTGTTCATGTGGGTCCCGATATCGTCGGTGGAGGTCGATGGCAAGATCTTCGGTTCAACGTGGTGCTGACCACCAAGGAGTTCCCGGCCTCCACTTTCGCCAAGTCACCGGCTTGCATGTGAGAAGGTCTGCCCTCGGCGCTCCGAGGTTGTGCTTCAGTGTTCTGTCCACTGTTTTGTTGAGTTTTTGTTCATGGAGTGTCCGTGCTGATCGTGTTGTTTGTGTTATGATGCGGAAGGGAACTGAGTTGTGTTTTTGTGTTGTTCGTGTTATCTGTACTTCGCCCTGTTGGTAGTAAATCCGCCAGTAATTGTGTTGTTTGTGTTATCTATACTTCGTCCTCTGTTTGTGTGTTGCTTGGGGTGGAGAATTTGTAGTGGTTCATGTTTCAGTCTGCTCCCATCCATCGCCATCTGCCGCGGGCTTCGCAATTGTTAAAATTTCAGATCCTCCGCCCTTGTTTTTGTTAGGAATTTCGATTCGGGGGGAAGGGGAGGGGGGAGAAGGTGACGCAGATTTGTGGTTTCGCGGAGTGTGGGCAAGTGGATTGGTGGAGTCGATGTAGGACACTGGAATTGAGCGAGATAATCTGTTCCAGGATGAATTGAAAACGAGCAAAATATGTACTGTACATAAACCAGGAGAGAGAGACATGCTATCAACTAGTATTTTTTTTTTTTTTTGATAAAGATCAAATAGTATATGACCTTGCATGAAACATCACACACTCAAAACTGAGTAGACGACATGCATACTATATGAAAAGTACCTTGACATTGCATATCGGGTCAAATTATTATTGCGTAAACATGATCATCATGAAATTTTTGCTCAGTTAGCCGGCTTAAAGGACAAGATAGAGGCCGTCTCGTTCAGAACCGCCTCGTACTTGGTATCCCTGCCATCGAGGTTGGCTGCGTCGATAAGGAGATAGAGGATTACACCTTGTGGCGACTCCTCGTCAGCCTCGGCTCTCAGCACTTTATTGAATTTGATCTTCTCGCTCGCCTGCTGGTCGTGCTCCGCCACCGCCCACTGTCCAATCAATTGGACGTCTGGATTATTGATGTCTATTGGTGTACGTGCACCACGAACAGCCATGGCGTAAATAGCCACAATGGCAAGAGAAAATAGGAGGCTATTTCTCATGGTTTGGCTTTTGATCGATGGCACCTTGGTGCTAAGAATTGCAAGTCTGTATCTTTAAGGTGCAAGATGTTCCTGCTGTGGCGATGAAGGACGATGACTAGGGGCATTAATTTATATTGCTTTAGGCTCAGTACTTAATTTGCCAACAAATGGACAAAAATATATATATTTTTGGTAGGATTTAATTAGTTGCGTATCAAATCTCCCTCTTATCTACACAAGATCTCCAAATCTAGAAATAAATGATTGACATGATTTTTGGGATAAGTTTTGGTTAATAGGACATATCTGTTCCAAAAGAAATACCGCTCACGATTTGGTGGGATTCATTGGTGGTTAATACCTCCATTTAGGTAGCAACTAAAACAATATTTTCATACCGTTGGGTATGCCACACAAAAAATTTATTGGGCATTTTAATAAAATTTATTTACCAATTTAATAAATAATTGTAAATTTGCATTGTAATATGGTATAAAAGCAATAAGCAAATATGAAACTGAAAATTAATTATGAATTGCGCTGGAGTTGATTAAGTATGAAAGTTTTACACAACTAATCGATCAACCTTCTTTCTTCTAGTACTATTAGGCCGCACGACACATGCTCATCTGACCAGTTTTGCACAGCGAATGGATCAGCCTTTTCCTCCCTAGTACTACACGGTAGAACGGCTTGACTGCAGGGTATGCCGCGGCACACCGGGCATACCTTGTGGCTCCGCCACTGGCCGACATTACAATACCGATGTTGATGAAAGGCTCATCGGGCTGATTACCGTTTTTTCCGAGGTTTATGGGGGCCGATGAAATACCTGGACACCCGCACAAGCATGTTCGTAATCGAAGGGCATCAAATAGCTCTGACCGAGCAGAGGCATTGGTGTGCCGCTGGAACATCCGAAGGGTAGTGCACAGTCGAGACAAATAGAAACTGGCATGCCACCACATTGTTTGTGATGGATCGCACTTGTTGTAACTATTGCACAACAAAAAAATCTGCCGGGTTGACATGAGGATCTTGCTCAGTGAGTGGGCCATGGATGATTATCACTGACATTAAAAATTCATGGATTCTATCTTAATTTTGATCCATCAAGTATGTTACCGTTGTTGCTAATTTGAACATTTCAACCTTAAAAAGTAATATACATGCACTTGTATCTAACACATACCATATGATTTTCTCGGTGGCATCACCCTTACTACCATTGTTGTAGAGTGCTATCAACTGGTCATAAGTTTTTGTATTTGTACACTCGAAATCCATGTGCTTATGAGACCTAAATCATATGCAAGAAGCTTTATACAAAGAACATAAGATACGTGCGCATGTGTTTATATCAAATTTTCCATATCAGTTATGGCAACGGCACCAGAAAATAGCTTGATACCTGTAAGAGCACAAATTCGTTAAAGCATAATTTCATAAAAAAAATTCGTACCAGTTTTATATCGAACTGACAAGAGGAACTGGAAGGTGACTACCAACCCCGCAACTATGTTGTTGCAGAGTAGATGCACACACAGCCAGTGGCGGAGCGTGACTCTAAACATAGGATGGGCCAAACAAGGATCCCATCGCATGTTATGTAGACTAGGCCAAATGAAGTAAACTGACTCAATTAGTGTTGAACACATGGGCTATATAACCTGAAATTAGTGTTTTTCATTTTTCAAAGACCGGGCCAGGGCCCAGTATGGCCTCCATGACGCGCCGCCCCTGCACATAGCTACATTCGCACCCAAACGAAAATTTGAAAATATCCTATTATATAAGTTGCTAGGAAAATTAGTTTGTATGAGAGGTTTCTAATGACTATAATACAAAGTAAAGAACAAATAAAATTAAACTAAAAACTGAATTAAAAATATGGTCAAGCGAGAGAGAACATGAAGACAATCATTACTCAAGCAAACTGGTGTTATTTTATAGGTACGATCGATCATGTAAATTACCATATGTAGAGCGGTCCCACAAATACCATTGCCTCCCAATTGAATCTGTGACAAAGAAAACTCAATTGTCATCTTTGTATTGCATGTTATCACAACAATAAAATATATTAAGATCTTAAGACCGGACCAAAACATATCAATGATTGTCACTCCAAAGGTCGAATGATTTGGACAAAATATCTATCTACTCATTTGTGGCCTAGGTAGTGGTTCAAGCCATATTACAACCCATCAAGATGACCATGATGGGGTAGGAAGAAGGAGCGGCGGCAATGGCGGTGATGACATTGGCGTGGCCGTGCAGGCGTATGGGATGCACCCCTCTGATGGTGGTGTGGCTCCTTTTGTATCTTCCTCCCCTCAAGGTTGGAGATCATCCTGAGAGGGCTTCGCGGTAGGCCTTCGTTGTGGTGATGATGGAGATGAAGGCTGCGGCAGTGGAGATGGTTTGCAGCTCGATCCTCCTGGTGTCTAGGGATTCTTTCACTTTATATAGCCTTCAAAAGGTCGTTTTGGGATTTTTGTGTTCCGCATTGAATAGGTGGCTGGTCCCTTTAAGAAATATTACTGGTAGACGGGCCCAGAAAGGGTCAGTATGGTCACAACGGTCATCCATGGCCGTATCTCTTTTCAATAAATTTGGATTATTGGACGTCATTTCCTCATATGGACTTTGATTGAGGTGTTTTTTTGGTTCGTTGGATTCTTATGGACAAGGAGTACTATTTCATATTGTTGGATCTTCAACATGGCCTTACAGAAAAACAGCATTTGCCAAATAATCCATATGGCTTGCATCAGATGGTTGTGACTCCTCCAGGTACAGTCCAGATGAGCTCCTTTCTTTGTGATTTATTCATATGCCCCCCTACACCTAAACACATGCATGCAAAAGACAAGGAAATAGTAAAATCCTAATAAAAAGCTAAGGTTGTCAGGTTCCATGTGAAAATGAGTGAAAATATGAAATTAACAAAATAGGTGTGAGTTAGAACAAAAAATCACCAAAACTCCAATGTCACAACATGAAAAATACTAGGTAAAACATGATGTAAAATGCATTCATCAACGAATTTCATAAACACGGTAACACCCTTTATGTATATATGGAGCTGTGTATTTTGTCCACCACTAATCCGATTTTTATCCATTGCCTACAAAACATTAACATGCATAATAATATGCATGAGTAAGTTAAAACGGTAACTCACGATCGATTGGTATGTTGGTATTACTAATTACCAAAATTCACTCCTGATCTGATTGATAATCAAAATCCTTTAAATTTGACGGAACAAAAAATAATAAACATATTATACTGGAGGGCACCTCTGCTTCGTCTTTCCCTGTCGTGCACCTCCCGCATCTCCATGTGCGCCGCCCTGTCTCGCAGCCTCACCAAAACTTCTTATCTCGATGCTGGAACACTGATCATCACAACATGGAAATGTGATTCCCCTTGTCCCAGCCCTAACTCCCATCCATGCTGCGTTGGCAGAACAAAAATAAAAGGACGTCCTTTGCAAATATATTAGTTGATACTATATACTACACTAATGAATTCTACAAATAGTTCCAGCTGCAATATTTGAATGATAATTAGATACTAACGTGGTGGTAGTGCATCTCCTTTTTTTCTGTAAGTCATGGGTTCAAAACCCATTGAACCGCATTTTTTTGCAAATTATTTATTAGCTGACATATCGGCTCCCCTTTATATTCAATGACGGTACACATGCATGACATTTCATCCGTCACTTCGGTAACTGATCTACGTGTCCTACTTATATTCAATGATCTATGTGTTATATTAATTTTCATCCACAAACAAAATGGTGTAAACATTTTAGACAACAATGGTTTGTGTCTATCTTTTGTTTTAATGAAATATATGGATAGATTTCCGAATGATCGAAAATCTTTTCTCCCTTAACAAAAAGTACATTAATCAGAAAGATATATAAAGACTAGTAGAAAAGGGGCCTATTGTCCCGGTTCATTTGGGCCTTTAGTCCCGGTTTGGGACCCGGGACTAAAGAGTCGGACTTTTAGTCCCGGTTTGCAACACGAACCGGGACTAAAAGATTTTTCTATTTCTTTATTCAAAATATGATTTTATTTTTTAAAAAATTAATTTTTTTTAATCTATGATTGTTGGACTCGTTAATCTCTCACACCGGGGCCTCTTAATCACACTTAGTCTTTGGTTAAATTCTAATTTTGGTCAAACTTCCCGGTCGGTCACTCATCCTCACAGTACTCTACCCCTAGCACGCTTAACATCCTGGTTCCTTCCCATCCCCCTTTATATAATCTACTTGTAACCTTATGTCTATAGTATGCTATTAATCATATTAACCCATGGATCATGTGAGTCACGCATTTTATAATTTGAATTCTAAATAATTATTTAAATATATAAAAATGACTAAGTAATCATAATATTAAATAAATATAAAAATAAAATGTGTTTTATTATTTTTTGACATTAATTCATTTAATATGGCATAATTCATATCTTTTAATCTGTAAATCGAAATTGAACAAATAATATATCCATTATTATCAGAAAAATATGAGGAATCCAAATATGACATAATTTTTATATTTCTAATTTTCAAAAAAATAAAAATCTGAATTTTGAATCTTTTTTAATTTCAAAAATCCAAAAAAATTCAAAACAGCTGGTTGAATTCGGAAAAAAAATTAGTCCCGGTTGGTGTCTCAAACCGGGACTAAAGATAGACCCTTTAGTCCCGGTTTGTGCCCCGAATTCCAGCCACGAACCGGGACTAATACCCCCATTCGAACCGGGACCATTGACATCCCGAGGCCTAGCAGCTCGAACCGGGACTAAAGGCTGCCATTGGTCCCGGTTTGTGTCTGAACCGGGACTAATGTTTTTGGAGCTCCTTCCGAAAGACCCTTTTTCTACTAGTGAAATATAGGATGTTACTCCTTATAATGTGACTCAGACCGTTTGACATCCTCACTCCCTATTTAGAGATGGTTGTTGGTGGCATGGGTGACACATTAATTGCAGGATTCGCGCTCGCATTATGCTCACTCCAGAATTTGAGTGAGAAGAGCAAGGTGCATGACCAACGAACCCAAAGCCCAAGGAATAATAATTTACCATCATTGTTCTATCATGGCTAGTGAGTATCATCTTTTGAATCATAATACCATGGATTCCGTGAAGCCTTGTAAGCAGAGGTTGACGTGCATTAACTGTTGTTAGTGAAACTCTTTGAAGCTCCAATAAACAAGTGTCATGAAAGATCGGAAATCCATATCGGCTCATATGTCTAGATGCACCCACTGCTCAAAAACATTTTTTAAAAGTCAAAAGTTCCAAGTAAACTTTTCGGATATACTAGATGACATTTATGTTAGCATAAAAAGTTTCGCAAAGAAAAGAAATTTTATGTGGGCTGTGTAAGAAAGACAAATCCGGGTTTTTCAAAATGACTTTGTACGTGATTTTGTTTTGTCTTTTTGCACAAGTCACAAAAAATGTCTTTTCTTCGCGAAATTTTTTGTGCTAACATAAAATGTCATGATGTATATCCAATATTTTATTTGATTTTTTGACATTTTAAAAAGTTTTTAAAGATGTTTTACATAACGGGTGCATCCGCACCGGTGACCCGAAACGCCGGGTCCCATGAAAGATCTCATAATATTGTCTAAGTTCTTTTTCACTCCCTTCCGGTAGAATTGCTAAGTTGGCTAATCAACAAATTTTCTACTAGATACCGACCGATGTAACAAAGTTATTTTTCTTCGGTAGCTAGGATTCGCCTTGTCTACGAAGCTGCTAAACCTCAGAGAGAGAGAGAGAGAGAGAGTTGTGAACGATGGAAGATGCTCTCTAATCTGTACCTTTCGGATATTACACTCCTGAAGCTCTTTTGGATAGTCACCATATAATTATTGGTCCCGGCTGGACCCTAATTAATCTTGGGAAGATAATCAAGTGCTGGAGTATCTTCTAAAATTCCAACTTCACATCTAGCCAGGTGGATAAGCTTTTCTTTTCTGTAGTGTCGATATTCCATAATGACTATCGATTCATATTATTTTCCCAAAATGTTTAACTATATTGTATAGTTGATGAATATGGTGTATCATGCTATCGTATATATCTGAAGGATGCATATAGTGCTAACGTGTCTGGTGGATATTGTGGTGGCCTGACATGTATGTATGCATGCTGGAGTATTTATTTTGAAGTTTTTCAGAGTGATTACTTCTGTTCATGGTGTGCATGCATACATATATAAATTTTCAGATGGCAAAATATCTCTGTCAGTAACATACTTCCCTAGAGAGAATTATGTTTCCTAGAGTTGCAGTTTCCTAAGATTTCGAGCTGTTGCATTTTACATACATGAACTCTCGGTCAGGGTATAGGTGCTTGATCATGGACAGTATGAACAGGATAGCTTCTACGTCTTAATCAAGGGTACTCATCCATTAACTGACTTTAGAACCACATTCCTTCCTTGTGTGGAGAACAGGCATCTAGTCACGGGGCGGAACTGGCTTTAGTCCCGGATTTCCATCCGGGACTAGCCAATCGGGACTAAAGGCTCCCCCTTTAGTCCCAGCCTCTTACGAACCGGGACTAAAGGCCCTCCACGTGACTATGCCCAGCGCTGCGGGCTGATCACCTTTAGTCCCGGGTTATAACACGACTCGGGACTAAGTTTTTTGTGTTTTTTTTCGTTTTGTGTTTTCCATTTCATTTCTTTTTCAATTTGTGTTTCATTTTAATTTCAAACATGTTTCCGTACACATATTATACGCTACTACATACACACAGTACACACGTTGATGCATATATATAATATTTGATCTCTGCGAGCATACATATATACAATTTGATATATACAACTATTTAATTATATAGAGATCACTAAATTAGTTCATCGTCCTTCGCATGATGTTCTCCCTTGCTATCAATGACCTCCTTCAACAGAAATCCCGCCAATTCCTCTTGAATTCCTCGTATGCGCTCATCTGGTAGGAGCTTCTCCCGTATATTCATGATCTTTAAGAAGGAGGTAAATATGGATATATATCTATAAGTTGAATGAAACTGAACACAATTGATGGTAATAAAATAAAACTATGAATATTGTTTACGTACTTGAAGTAAGTTCGTATCGGCTTTCCACTCACTGGTCAACGACCAAATGTACTCGCAAACGTAGAATCCACATAAATGAGTCCCCCATGGCTGCTCCAAACCATTCACCGTTTTATAAGTTAGCACATCGTCGAATGGACCTTGTATTTTCTTTTTGAACCGTGTCCAACACCTGCTCGGCAAAGAAAATGAACAAAAGAGTTATTAATTACTTGATATCAGGAAATGAACAAAAGAGGCCGATATAACACGAAAATGATTGAAATTATTTTTGGAGCATTGCTTTCATGTCGCTCCACTGCTTTTGGTCCCTATTTAATGATTCCATGACTTCAACTCGTGACTTGTCAGGTTCAATGCTTAGCAAAATCCAGTGAAAACTGCGGACGTTTACATTTGCATAACTCATCAATTACACTTAACATCGAGTAAGCAAAAAAGAATGTATACAATACAGAAACACTCACTTGAAGTTGTAAGGAAATAGTATTTCCTTACAGAAATGATTCTCAACTAAAAAGGTGTACAGATCATGCTCCACGTCTTTGGGGTGCTCGTATAGCGTATGTTCATTGACGATATATGGGTCAATGAACCCAATGTCATAGACATTATTTCTTTTGCATTCAAGCATCTTCATTCTGCATAATAGCGTATAAAAGAATATAGCTAGCCAGGATAATATATTACATGCAATGAACGAGCTGAGCTACAGACTTAATTAATTACAAAAATAAACCACTTACAGACAATAGCAACCGAGGATAGATTTGTCGAGGGCGCGTTGATTGTATAACTGAAACAATTCGTTCATATGAATATATATCAAGTAATCTTTGAAGTGATGCTCCTTTATAACGTCCGCCGAAAACCATCCTTTCGAGTACTTTCTTGTTATCGTCATGTACCAATTGTGCAGCATTCGCATATTTGTTGATAGCTGTGGTTCCTCCACAGGACTGACCAGAGGCTGCTCTTTGACATACTGTCGTGCCATCTCACACATTGGCGCTTGTTCATAGCCTAACAGTTGACCAAGAGACATACCCAATGCGTCAGCATTTTCTTTAGCCTGCGTTACAGTTATACCCATTCTCTAGCAGCACTTATGGCTCTGAGGTCCAATAATTGGAAGTCCTTATCCATAACGGCTCTGAATTCCTTGTCGATATCGGAAGAACACACTATGAGCGGGGAGACTGATTGATGTTTCTGTTCTCCGAGCTGGGGAATTTGTTTCCCGCTTTTTGCACTTGTTTTTTTTCTTCTCAGACTTCAATCTCATTTGCTTTTTCATCATATACCTGCTTTGGCTCGGGCATTTTCGGTGCAAAATGGGTCTTGAATTGGGCATCCACTATCGATTTGTTTTCCTCAACAATCATGTCATAAGGTCTCTTGGGAAGAGGCTTTGGCGCGTTGGGTATCCTCGACTGATTTGGAGTCTTTCTCTGAGTAGTACTAGGGGTGGCCATGTTCTTCCGCTTTAGCCCCTGCTGACGCGCCGGAGGTGGACTAGGGGGAGGCGTTGGCTGACGCACCGGAGGTGGACTAGGGGGAGGCGTTGGCTGACGCGCCGAAGGTGGACTAGGGGGCGGCGTTGGCTGACGCGTCGGTGGCCTTGGCGCCGAGCCTGGAAACTTGATGTATTTCTTTTGCCATAGAATGATATGGCGCTTGACATCTCCTAGTTTCGTATCCCCTTCAGGTGTAGCGATGTCAATCTCTAGGTCCTCATACCCCTCCACTAGGTGATCCACCGTGGCACGAGCATAGCCAGCTGGAATCGGATGCCCATGGTGGAGTGCTCCAGGTAGACAAGGTAAAGCAGTGTCGACCGCCACCTTGAAGGACATGTTCTTCATTGGCTGATGTAGCTCACAATGTTTCATCTCCCTGACATCATCCACGGGGTAGCGAGGCGCCGGTGCATCATCCATCAGTGCATGATCATCAGCCCGGACCTCGGCCGTGGAAGCCACGCTGCTTCTCCGCTGGCTATTATTATTATTATCCAATAATGCAGGATCTTCTTGCGGCTGAGATGACCTTTGCTGGCTAAGTGCTTCCACTAAATTCTTCATCTTCGCTAGGTCCATTTCTATCTTCCCGATCCGGTCTGCCTCCCGGTCCTTCTTTCTCTTACGGCTTCTGTAACTGTCATCGCATTCGGGAAACCCTTCCTTCCACGAAACACCGGCGCCTTTGCCTCGTGTTCGTCCTGGTTTTTCAGGATTCTGGAGGGCGCGTGTCAGCTCGTCGTTCTCTCTCTCGGGCCGGAACAATCCCGCTTGAGCATCGGCCATTGCTTGAACAAGTGCTTTGGAGGGTATTAGAATTTTCTCTTGAAAAATTGTCGCCCCTGTTTCTGGGTCCAACATTCCCCCATGCCCATACCACCAGTGCTTTGACCTTTCGGGCCATCCATCTGTACCTGGAATGATCCCTCTACCCCTCATCTCGGCCTCCATAGCTTCCCATTTAGGCACGGCAGTCCTGTAGCCACCTGTCCCCATTTTATGGTGATATTTCTTTTCTGAGCATTTTCCTTATTTTTTATCGACCTTTCCTTGGCTACAGAAGATTCCTTGTACGCCACAAATTCGGGCCACTGTTCTCTCAATTTCTCGAATGCTCCTGTGAAATCAGGAGTTATCTTTTTCACGACATATTTCCGGTATAAAGTTTTCTTGTGGTTCCGGAACAGTTCGGCCATCTTACTTAGAGCCCATTCCTTGACTATCTTTCTTCTTTCAAGCCCACCCGGAATTGGGTTACCATCTGCCCCGAATTCTTCATACTCTGGAGGTAGTCTGAAATGTGCCACGAGCTTCTCCCAAAGATCGTCTTTGGTTCTTTCATTGACATAACTAGCTGAAGCTTCAACATTCTTTGGCTTAATCCATTCGTGAATGGTGATCGGGACGTTGTCCCTGACAATCACTCCGCACTGAGTTGCAAACACCCTCGCGTTGTCAATCGGAAAACTCGGTCGTCCATTATGTTCGATTTTGTCAATGTTGAACCTTTTTTTTACCATCCAACCTTTTGTTCGGGCCTCGTGTTGTAGCCGACGATTCCGTCGATCCGGAGGGCTAAAAGAAGAAAGAGTGATTAATATATATATATATATATAAAGATCAATTAATGCATTTAGTCACAAGAGGCTTAATATATATACCTCACCGGTTGTTGTCGAGGGATCAACGACGACATTTCCTTCATCGTCATTGTTTGTTTGCCCTTCTTCCACCGGTTCTTGCTGCAGTCCCTCACCGGATAGGTCCAGATATGACAATATGTCATCATCGTCTACAACATCGTCTTCTCTATGATTTTTTCCATCTTCACCGCTTATAATGTCCCACATCATCTCTTCGCGAGGATCGTCCTGATCCATAACTTAACTATTTCCAGAAAGAAAGGAAAAACAAGTTAGAAAAAAAGGTGACAAAAATTCTATCTAAAATTCTATCTAAAATTGTATCTAAAATTCTATCTAAAAAATTCTAGCTAAAATTCTAAACATAAATTCTATCTAAAATTCTAAACAAAAATTCTAAACAAAAATTCTAAAATTCCCTCTAAAACAAATTCTATCTAAATAAATTCTATCTAATTTTTTTTTCCAAAATTCTAAACATAAATTCTATATAAAATTCTAAAATTCTATCTAAATAACGGAAATCCACTTTGGCACCCGGGTGCACCTGCACCCGGTATGCTTTTTGAATTTTTAAAAATATGAAAATGCTTCGAAAAAACTATTAAATCTCTGTTTTGGTCAGAAATTTGTCTTTTTTGCACAGAGCATAAAAAATGTTATTTTCTGTCGAAATTTTTCACGAGTGTTCGCTACTTGCGTATGTGTGTGTCCAATTTGTTTCAGATTTTTTCGAAGCATTTTCATATTTTTTTAAATTTCAAAAAGCATACCGGGTGTAGGTGCACACCCAGGTGCCAAAACGCCCCTCTCAATTCTAACTAAACAAATTCTATCTAAAATTCTGAAATTCTATCTAAACAATTATAGCAGGACTATCCTAAAAAACTCTAAAAAAACTCACCGGCCGGCGCGACGGAGAGGACGAGGGCGAGGGCGCGACACGGCCGGTCGCGAGGCACGAGGACGAGGGCACGATGGCCGGCGCGCGGCGCGCGGTGGAGCGGCGGCAGAGGCGCGGCGAGCGGTGGAGCGGCGGCGGCAGCGCACAGTGGAGAGGCGGCGGAGGCGACGAACGGCGCGGCGGCGGAGGCACGAAAAAATCCGGCAGCACCTCGCCTCCTCTTCGTCCTCGGCTCCGTCGTCTTCATCTTCTGGATTGGAACCGCGCGTGCCGCACGGTTTATATAGATTGGGGCTTTTGTCCCGGGTCGTGGCACGACCCGGGACTGAAGGACCTTTAGTCCCGGCTCGTGGCACGACCCGGGACAAAAGGTGGGGCCTTTAGTCCCGGCTGGTATTACGAGCCGGGACTAAAGGTCAATTTTCGGCAGAGGAGGAGTTACGCGCGCGAGGGAATATTTTCAACACTTTTGTGCATATTTGAACATTTGAATTAACCACTTTTTGCATACTTTCGAATCTAACAAAACTTTCAACATGAAAAGTGTTTGAATTTGTATAATTAATCCAAAATCATTTTTTGTTCTCTAAACTAATTATTTTAACTATTCAAAGTATTAAACCATTTTTTGGACAAATGTTTTGATTATTTTTGAATTTTTAGTGGAGATAAAATACATTTTACACGATCATCGTCGTAGATAGACCAGCAGTAGGGAATGACAACAGTGGATCTTAACAATCTTGGGTATATAGACGAACCATTTAATTTGTCCTAACCAATGATGTGGCTCAGGTTTAGTAATACTCCTTCCTAGGCCTATAATACTCGTCCTCGTAGTCGGCGTAGTCGCCGCCGCCGTCGTCGCTATCGTCGGACGGCGCTCGCCTGGACTGGAAGTGAGGATAGCGCAGGCGTGGGTTATCGCCGGCCGTGATGTAGTACATGAAGCTTTGGAGAGTCCGGCCGCCCCACCACAGCCGACGGCCGGCCTCGTTGAAGTTCGAAGGAGGCGGGCCGTCCTTCTCGTACCTGGCGAGCGCCCTCTCACGCCGATTGATGAAGAAGGCATCCCAAGTCGGGCGGTAGTCGGGATCCCAGCAGGGATCCATCCGCTGCTCTGGAGTGAGCTCGAGGTAGTAGTGGTTCGTGATGGCCGCCCGGCGTGCCAAACCTTGAGGGACAGGAGGGACCGGCACGGTGATGCATGTAAAATGCATACATGAACTTTGCACTATAATACTTGTATTCCATTCATATTTGCATCATATAAGGGGTATATTACTGTTATTTAATGAATTTTGGTAATTAATAATGATTTCCCCTATTTATGGAATTAATCCTGCGCAGGCAGAAAAACCCTATTTCTTTCCTTATTTATTTCAGGGCCTTAACGACGTCATAATGAGCCGCAAATTTATGGGGCTCTTTTTTTTGGAAGGAGGAAGACCTCGGAGCGAAGGAAGCAAGCAAACGCAGGCCGGAGGGCCAAAAGAGGGTGCCCCACGCGACCCCTATACCTGGCCGCGTGGGCCCACCTCTTTTGGGCCTCGTGGCTCCGTTTTCGTCGATCCTTCTTCCCGAAGCTTCCTCGTGACCTAAAAACGACTATAAAAATAGCCCCCCGAGGAGTTTCGAGAGGGGGCGGCGGAGAAACACAAAACCAGAAACAGAGAGACAGAAGGCTGCCGCCGGAGAAGATCGGAGGGGGAAACGCCGCCGGAATCACCTCCGGAGGTCTTCTCCATCCCCCCTCCGGAGTCTCCATCAACACCACCGCCAAGACCAGCACCATCTCCATCACCATCTTCATGATCCACTTCATCCCCCTCATAGTTTGAGATTGTTCGAACCCTAGCTATTGTCTAAGTGCTATTCTACATGTTTGTGAATTGCTGCTTGTCATTGTTTTGTGGGGAGATCATAGTTTCAGATTGTGTTGTATCACTTGTACCACTGAATCATATCATGTCTTGGCGTTGTGAGTAGTTCTCTCATGTTCCTGGGGGTATAGGATGAATTGGCAATGATTTTTATATGACATGTGTTGGTATTTTGTCTAGTTTTTATCTTTTATGTGATTCTATGATGGTGTTGTGCGAACGTCGACTGCACATCACTTCACCTATATGGGCTCATAGGAGAACACCATAGTGTAATGGAGTGAGGAAGACTTGGGAGGACACGTAAACCTGAGACCGAATCATGAAGTTGCATTCTAAGGGCATTAGTATCGGGGACCTTAAAGATTAATGCTATGGTGGGACTTTATGTCTTAATAACTCTTGTGCAGTCATTTACTTGGCCACATGATCCATCATAAGAGGTTTAGTTTATTTATTTAGCTATACCTAATTATGGCTCCGTCCAAAGAAGATTAAAACTTGACAAAATGTTTACCTTGTTGTTCTAGAAATATTTATGCCACGAAGTCTAGGTAGCCCTTGGGAACTCTCTCCACCTATAAGAAACACACACTTGAGCTTGTCCTCTTGCTGCATAGAGGATTGGGCTTTCTCTCTTTGAGATCTTTCACTTGTCATATTGCATTTTCAGCATTTTACTTTATTTCAAACTCTACACCAAAAAACCCAAAAATACTTGCATCATTTAATCATTTTAGTTTGTCTAGTGCATAGATAATAAGGGAAGTGACACTCTTATTTGAGAGGATAAATACTTATACCTTCTACTCCTCGTGGGATCGATACTATCACATCGAAGACTTCAACGATCCCCTATACTTGTGGGTATCACACGCCTCCGGCGCTCAGCCTCCAGCCGGCGGGGACGCGGTAGCCGGGCGGGCAGGGGTAGTTCGAGGCGCAAAGCTCCTCCGCCTCCGGGTAGGTTAGAGTGGGTATGGTGGAAGCCATGGGAGAGTAATGAGGTTGTAGATACGATTTTAGATGTGCTATGGCAATGGCGGCCA
Source organism: Puccinellia tenuiflora (assembly GCA_012064385.1). Lineage (NCBI taxonomy): Eukaryota > Viridiplantae > Streptophyta > Magnoliopsida > Poales > Poaceae > Puccinellia > Puccinellia tenuiflora. The sequence continues at coordinate 144,406 of QRDG01002002.1, read as the reverse complement.
AGCCTACATATATATAGTGAGAAATGGCGGGAAGACGGAGGCGGGAAGCGGTGGAAAGCACGGGAAGAAATAAGGCGGGAACGTGGTGGCGCAGGAATAAATAAGGCGGGAAGAAATAAGGCGGGAAGACGGAGGCGGGAAGCGGTGGAAAGCACGGGACTAAAGGTGAAGATAAGGCACACATATCAACGCTCCTTTAGTCCCGGTTCCAGCTACCAACCAGGACTAAAGGTGAAGATAAGGCACACATATCAATGCTCCTTTAGTCCCGGTTCCAGCTACCAACCGGGACTAAAGGTGAAGGGTTTCCCTAATCTTTTACCTATAAGTACCCACCATGAGGAGGAAGAGGAAGAACAAGAGCACGGCAACATTAGAAAGAGAAGACAGAGGACTCCTCTATGCACGAGCTTCTCGAAGATGTCGTTGGGCAGTGACCTATGACATCTTCGAGGGGCTCGGCATAGGAGCGTTCTCTCAGTGCTAAGATGGTTCATACCGTAGTCAAGCTAGTCGGAAAGCGAAGACAGAGGAGTCCTCTATGCACGAGCTTCTCGAAGATGTCGTTGGGCAGTGACCTATGACATCTTCGAGGGGCTCGGCATAGAAGCATTCTCTCAGTGCTAAGAGGGTTCATACCGTATTCAAGCTAGTCGGAAAGCGAAGACAGAGGACTCCTTTATGCACGAGCTTCTCGAAGATGTCGTTGGGCAGTGACCTATGACATCTTCGAGGGGCTCAGCATAGAAGTGTTCTCTCAGTGCAAAAAGGGTTCATACTGTAGTCAAGCTAGTCGAAAAGCAAAGACAGAGGACTCCTCTATGCACGAGTTTCTCGAAGATGTCGTTGGGCAGTGACCTATGACATCTTCGAGTGGCTCGGCATAGAAGTGTTCTCTTAGTGCAAAGATGTCAACAAAATGAGATACACATGTGTGCCAAGTTTGAGAACACTCATACATAAATTGCTTAATATAATATTACACATAAATGGTTCTTCTCTGTACCCAAGATTGTTGAGATCCACTGTTGTCATCCCGTATAACAAAGGGACTTCAAAAGAAGGTCCATAGTCAAGTTCCCATATCTCCTCTATGTAACCATAATATGTGTCCTTTTGCCCATTGTTGTTTGTTGCATCAAAACGGACACCACTGTTTAGTTGGTGCTCTTTTTATCTTGGGCGATCGTGTAAAATGTATTCCCATTTATCTCGTACCCTTGGAAAGTCAATATAGTCGAAGATGGTGACCTGGCCAACCAGTAAAGCTCATCTCCAACATCGTTGTCATTCATTAGATGCGATTGCAACCAATTGCCAAAAGTCGCCATGTGGGGCCGTAAAACAAAGGAGTTAGTCTACCCCGGGTTTTTGGAGCGTACAATATTCTTGTGTTCCTCGATGTACGGAGCCACCAAGACGGAATTTTGTAGAACTGTATAGTGTGCTTGAGTGAAAGAATGCCCGTCCCTACATATCATTGACTTCTTTCCGAGCGTGCCTTTTCCACTCAGTCTCCCCTCATGCCGCGATTGAGGAAGACCAATCGGCTTAAGGTCAGGAACAAAGTCAACACAAAATTCAATGACCTCCTCTGTTCCATATCATTGACTTTTTCTCTGCCATATTTATTATTCCTTTTATATTCGACGAGAAGATAGACGGGACCTTGATACTGCTCAGGCATTCAAAAAAGATTTCCTTCTTTGCTTTGGTAAGAGCTTAGCTGGCAGGACCTCGAAACCGTTCTGGATGCAGGCCTTCTGGGTCTTTCATACGTTGTTGGTCCTGCCGTGCTTCTGGTGTATCTTTTTTCTTCCATACACGCCCAAGAAGCCTAACAGGTTCATGCAAAGATTCTTCGTCACATGCATCACGTCAATTACAGAGCGGAACTCTAGGACTTTCCAATAGGGTAGCTCCCAAAATATAGATTTCTTATTCCACATGGGCACGTGTCCGGTAGAAGCGTCATTCGGAACAGATTGACCGCCAAGACCCTTTCCAAATATTACTTCTAGGTCCTTGACCATACCAAATATATCATCACCAGTACGTTCCGTAGGCTTCGGCCGGTGATCTGCCTAACCGTTGAAATGCTTGCTTTTCTTTCTTAAGGAATGTTTGGCCAAAAGAAATCGGCGATGCCCCGGGTATACATTCTTCTTACAATGTTCCAAATATATACTTTCAGTCTCATCTATACAGTGTGTGCATGCATTGTACCCATTATTTGTCTGTCCTGAAAGGTTACTAAGAGCAGGCCAATCATTGATTGTTACGAACAACAATGCTCGTAGGTCAATTTTCGTTTGTTCGTGCTCATCCCACACACGTACACCAGGTTTTTCCCACAACTGTAAAAGTTCATCAACTAATGGCCTCAGGTACACATCAATGTCATTGTCGGGTTGCTTCAGCCCTTGGATGAGCACATGCATCATAATGAACTTCCGCTTCATGCACAACCAAGGAGGAAGGTTATAGATGCATAGACTAACGGGCCAGGTGCTATGACTGGAGCTCTGCTCCCCAAAAGGATTCATGCCATCTGTACTTAGACCAAACCTTAAGTTCCTTGCGTCACCTACAAAATCTTCGAACTCTCTATCGATCTTTCTCCACTGCGACCCATCAGCGGGGTGTCTCAACATCCCGTCTGACTTACGTTCCTCTTTGTGCCATCGCAACAACTTGGCATGCTATTTGTTTATGAACAAAGTTTCAACCGTGGTATTATAGGAGCATAGCACATCACCTTGGTAGGAACCCTGATCAGTGGCATTTGTATCCAAATTGCAAGCATGTTTATGTGCATAATTCACTCACATTTGGAGCTATGTTGACTAATTATGCTACTGAAATAATAATAAATAAACTATATTCATTACTTGAGTTATTTTACAGCCTTGTTGTCATATCTGTAGGATTGGTGCGCAAAGGCACCAAAATTCTACACCAAGGCTGAGTAAGGATCTGCTGGAGACATGTGCTTAGTGAGCAAGGGCCTGAACAGAAAAGAGCAGGGATCTTCTTGGGCAGAAAGAAGAGAATTGGAGGGACCAAGCTGCAAAAGAACCAGATTAGATCAAGAAGAAAAGGGGCAGCCAGCTCCAATCGTGAGGCAGGCCTGGCACTTCTATTACCCAATCCCCATCCTCTTCACCACCGGTCGTCGCCGCGGCCAAGCCAGGTGTGGCGGCGCGCCGCCGCAACTCCACCGCGCCACCAGCCAACACCACGAGCTGCATCGTCCCCTGCGTCTCGACCTCCTGCCCTTCACCAACGACTCAGCGACGACGACGACCTCCCCAAGAACTACGATCTGCTGCTCTTCCTCAACCTCCTCAACTGCTGCTGCTCTTCCGTATCTGTCCCTGTCTCGTACCTTGCTTCCCCTTCGTCTGTATCTGTCCCTGTCTCGTACCTTGCTTCTCCTGCTTCCAGAACTGCTAAACTCTTGCTCCTTCAATTCTCTGTGTAAACTGTTTTGATCATTCATCTATGAGTAGATCTTGTATGGTTGAGTACTGGCAGCGTTTTGAGTGACACATCTCGCTGTTGATTCTGAATTCTACTCGATTTATGCATGTTTGCTTGATCTGTGGCGTGTATGGCTAGTCTCTGCATGCTCGTTTTGTTGCAACATCTTTTCTTTGTCCCAAATTGCTTGTTAACTCACTTGGATCTGGACTGACAACCCAGAAAAGAATGATCTTCGTGCTTTGAATTTTCTCCTTCCTTAACCTGCTAAAAAACCCTTGCTGGCAAGACTAGTCTCTGCCAGTTGCTTGAAGTAATTCTCTTTCCCTGTCTAAACCATGCTTGGACCCTTGTAGTGGACTTGATTGACAACCAAGAACCTGCAATTTAAAATTCTGAATTTGCTCTGCTAAAATCCTTTCTCTGCTTGATCTCCCTCTCGAGGGAAAAAATCCTCTCGAGTCAAAAAACCTCTCGAGGAAAAAATCCCCTCGAGGCAAAAATCCTCTCGAGGGAAAAAACCTCTCAAGGGAAAAAACCTCTCGAGGCAAAAATCCTCTCGAGGGAAAAAAACCCTCTCGAGGCAAAAATCCTCTTGAGGCAAAAATACTCTCGAGGCAAAAATCCTCTCGAGGGAAAAACCCTCTCGAGGGAAAAATCCTCTCGAGGAGTCGTCAGTTGAAACCTGCTACTTTGCAACCTACTCCTTTGAAGTTGACCTAGCTTTAGCCGAAGCTTGAATGTTGATCACCTAGTCCCTGTGGAGAACACGACAACTCGGAGTTGGGCGAAATACCTACTGCTATATTTGCACTACGATCAAATTGGCGCCGTTGCCAGGGACTAGCGTCGAATAATTGAGTTAGGCTATAGACTAGGTCTTTGTTTGTCTTTGGTGTGCATATTTTTAACCTCTAACCTTTGTCCTAGTTATTTTATGTGTTCCTCTTTGTTTCTTCTTCCTTTTGTGCAGATTGTAGTTGAACAAGTTTCACCTTGGATATGGCATTCTATTCAGATCATTATGGACAGGTGAATGATTGCTCCATTACTATGGAAAAAATTAAAGAACATGAAAGTAAGCTTTCTCAAAGATTGCATCAATTGGCTTTTGAGCGAGGTATAGTTTTAGATGATGGGCCTATGCATTCTGATCAGTATTCCTTTGGTAATCCTCATGCTGCTCCTGTATGTCACATTTGTGGTATTCATGGCCATACACCTGCTGATTGTCAGTGTGGTGGTTATTCACCCACTCCAGATTGTTTTGGCATGAAATTTGCTCCACAGCATGGTGCATACCACAACAATTATTCCCCTGGATGGCCTGAAAACCCAAGTATGACATATAGGAACAGCAGCCCACCTATCTCATCATTTTCTCCTAGTTATCCAGTGCAGGAATTTAGGTGTCCAGAGAAGAATCAAGAACATCAATTCTATGTAGCTCCAGCTTATGCCCCTGAATTTCATCAAGAACATCCTCAGTCAAGTGCTCAGTCCACTCCTCAAGAAGAGCATTCATCATGGGAATCAGAATTCAAGAAGAAACAACAAGAGTTGATGGACCAGATGAACTCACAAGTGATGCAGCTGAATGACAGGCTTTCACAATTAGCAACACCTGAGCCCAAGACAGGAGAGATTAAAGAAGCTGCTGCAGTAAAATATGAAGATAAAGAAGAGCTTCAAGTGGACAAAGATGTTGTCATTCTAGAGGGTGACAAAATAGGTTTATCTAACCCTCTTGATGACATGTTTCCTTGTGAACATTCTGTCACTACCTTGCATTGCATGATACCATCTCTAAAGGAAGAAATGAAAAATGATTTGCCCAAACTTGATAATGCACATTCTCTCAGCAACATTGCTCATTCTCATGATGATAACACCTACTATTCATATGCTAGAATTATGTTGAAGGATGCATGCTTTAATGTTGCTCATATCACACCCCTGAATGCTTATCATCCTCAGCATGTGCTTTATTGCTATACTTATATTATTGGGTACTCAATTGATGATATTGTTGGCCTTTGCCCTGTTACTTTCACTCTTTGTTTCTGTGAGAATATTCTCAGGCTATCACTTGTGTACCACTCCTTGAGGACCAAAATGGTTCGAGTCGATATCCCCTGGGATCCTGGTGGATTCATGGCATGGTGATGAGGAGTTGAGAGGAGCTAGAGCATGAAGAAAAGGAGAGGATGCATAAGGTTGTGAGCCGCTACAATATGTGCCTGGTGAGCTGTTTCTTACCCCAACAGTCTATTCTTCTTGTTGTAAATTCTAAGTGTGGGGGAGATTCATTTGCTGCATGTTCATAATTCTGTTGCATTGTTTAAAATGTTGAAAAATAAATTTCTTGCAACAATGTTTAAAGAAAGAAAGCTTGAGCCCTGCTCACACACTTTTTCATTTGAGAGGCCAGTTACTTTAAGCTATTCATCTGTAGGCTTTTCTTGCCAAAACAGAAATAAACATCATTTGAATTTGTCCTGTGCTTAATCTTTTCTATATAAGCCTCCATGTTTCTTTGAGTCTTTTCGAAATTATGTTTATGACTCTTGAAAAGCAACTGCAGAATGAACTTTCAGTCGAGAATTTCTGTACTTCTCTGTTTTAAAACTTTTGAAATTCGAGGATGCTCATGTAAGTTCTAAACCCAAATCTCATGATCCTCCTATGGGCCTGTTCCAACTAACTCCTTTTTTGCGTTAGCATGTTATGATCTTGGGATCGGTAACATGTGAAGCACTAACTTTTGAAAAAAGCAAGATCTGGTTCATTCAAAGTTCTATGATTGTCAGTCAATCAATTATGACGTTAGCATATTATGATCTCGGGATCGGTGACATGTGAGGCACTAATTTAAACTAAAATAAGCTTGCTCTTGCATTAGCCTGCTATGATCTCGGGATCTGTAGCAGGTGAAGCACTAACTATGTTAACATAAAAAACCTCTATTCATTGACTTTGACTTAGCATTAGCTTACCATGATCCAGGGATCTGTGGTAGGTGAAGCCCTAACTCATTTCCTTTTTCAGGCCAATTTGTGGATCATGCTTTTTGAGTCTATTACCTACCGTTTTATCCTAATAGTTCAAAAATATTTTAAAACCTAGAAGCACCTAAATTCTCAACTGAAAAGTTCATTCTGAAGTTGTCTTTCACCTTTCATAGGCAGTAATCTTGAAATGAACCAAAGACACATGGAAACTTATATCTTTAAGATTAACCACCGTTCACTTTTCAACTGATGTCCTTTCTCTGAATGTAAGCTTTACTTGAGGACAAGCAAAGATTCAAGTGTGGGGGAGTTGATCAGTGGCATTTGTATCCAAATTGCAAGCATGTTATGTGCATAATTCACTCACATTTGAAGCTATGTTGACTAATTATGCTACTGAAATAATAATAAATAAACTATATTCATTACTTGAGTTATTTTACAGCCTTGTTGTCATATCTGCAGGATTGGTGCGCAAAGGCACCAAAATTCTACACCAAAGCTGAGTAAGGATCTGCTGGAGACATGTGCTTAGTGAGCAAGGACCTGAACAGAAAAGAGCAGGGATCTTCTTGGGCAGAAAGAAGAGAAGTGGAGGGACCAAGCTGCAAAAGAACCAGACCAGATAAAAAAGAAAAGGGGCAGCCAGCTCCAATCGTGAGGCAGGCCTGGCACTTCTATTCCCCAGGCCAGGCGTGGCGGCGCGCCGCCGCAACTCCACCGCGCCACCAGCCAACACCACGAGCTGCACCGTCCCCTGCGTCTCGACCTCCTACCCTTCACCAACGACTCAGCGATGACGACGACCTCCCTAAGAACTACGATCTGCTGCTCTTCCTCAACATCCTCAACTGCTGCTGCTCTTCCGTATCTGTCCCTGTCTCGTACCTTGCTTCCCCTTCGTCTGTATCTGTCCCTGTCTCGTACCTTGCTTCTCCTGCTTCCAGAACTGCTAAACTCTTTCTCCTTCAATTCTCTGTGTAAACTGTTTTGATCATTCATCTATGAGTAGATCTTGTATGGTTGAGTACTGGCAGCGTTTTGAGTGACACATCTCGCTATTGATTCTGAATTCTACTCGATTTATGCATGTTTGCTTGATCTGTGGCGTGTATGGCTAGTCTCTGCATGCTCGTTTTGTTGCAACATCTTTCCTTTATCCCAAATTGCTTGTTAACTCACTTGGATCTGGACTGACAACCCAGAAAAGAGTGATCTTCGTGCTTTGAATTTTCTCCTTCCTTAACCTGCTAAAAAACCCTTGCTGGCAAGACTAGTCTCTGCCAGTTGCTTGAAGTAATTCTCTTTCCCTGTCTAAACCATGCTTGGACCCTTGTAGTGGACTTGATTGACAACCAAGAACCTGCAAGTTAAAATTCTGAATTTGCTCTGCTAAAATCCTTTCTCTGCTTGAGCTCCCTCTCGAGGGAAAAAATCCTCTCGAGGCAAAAAACCTCTCGAGGCAAAAATCCTCTCGAGGCAAAAATCCTCTCGAGGGAAAAAACCTCTCGAGGGAAAAAACCTCTCGAGGCAAAAATCCTCTCGAGGGAAAAAACCCTCTCGAGGCAAAAATCCTCTCGAGGGAAAAATCCTCTCGAGGAGTCGTCAGTTGAAACCTGCTGCTTTGCAACCTGCTCCTTTGAAGTTGACCTAGCTTTAGCCGAAGCTTGAATGTTGATCACCTAGTCCCTGTGGAGAACATGACAACTCGCAGTTGGGCGAAATACCTACTGCTATATTTGCACTACGATCAAACCCTATTCCTGGGGCGCTCGCCCACAACATCACCAGGATCATCTCGTCTGATCTTATACCACAATGCAGTGCATACCGGGCATGCATTCAAATTCTCATACTCCTGACCGCGGTACAGGATGTAATCATTAGGGCATGCATGTATCTTCTGAACCACTAAACCTAGAGGGCAGACAACCTTCTTTGCTTCATACGTACTGGCGGGCAATAGGTTATCCTTTGGAAGCATATTTTTCATCATTTTCAGTAACTTTTCAAATCTGGAGTCAGATAGACCACACTCTGCCTTCCATCGCAGCAATTCTAGTGTGCTACCCAACTTTTTCAGACTATTTTCGCAATTTGGGTACAACGACCTTTTGTGATCCTCTAACATGTGATCCAACTTCTCCCTCTCATTTTCACTTCCGCAGTCTCTCCGTGCATCAGCAATGGTCTGACCAAGATCATCAGTGGGCTCATCATGTGCCTCTTCTTCAGCTTCCCCTTCAGCATCCCCGATGAAAGTATCACCGTATTCAGGGGGATAGTTGTCACCATCCTCTTCTTCTTCATTGTCTTCCATTATAACCCCTCTCTCTCCGTGCTTGGTCCAACAATTATAGCTGGGCATGAAACCGGACCGAAACAGGTGGCTGTGAAGGATTTTTTAATCAGAGTAATCCTTCAGATTCTTACAGACACTACATGGACAGAATACAAAACCATTCCGCTTGTTCGCATCAGCCACACGGAGGAAATCATGCACGCCATTAATGAACTCGCCAGAGCATCGGTTAGTAGTGTACATCCATTGCCGGGGCATCTGCATTATTATATAAGTATATATCAAACGCAATCACGATGCTAAAATTAGTAATTTCTATAAAGACTCGTAAGTTATTTTAATACTATAAACACAACAAAACACTAATGGTAGCGCGCGTTGGGCTGAACAAAATCGCAGCTTCAAATAATCCAGATAATAAAACAATAATATCAGATAATATCACTTATACATCTCGCCCAACCAAACTGGGCGTCGACCCTCGGGTCCTGAGCCGCGGGTGGTGCATACCCAAAGAGAAGGAACCATCACAGGATCATAGCTCGGGGAGATCCCTGAAGAAACTGCCAGATATTAGAGAACCTGGTTTCCAACGCAATCATATATCGACGACGTGCTCGTCCTCCTCCCTGACACGGCGACGTACCACCTCCTCGGGGGCCGGCTCCCTCTACACCGATCGTGGCCCACGCGACCGCCACCAAATAAGCTCCGGGTCGACGACGGGACCCTGATTCCTCACCAAGCTACGACTCCCGGAAGGTAGCACCTCCCAGTGCCAACCCGGCGGAGCCCACTCCCGGACATTCCCGGCGGAGCCCAGTCCTTGGTCGTTGCGGACGAGTCGAAGATGAGGACGCATCGTCGCCGAAAACAAATTCCTATGAAAAAATATTCCTATGAAATTAAACATAATTTATATCTATTTTTATTTTCGGCATCATTTCACTTCTATTACTTATTATGTTCACAAATATAACACGTTTTTACACAAAATTGTAAACAAAAATTCTACAAAAAATTCTACATAAAATTCTATCAATTCTACATGAAATTCTACACAAAAAATTCTAACAATTCTACACAAAATTCTAAAAAAACAATTTCTCACATAGGATTTCGCCGGTGCGGTTGAGGGCGACGGCGAGGGCCGGTGACGGTGAGGGTGAGGGCGATGGCGACGGCGGCGGCGGCGCGACGGCAGCGGCGCGACGGCGGCGCGAGGTTGACGGCGGCGGAGAGGTGGCGTGCACGGAGAGAGAGAGGGAGAGGATTTTCTGGCTCGGGTTTCAGCTTTTATACAGATACACCTTTTAGTCCCGGGTGGTTACACGACCCGGGACTAAAGGTCCCGGAGCCTCCGGCGGCCTGGCGCAAAACCTTTAGTCCCGGTTCGTAACACGAACCGGGACTAAAGGTCCCGTTCGGACCAGGACTAAAGGTGGCCGCACGAAATAGCCGTTTCTGACCGTTGGAATCGGAGCATTAGTCCCGGTTCCAATTGGAACCGAGACTAATGCTCCGAACTGAAGCCCTGTTTTCTACTAGTGTGAATACTACCGCTAGGCCATCCACCACCAAGTGATCCAATCGTTATATTAAACATTTGCTTATGTTAGAAGATTGCGCGTGCCTGTAATGAAAGTATCACGTAGTACCTTTGTCCATTAATATAAGATGTTTTAGGAAGTTCAAAGTCTTACATTAAAAAAAAGGAGGGAGTACGTAGCTAAATACCATTTTCGGAAGTAGGGTCTGGTTTGCCTAATAAAATTGCACTTGCAGTGGACCACTCCCACAGTCCACTCCATGTTTATTTGAGTAAATATCGCAAAATCACAACCATACTACCAGTTGTATAACTTAATAACCATTATTAGAATATTTCTCAGTTTTTTCCGAAAAGCTGCTTCAAACATCCGGTCGCTACATCAAAGTAATGCACACAACCATTTTGTTTATGCAAGACAATGAGGCCAACATCATCAACAAGCATAGTACATACCATTGAAATAACCAGTGCCAGAACTATTACAAGATAGAAATTTAACACATACACTACTATAGAACAGAACATTTTTTTCAATAAAGTACAGAACAGAACATGGTAAAACCATGAATCGCACAGGGTTCTTCAAACCTTGTGCATGCAGGAGTTGCCAATTGGGGTGATCATCGCGCACGGATGAGGGAAACCATCTGACGATTTCATGAAGTTGCACGCTAACCTTCTCGCGTTGCAACACCACCGCCGCCTCCTCAACCTGGCATTCGGGACGTCGACGAGGGCTCCGTGGACTATGGGCTTTCCAGATGATGGCGGACTCCTTCCTGAAACTAAACTATCAATTTGTTGGCCGTTGCTTCTGTTGAAAATGGAAACTACACATTTAGATTTGTGCACTTACCGGAGAGGGCGTTGCGCTGTGGCGGAAGACACCGTCGTCGGCCACCACATCGACCTCCAGGTGACATGCCATATTTCATTTTTTTTACTCTTGAGATAAAATCGTCTTAGAACCTCTCAAAAATTTGTCCCATTTTTTGACCGTTGGGATTACAACTATTTTTTGGGAACAAATCATTACTGAAGTAACCGTAGTGTAGCTACACGCGCAATGTTGTGATATAGAAAGTTAGAAACTGAAAGGCGTGTCAGGTGGTTGATTAAGAGCAACTCCAACGCGCCGACCCAAACAGACTTTTTTTTTCATCCGTTTGGGTCGGCAAACGGACAGTGTTCCATCCCTGTCCAGCCTTTTCTGGCCACTGCACCCAACGGGCCGACCCATTTCGTCTGCCACCTTTTTTTTGTACCCAATAGATTTCAAAATAATTTGCAAATAACTAAATGATAAAAAATAATAGTGCCATATAGACATCAACATAGTACCCAAAAGATGTGCCCGAGGTCCCATTTGCCTCGGCATTACATAGTACCCAAAAGAGGAGCTCGAGGGAGTAGGCCAAAGTCCTTTGCAAGACGGCCCTCTTTTGTGCGGCCGCTTGGCGAGACAGCTTGTCGGCGAACAATGGTTCGTCCTCGACGTTCATGGCCTCCTCGAGGTCGATTGCCTCGTGGGTCTGGGTCTCGTGGCCACCTTCATTGATCATGTCGGAAATGAAAACCTCCCCATAGCCATGGCCGTTGTCGTCGTAGTAACTCGGGTCATCCGAGGCGAGCGGGGTCATTTCGTCGAGCAGGATGCGCGCGGCGGGGAGATCGGTCGCAGGAATGGCTCGCGTGTGCTTTCGTCCGGCCACCGGTGAGTCGCCGGCGAGAGGGACCGCATTCAGATCGAGGAACGTGAAATCAGCCTTGTCCGACGACTTGGACAACCTGGACCCTCCGGCTAGGGTGGGGGCGTGGCCGGGAAGATAACCATATGTTGGCGAGCCAGACGCGCCGGGTGACTGGGACGTTGGCGGTTGCGCTGAAGAAGCCGAGCTCATCGCGACCGCGACAACGGGCACGACCTGGTGCGGTGGGACGAATCCTCGCATGAGGAGAGCCATGATCTTGGCGGCGATGACCTTGGGGTCTGGGGCGGCGGCCGCGGTGGCCGCGGCCGCGACGGCGGCGGCCTGCGTCTCCTCGGCCTTGCTCTTCGTCCTTTTCCTCCGCATGCCCCTCTTCTCCGTCTCAGACTTCCTCTCCTTGTCGGTGAGCACTTTCCTAGGCCTCTTCGGCTTTGCGGCGGCCGGTGGGGCTGAGGTGGTGTCCGAGGCGAGTAGGAGGGTGGTTTCCTCATCGATGCCGCCGCCAACCATGGGGTTTTCGGGGGAGAGGGAGGGAGATGGCGGGAGGGGAAAGGACAAGTGGGAGGATTCTAGCTGGTGGGCGGGCTACGACGTGAAATGGTGCGGACTCCGCGCGGCGTCCAGACGCGTCCGTGCCGACGCAAATCCGGCTCAAATTTGGGCCAAAACTGGGTCGTGGCAGCCGAAAAAAACGGACGTCGGTCCGTTTGCATCAGCGCGTTGGGCCGTGGTTTCTGTTACAGTATATGTGAATTGCATTAGTCTTTCCATCAGTTCGAACTTTTGGGATAGTTGGCTAGTGCATGAAATATGACATGGTATCAGAGTCAAAGGTCTCGAGTTCGAGTCCTGGTTTGTGCAATTTATTAAAAAATGATGGTAGCCCCCCTTGTGTCCAAGTATGAGCCTGTCTTGCGCCATACCTCTGGGACTTGCGCGCCGTCGCTTTCTTCCGGTTGCACGTGTGGCCTCTTCCTCCCGAGTCACACGTGAGAGGGGGTTGTTACAGTATATATGTATTGCACTAGTCTTTCCATCAGTTCGGACTTTTGGGATAGTTGGCTAGTGCAGGATACATGACATGTTACAGTATATATGTATTGCACTAGTCTTTCCATCAGTTCGGATTTTTAGGATAGTTGGCTAGTGCAGGATACATGACATGGTATCAGAGCCAAAGGTCTCGAGTTCGAGTCCTGGTTTGTGCAATTTATTAAAAATTGCTGGTAGCCCTCCTTGTGTCCAAGTATGAGCCTGTCTTGCGCCATACCTCTGAGACTTGCGCGCCGTCGTTTTCTTCCGGTTGCACGTGTGGCCTCTCCCTCCCTGAGTCACACGTGAGAGGGGGTGTTACAGTATATGTAAATTGCATTAGTCGGACTTTTGGGATAGTTGGCTAGTGCATGAAACATGACAGTTTCGACCCAAACGGACGGAAACGGAGCAAAACGGACCAAATGGGTGACGCGTTGGAGTTGCCCTAAGAGACCGAGATCCATCGGATAAGGTTATATTGCATGATTAGGCGAGACCCCTGAAAGTTGGTGTGGGGCATATGGAATCTGATCCTTCACCAAGGTGACCAACCACTTACATTCGGTCAAGTCAATGTAATAAAATACCAAGCAGTAGGCAAGCACACAGATCATAATTAACATCCAAGCTGGGCAACTAAGGGTGTGTTTGGTGGGTCGGCTCACCTCAGATTTTCTCTCCTCGTACGACTTTTGGGTGTTTGTTAGGTCGGTTTTTGCCCCAGCGCCCTGCCCAACAGATACGGAAAAGGCCCCAGCGCCCTGCCGAGGAGCGAAGCCCGAATCGACCTTCGCTCCTCATCCCGGGCGAACTCATCCCGCAAATCACCGTAGCGCGGATGACCTCCGAGAGCGCCGCCTTCTTGCGCCACGACGGCAGCCACCCATCGCCACCTCGTCGCACCGCCATGGCCGGCACCAAGCGTCGCCATGGCCGTCACCACGCGCGCAGGACGGTCCGCCCCCTGCAGCCAGCGCCGCCTCCAGCCGAGACCGAGTGCCGCCTCCAGCCGAGACCGAGCGCCGCCGCCATGACCTCCGGGAGCGCCGCCTTCTCGCGCCACGACGGCAGCCACCCAGCGCCACCTCGTCGCACCGCCATGGCCGGCACCAAGCGTCGCCATGGCCATCACCACGCGCGCAGGACGGTCCGCCCCTGCAGCCAGCGCCGCCTCCAGCCAGCCAGCGCCGCCTCCAGCCGAGACCGAGCGCCGCCTTCAGCCGAGACCGAGCGCTGCCATCTCTGGCCGCCGGTGCCGGCCACGGCGAGCACTCAGCCGGTCAGCCCAACCATGGATGCGGCAGTTCTTGATGTCAAGGAGTCGATTGCTTTTTCTTTTTCTGTTCAAGGACGTTTGTGCAAAATTTTGGATCTCCTTGTAATTTTATATAAGTTCTAGGTTGCAGATTGCAAGGAAACATATCTTAACACATACAACCTACCAAACAATATCTCAGCTAAGCATCTCTCAACTCACACTGGCTACCAAACATGTGACACATTCTCTGCTCAACATATCTCAGCTCATCATGTATGAGGTGAGAAAGAGCTGTTGGGACGACCCGGGCTACCAAACACGCCCTAACTAGATGAACCATGTATACTTGCCTATATAAACCCAGCTGTAAACCTGTAGCGAGGTACAACAATCTTTGAAATAAGTAGACAGACACACAGAGCAAGTGGTCGAGCTCGAGCATGTCTTCATGTCCATCTCTTAGCCTCTCCTGCGACAACCTCTCCTGCAACATCTGGTTTTGCTGCGGCAGCGCCAAAGACCCTGCAGACAAGCACGATGACAGTTATCTTCGAAAGCAGCAGCAGCAGCAGGGGCAGCCGGCGCCACATCCACAATCGACGCAGCCACCGGCGAGCGTCGTGACGGCGCATGGCTATGAGCCGCCGTCTGTTTTGGAGCCTCCTCATCAGGTGTCGCCCGCGCCGGCGCCTAAGCCGGCGATGACAACTCCTCCTGGAGCGGTGCCACCCTGTTGTAACAAGGCGCATGATCCCCCGGCGACGACAACTCCTGCCACCTTGCCATCCAAGAGACACGAGCCGGCATGGACGCCGGTAGATGCGCGTGGGCCGCCGGCGAGGATAATTCCTACCGCCCTACCACCCAAGAAATACGAGGAGCCACAGCCGCTCTGGACGGCGGTGGCACCTCGTGCGCCGGTGCAACCCAAGGAACCGCCGGTACGTTCTGCTGCACCTGTGGCGGCGCAGCCGTCTGCACGCACAACCGTGCCTCCTCGTGTGCCGTCCAAGACGTACGACGAGGGCGTGCTGCCGGCCGTGCCGACGATGCGTCCTCCCGCGCCGGCCGTGGCGCCTCCACAGCCAGCGACATCAATAGCTCCTCGTGCTCGTGCGTCGCAGTATCCACCGGCGCATCGCCCTCAGCACGACTATACCAGCTTCCGTGTGGAATCTTATTCGCAAGCACATATGGAGGAATACTATTAGGTGGGGGACATGTCTCTGCAGATGGTAACATATTATTCGCACCATGCCCGGTGATCTAAACCGAATGTCTAGCGCGGGCATGAGAGAGATTGGATATTGTAAGTTACTAAGTTGCATTGTCGCATGAACCTTAATTTGTCTCAATATTACTATTACAAGTATACTATATTGATGTGCCCGAGGTGCTCATAGAGTGTGTGTATGTGCGTTCATAAAGTTGAGTATATACGTGTGTATCACAACGCCTATTGTGATGCGCAAAAACAAAAACAACTCTGCGAAATATGCGTGCGGCACAAAGTTTTGTGAAAAAATAACTTTTCATTTTGCCCCCGTAAAAAAGAAAAATTTCAGTGCTAGAAAGGAAGAATTCATAAGACATTATTTTGTCTTTTTATACAGGCAACAAAACAAGTTGTTTTTCCGTAGAACTCACTGCACGCACATAGAACATGGTTACGTACGTAGTACGTGTGCATATTCTTTATGGAATTTGTTAGCATTTAGAAATGTGGTTTTCAAAAAGGGACAGATGCCCCCGTGTGCAGATTTGCATTTTTCTTAGTGACTCCAAATACATAGCAGGGAGGTCATCACTCAGCCGCTTCTCTTAGTTACTCCAACTCTGCAAAACTTATGGTCTCGACACCAAGCGCTTTCATCTGAGATAGGGTGCCCAATTCTCGGAGTCCTATATCGATAAGATGATGACCTTGCATGGAATGTTCCAACCTAAAAGATCTCAAGTCTATTAATTACTTGTAATGCTTTAAGGCTATATATAAGCTCACTTGGTGTTGTGCGTATGCCATTAGGTACATCGGTACAAGAACTTGAGATTGACGAGGTTTCCAAAGCAAAGAGGCACTTCCATTGCTGGAAAACGATTTCTTGACAAATCAAGGTGCTCCAGTCTTCCAAGGAATATCATTCTTCCGGTATCATCTTAATTGTGTTTGTGCTCAAATCTAGATATGTCATTGCAGTGCAATTCTCAATTGCTTCAGCTCCAGGTAGCTCCTCCGAGGAGTTCTTGCCCTTGACGCCTCTGAACTTCTCCTCCAGGTAGTTCTCCATCCTTGACCGCCGCGATGTTCGCGCACCCTCGGCGCGAAACCCAGCCCCACCACCCGTGAGTCAGACAGATGGACGATCGTGGAGGAAGATAGAGTGTTGCAAAAAACGAGCACAATGCAACCCAAAGGCGTCGCCCAGATGGAGAGGCCTGGTAATCTAGATTGGATTTAATCCTTACAGTGCTCCCAATTTTTAAGAGAAAAGGCATTAAAATTCTCTACTCTAAATTAATAGTGAATTTTACTTTTTACCGTCTAGTTATGTATTTGTGGCACTAAATACCCCATATAATGAAAATCATCTAGATTACCCCTTTTAGAAACTTTAGACATTGTTTTTCTAATGCATATCCGTTGGCAGATGTGAGATGATATGGTTGAGTCTCAAAAATACCTGGACAATGATGGATTTGAACAAATGATGAAGAGAAGGCTGGACATTATCATCGATAACGCACTCTGACCTTTACTTATTGGACACATCACATAGACCTAAGATGCTTACCTATTCTAACAAAACATGGAGAATGCCAAAATGGGCTAAACCGGTGTTCAATTTTATATATGTTGTATTTATGATTTTTTTCACTAAATGAGGTAATAACTGTCACAAAAAACAAAATAAAAAGTGGATTTCACTCTTAAATTAATAAAACGAGATGTGCTGATATGGCGTACTATTGAGGACTAAGTTATACGGAGTATAGAATTTAAGATGAAGAAAAAGGAGAGAGGCGTAGTCGGTAAAGGTCATTAATTAACGAAGCATGTTTTCTGGCCGTTCATCTCCGTCGGACATGTACATCCACCACGACTTCGATCGATTTTACATGAGGTGAGTCCACCATGACTTGGATCTGGATCGATCTGCGGTACTTGCAATGCGGAGGGATCGAATAAAGGCTGCAGGCGCCGCCAGCCTCTCGCCGGACATGCTAGCCAACATACACGGCCGTCTCAGCCTCCTGGACCGCCTCGCCTTCGCCACGGTGTTCCGTGCCTCGCGCGAAGCGTTCAAGCCGGAGCCGCCTTTGCTCGTCCTCCCCGGCGACACCCCGGACACGGCCACGCTCTTCTCTCTTGCAGATCGCCGCGCCGCCGTCATACGCTTCATGGGACCAGACCACGTCGTCCTGGGCTCCTCCTACTCCTCCGGCGGCGGAGGGTGGCTGGTCACCGCCGACGCCGGCGCCAGGATGCACCTCTTCAACCCAATCACCGGCGAACAGCACCCACTCCCAGACATCACCACCATCCCCTGCCTCTACATGAACAGTGGCGGCGCTGCCTTCACGCTTAGTCTAAAACACTTCGTCCGTGGCCCGCCGCCGTACTTCTACCAGCCATTTGGGGGGTTGACGTTACAAACCGAGCGGATGCGCCAAATTGTCTACCACAAGGTCGTCCTCTCCGACTCCTCCGCACGCCCCGCCGCCATGCTGATCACCGGCCCTAGGTTCGGCGTCGCAGCCTTCGCCATGGGTGACGGCGCGTGGAGGCTGGGGACACCCTTGGGCGATGGTGTGGAGGACGCCATCTACTACAAGGGCCAGTTCTACTCCATCACCTCCTCGGGCGACGTGGAGGCGTGGCAGCACGACGTCGGCGCCGGCCTTGTTACCAAGGCGGTGGTGGCGCCAACCCTACTTGCCCAAGCGGACCGCAAATACCTCGTGGCGGCACCGGACGGGCAGCTCATGGCCGTGCTCAAGGACTCTGGGCAGATCATGGACGCATACCGCCAGCCTCGGTGGACATGCTCCTTCATGGTGCATGTGCTCGACGGCGAGAAGTGGAAGGAGACGGACGACATCGGCGATGCAGCGTTGTTCGTCGGGGTGAACAGCTCGCTGTGCGTGTCGACGAGGGAGCACCCGGAGATCAGGGCTGGCTGCATCTACTACACCGAGGACGACGATCGGAGTCCGCGCAAGGACAGCTACCTGGACCAGCGTGGTGTCGGGGTGTACAACCTCAAGGACGGCACAGTGGGGAAGGTTGAGGGACTTTGGCAGCACCGGAGCTGGCCGCCGCCGGCGTGGTTCGCGCCTTCCATCCCATGAACCATGATTGCTAGATTGGGTTAGCAACTTAGCATGGTGCTGTTTGGTTTAAGAGAACAGTTTGGTTTGTAGCTTTTATTTCCTTACTTAAAATTGCTACCAACTTCTCTCTCCGTTTTAAATTATATAAAATGTTTTATGTATTGCAATTTAGACCACGTACGCGATCAAAATGAAAAATCAACACACTAAAACGCGTCAGAAAAAACTAAAACATTATAATTAGAAACGGCGGTAGTAGGATACAGTTTGTTAGTCTGCAGATTTGCTTCGGGCCCGCTTGGAATGTAGGTCTAGATTCTGGTGGGGAATAATTTTCGACCGTGTTGCCTAACTACGCCGTAATTTTAGCGGGGGTAGGTCTGAAATTTTAAGGGTAGTGCTGAGCGTCCCCCGGGGGATCGGAGGTTTCCATCCCCCGGGTCCCCGTGCTGACACGTGTCCCCTTTTCTGTCTAAATCCCGCTTTTGCTACTAGTAGGTAGCAAATAATAACCCGCTTTTACTCCAGGTAGCAAAAACGGTTCGCTCATAAAATAAAAGAAGAAAATACTAACTTCACCAGAGATATCACCGGATACCTCGCCGGAGATATCGTAGCAACAAAAATATGCTACTGTAACAAATTCGACTTCGCCGGACACATCGCCGGAGACTCTCGCCGGAAACATCAACGAAGACCTCGTCGGAGACATCGTAGCAAAATCTCGGTACTATTATAGCAATACCACATAACTATAATAGCAAAACAATTGGTATATTGCAGCATCGTAGCAAAAAAAATCCGGCGAGGTCCTCCGACGAGACTTATGATGCAAAAACAGCAGAACAAATTGTAGCAAACAAAATTATAGTAGCAAAATCGACCTCGTCGAAGACATCACCGGAGACATGGTAGCAAAAAATTTATTATATTGTAGCAAAACCACAGAACAATTGTAGCAAAAACAATCTTATATTGAAGCATCGTTGAAAAAATCTTCTACCGCTGTGAGCATCCTCTCCCTGCCCTAGGAGCACAGCCTCCCGCCGTTGGGAGCATCCCCTTGAGTCGTAGGTAGCACCCCTCCCGCCGCCAGGAGCATCACCTCGAGTCCCACTGTCGGAAGCATCACCTCGAGTCGCAGGCATCACCACCTCCCGCCCTTGGGAGCATCACCTCTCCGCCGTTGGGAGCGTCCGCTCCCACCACCGGGAGCATCACCTCGAGTCGCAGGCAACACCACCTCTGGCCGATGGGAGCACCACCTCCCGCCGTTGAGCATCCCCTCTCGCTGCAAGCAGCACCACCGCGTCATCGTACCTCCGCCGGTAGCATACGCGACGCCACAGCCAGTGGCGCCGTCGCCGACCACCAGCACGTCGAGGGGCTCCGCGACCGTAGACCCGGCCAGGGACGCCCGCTGTGCGGCGCGGGGGGCTCACGCCCGGCTACGCGACGAGCTTCCACGCGGACTCAAGAGAAGCGGGGGAGGAGTCTGAGGCGGATGCCGAGGACAGCTAGACCGACCGGGCCGGGGAGCCGCGCGGGTCGGCGGCGACCTGGCCGGGGAGGCACGTGGGTCCACTGCAGCGGCGGGCCGGGGAGGTGCGCGGGTCCACTGCAGCGGCGGCGCAGCGATGGGCTGGGGAGGCGCGCGGGTCGACGGCGACCGGGCTGAAGGTGCGCGGCTCCACTGTAGCGGCGCGCACGGCGGCGGCGGGCCAGGGAGGCACGCGGCGGCGTTGTGGGGGCGCGGGAGCATCGACGGGAGCAAAAATGGAGAAACGACCGGAGGGAGAGAGAACGAAGGAAAGGGATAAGGTTGGAGACGTGTGGCGCGTGGACGACTGGGAACCACCCGGTGGGGGACGATCGGACGACGTGCGACCAGGAGGATGGAACGGTTCCATCCCTCGGGGGAATACAATCATTTCCCCAAATTTTAACTGGTCCATTTTGGCTAAAAAATATAGCAATCCAAACGCGGCATTAGAACATCTCCACCGGGAGCGCCTAAATTGTGTCCAGCACCCCCAAGTTCTGTCCGCTTTGTGGGTCCCGGACTAGTGTTAGGCACATTTTTTGGTTCCTCCCATATCGGAAACCTGCAAAAAAAGGAAAATATATATAAAATGACCAAAACATTAAACAGTTCAAATTTTCATTCATTTTTTATATTTTACAAGATTTGAATGAAAATTAACGTAAACCTAACCCTAGTCGGACCAGTTGAATCTCCCAATGATGTCCTCATTGTAGAGGACGACGAGGGTGGAGGAGAAGCCGACACAGGAGGGTGAGGCGTCGTCTCGAGGCGCACGAGAGGTGGCGGCGCTGGCGGAGGTGGAGGCCGAGGCCATCTGCGCGTTGATGTCGCGATAGTCTCCAGGAGCCCAGGGCACTCCTTCTCTATCTCCATCACTGATTCCACGAGCGCCCAACTCGTTCCGTGGAAGTCGCCGTCGTGCGCCTCATCCCGGAGCGTCGGCGCCACCTCGTAGCCCGCCGAAATCACCGAGGGCTTCACATCCTCCGGCTCCTCCCTCACCTCCCGCGTCGGCCCCGTCATCTGGTCCCACCACGCGAGGATGGCGTCTGAGAATAACACGTGTCAAACATATCTATAATTTTTTATTGTTCCATGCTAGTTATATGTCATTGTTACATGTTTTTACAATCTTATTACATCATTTTTAGGCCTTTTGTCAGACTAACCTATGGACAAGATGACCTGTGCCAGTTCCCTGTTTTTGTTGTTTTCTATTTCAGAAAATCTACTTACGAAAATGTACGGGGAATTTTTATTCGACAAGATGTCGTCAGAGACCAAAGGGCGACCTGGGGGGCCACCCAGGGGCCAGGGGCGACCCCTAGCCGCTGTCCCACCTGGACCCGTGGGTGGGGCCCACCCCTGCCCTCTAGGCACCGCCTCGGCCCCCTCCGACGCCTATAAAATCACTTTTGACCTAAAACCAAAAGAGCGACGATTATTTTCCAGAAACTCCGTCCCGAAGCCGCCGCCACCTCAAAACCTAATTCGGGGAGATTCTGAAGCTGCTCCCGGCACGCTGCCAGAGGGGAGATTGATCCCGGAGGGCTCTACATCGCCATGCCTTCCGCCGGGATGATGCGTGAGTAGTTCCACCTTGGACTACGGGTCCATGACAGTAGCTAGATGGTTGTCTCTCTCCCTTATGCTTCATGTTTATGATCTTGTGAGCTGCCCTACATGATCAAGATCGACTATTTTTAATGCTATATAATGTGTTTGTTGGGATCCGATGGATTATGAAGTTATAATCAGATTGTGTATGGTTTCTTATATGTTAATTTATGTTCTTGCATGCTCTCCGATGTGCGTAGTTGGTTTGGCCAAGTAATTGCTTATGTCTCCAAGAGAGAATATTTATGCTAGATAGTTGGTTCATGCCCCCTCTTGTGCCTGGGCACGAGTGACAGAAACGTCTAAGGACGAGGGTGTGCTGTTGCGACTAAGGGTAAAACAACGGTGTTTATATCTTCATGATTATGAATATTGCTTACTTCATACACTTTACTTAATGCAAATGTCTGTTGCTTGCAACTTAATACCGATGGGTGACATGCTGGATAGCAATCCCTAGGTGGACTTTTTAGACAAAGATGCAGTTGGATAACGGTCTTTGTTCCTTGTTGTGATGCCTACATGAATATTACCATGAACACTTTGATATAGCTAGATTAAGTTTGTGTCATAATCTTTGTCAACTACCCAACTGTAATTTGTTCACCCTTCATATGAGTATTTTATTTATTGGAGAGACACCACTAGTGAGCCCATGGCCCCCGGTCCATCTTTTTACATTGTTTACAACCTCGTTTACTTGCTTTTCATATTCACTTGCTCGCTGGTCCGTTTTCATAAATTCATTTCACTACAATATACGTTTAACCGCTTTGTTTTCAGCAGACCGGGAAGATTGACAACCTTCCTGCCGTTGGGGGCAAAGTAATTGGTTGAGTGTGTGTAGGTCCACGTCCGTCGACGATTAAGCGCCAGAGATCATTGAAGTTCACCTCGTTGTTGATTTCAAAGTCATACTGGTTCGATTAAACCTCGGTTCTTAATTGAGGGAAAACTGCTACTTGCTACATCCAGCATTCGCTTGGGGCACCACCCAACTCCATCAACTACACCATCGGAGAACGCCTCCTCGGTTGCGGGCAGTGGTGGAACGGCGAGGCTGCCCACGCTCATCACCCAGTTTTTGGGCAGGCGGAAATCCGAAGGCCATTTGAGGGAGAAAACACCGGACATCACGAAAGAAAAGGAAAATACCATCAATGTAATGCTGATTTCTAGAACCCCAAAAATTCCCAGAAAATTTGAGCGATCAAGATAAGGCGGACAAGCAATAGAGCCAGAAGGGGGCAGCCAGGACGGCCACCAGGTGGCCACACGGGTCTAGTTGGAGGCGTAGAGCCCACCCGTATGGGCCCTCTGTGCCTCGCCTCAGACGCCCCTTCGCGTATATCTTTGTCCTGACCTAAAAACTCTTGGAGGTTATGTAGCGACCCCGGATCCAGGGTTATACATAAGTGTTATGTGCTCTTAGACATGATAGCCAAGAGGTACTGGGGTACGTCACTAGTAGGAAAAGCCTTATAGGTGGGACACAATTCTGTGGCGCACCAAACAGAGGTGCGCCACAGAAAATATTTCTGTGGCGCACGTGTGTAGGTGTGCCACAAAAATATTGCCTTTCTGTGGCGCACCAACAGGCAGTGCGCCACAGAAAGTGTGCGGGGCCCACCACCAATTATTGGATCTGGCCCTGTTGGACTATTTCTGTGGCGCACGCAGCACCGTGCGCCACAGAAAGTCCACTTTCTGTGGCGCATGGACCAGATGCGCCACAGAAAATGGACATTCTATGGCGCACAGAAAATGGACATTCTATGGAGCACGGTACTGCGTGCGCCACATAAAGTGGACTTTCTGTGGCGCACGGTGGTGCGTGCGCCACAGAATTCGTTTCTCAGATCCACATTCTCTCTCTTCCTATTCTCTGACGCGAACTCACAGCCACACATCACGCTACCACGAACCCACCCACAAGGAGCAGCCTTAGGAGCAGGGGAGCTGCGAGGAGGAGCTGGGGGCGCTGGACGTCCGCGCCGCGCGGTGCCGGTACCTCTGGTCAAGCCACCCGCCGTGCGCGCCGCAGGGGTACCTGGACTACCTCGCGCTCTTCTACTGCGCGCGCGGTGGCGGCGACCAGGAGGGGAGGAGCTCTGGTGGTCGCCGTGGCTGGGCGGCGCGGCCATCGGCCTCTGGCTGCTCCTGCTCTTCTACCTCCTCGGCGACACGGCCTCCCAGTACTTCTGCGCCTCCCTCGAGGGCCTCTCCGCCGCGCTCCGCCTGCCGCCAGCCGTGGCCGGGGTCACGCTGCTCTCGCTCGGGAACGGCACGCCCGACGTGCTCTCCAGCGTTGTCGCATTCGCGTCCGGCGGCGCGGGGGGCATCGGGCTCAGCGGCGCGCTCGGCGCCGCGCTGTTCGTCTCGGCTCGTCGCCGCGGAGGCGCCGAGGACGGCGTCGTCATCGACCGGCGCGGGTTCGTGCACGACGTGTCCTTCCTCCTCGTCGTGCTCTGCTACCTCCTCGTGGTGCTGTTCGTTGGCACCGTCACCGTCTGGGCCGCCGCGGTCTTCCTCTCCATCTACGCCGTGTACGTCCTCCTCGTCTCGGCCTCGCACTGCTGCCCCTGCGCCGCAGCCGACAGCCGCAGCGCCGACGACCTCGCCGCCCCTCTCCTCCCCGTCGCTGCTGCCTCCAAGCATAATACTAACAAGCAGCCACAAGAAGCAGCCTTCGCCCGCCGCCTCCTCGCCGCGCCGCTCTACCTTCCGCGTCGCCTCACCATCCCGGACATCGCCGCGCACCGCTGGCCGTCCAGTGCAGGGGAGGGAATGGCCGGGAACGGGCGGCGTGTTGGCCGGCGTGGTGGCCTGCCGGTGGTTGGTGTGGCGCCGGTGGGGCAGCCGTATTTTTTAAAAAAACTGAAAACGATATTCTGTGGCGCACGGTTGACTAGTGCGCCACAAAAATCTGATTATTTCTGTGGCGCACGGTGGGGGTGCGCCACAGAAAAAAAAATTAGTGGCGACGATTCTGTGGCGCACCCACCGTGCACCCACCGTGCGCCACAAAATTTTAAAAACGTGCGCCACAGATAGCCTATTTCCTAGTAGTGTACCAATCCTAGGCGACATTTCACCATAGGCGTGCCGGGAACACCGGTCACACAAAACACCTCGGAAGACTACCACACGCTGATCATAACCACGAATGCATAACAAAGAATCCTAGGATCAAGCTAAGCTATCGGACTCGGCCTTAGAGCTATACAACAATGCTATGTGTCAATGATCATGCTACACAACCGAGGGTTACCACTCCCAGGCCGATTAAACATCGGCAGGCGTGCTTGGAATGGATCATCGGCACCACGACCCCTCGGCTGCGCCATAACACGGGCATAGCCAAAACTGCATAACAATAAGCCCAAGAACCATAACCCCTCAACCATGCACTTTATAACCATACACGCATCATGCACGGGATGGGTAGCGGACAACCGTTCAAAGCAGTGACTCTACAACACGAATTTACATGATGCAAGTCTTACTAGAGTAAGATACATTACACGCAAGCAACGGAAAGAAAATTATGTTGTTCTAACAACAAGTTTAACAAAAGGCCTAAGAGGCCATAAGTAAGTAGACGGCGAAGTCCCATTCACAGATTCCAGGCTGCTACCTGGGAACTCCAAACTACTCGTCGATGTCCACGAAGAAACCTCCGTCGGCGGTGTCGTCGGGCTCTGAAACAAAATTAGCGCATGCCTAAGTACAGAGTACTCAGTCAAGACTGTAACCCATTACGGTAAAATGCAAGGCTTATAGGCTATTTGTGGACCATTTTGCGTAAAGCCAACTTTTCAATAGAGGAAGAGGAATTAGAAATCCGCCTACTCAGAAGTTTTCAAAAGGGGTAAGAGAACATTTTTGTAGCACCTTTGATCATCTTTGAAACCACCAGAATCATCATCAACTTAACCTGCTCTACTAGGATCACTCCCTCGACTCTCCCTCGAGGAATCAACCCGCACACGTTGTTGTCAAGTTTTACGAATATGTTCAAGTTGTAAATCTATGATCAAACACCAAGACCCAAGTCGTCCTTAACCGTGGACACGGCTATTCGAATAGATTTAATCCCTGCAGGGGTGTACAGTTTGGTCCACACGTGCCGACCGACTCCTGGTGCCAAGCTATTAGCACTCTTCCGGGGAATGCCGGCAGATGGGGGTCGACCACGACTCTTAGCTTGCCTAGATGTGCCCATAAGCCAACCCAAATAGGGTCGTTCCGCCATTAACAAGAGATGGTCATCTCCTGATGGTCCCTATTTCTGTGCGTGGGGACCAAGATCAGTTCGTTCTTCACTTGTCCCCAGACACGACCTATCTTTTCTCTCAAAACGTTTTTCCAACTTTCTGCAAATGGAACATGGCAAACTATGTGTCCTACGGGCACACCTAAACAAGTAACAGCTGAGGGGCTTCACCTAGGCCCCGTGTGTCGTACTCTCAGTCTTGGTTCAAGCGAGAAGCACAAGAGGTCCTAGGGTGGCAAGAACAAGACAACCCACCACATCCCACTGTGGCCTCATTGTCCCAGCCTTTTAGTCAAATTAACATGCTCACACCACTTTCCTCGTTAACCTGTCATGCTAGATTCGTTCGCAACTCTGATTCATCAACATGACGGACCAGACCATAAGCTAAGCATGAAAGTATGTATAAGGCTCTGGCGACACACAAGCAACCCTAATCATGCTAGGATGGATAACAGGTAATCGCGACAAGGGAACATGCAATGATAGGCTGACCTACTTATTGACCAAAAGCACTGGAACCGATATGATGCTTAACAGAGCAAAGTACTAGAAAATATGGGTTCAGATAGAAAGAGGGGGTTGTGCTTGCCTTGATCGACAAGGTTCAGCTGTTCGTTGTCGATGGCGGTGTTTAGCTCAGGCTTGGGCTCGGTCCCTAACGCGAAGAAGCAAACACCGGAAAGGAAAACAACAATCAACACACGGCATCGATGCAATGCGCAATATGAGTGCATGTCAAATTTCATATGTTGAAATTGAAAGTTGAACCCTAATCGAGTGCACATTTTAAATGGGGTCCATTTGCTATTTTTATGGCATTTATAGACAAAATCCCCATATTTAGCCGATAGTGGCATTTTAGTAGTTTTGAACAACTTTTAATTTTAGTTTCTTAAACATGCATGAATTTGACATGATCAAGTAGTTCTTATTTTTTTGAACATTTTGATATTTTATTTCTATTTTTCTGAATTAAAGATTAAAAGATATTAATTTTACAAGTTTATAACATTTTCTGGAATTTCTTTTAGTGACTGGGTCCCACCTGGCAGCCTTTTAACATTTTCCAAAAAGATTAAACTCGTGCTGACGTCAGCATGACATCAGCCGAGGAACCAGCGAGGATGTCGACCACGGCCCGGTCGATTCCGACCATGCCGGGCGACGCGAACACGCGCGCTGGACTCGCCGTGAGGAGGCGAGCCTAGGGCTGGCGGTTGATTGCTACTGATGAAGAGTTGGGTGGTGCCCCAAGCGAAGGCGGAGATGTAGCAACCAGCAGTTTTCCCTCGATAACGAACCGAGATTTATCGAACCAGTAGGACCTTGAAATCAACAGCAAAGTGAATGTTGAAGATCTCTGGCGCTTAATCTTCAACAGACGTGGACCTGCACACACTCAACCAAAATACTTTGCCCCCAACGGCGGAAAGGTTGTCAATCTTTCCGGTCTCACAGAAAACAAAGCGGTTAATTGTATAGTGAAATAGATGAATTATGAAAAATGGACCAGAGGAGTAATGATGATGAAAAGTGATGAATAAAGGTTGCGATCAATGTAAAAAGATGGACCGGGGGCCATGGGTTCACTAGTGGAGTCTCTCAAGTAAATGGAACATTCATATGATGGGTAAACAAATTACAGCTGGGCAATTGACAAGATTATAACACAAACTTAATCTAGCTATGACAAAGAGAACATGATAATATTTAAGTAGGCATCACGACAATGAACAAAGACCGTTGAGTCCAACTGCATCTTTGTCTAAAAAGTCCACCGTGGGATCGCTATCCAGCCTGTCACCCATCGGTATTAAGTTGCAAGCAACAGACATTTGCATTAAGTAAAGCGCATGAAGTAAGCAATATTAAATATCAAAATATACTTTAACACCGCTGTTTTACCCTTAGTAGCAACAGCACACCCTCGCCCTTAGACGTTTCTATCACTCGTGCCCAGGAACAAAAGGGGGCATGAACCCACTATCTAGCATAAATACTCTCTCTTGGAGATACACACAATCACTTGGCCAAAGTAACTACGCACATCAGAGAGCATGCAAGAACATAAATCAACATATAAGAATCATGCACAATCTGATCATAACTTTATAATCCATCGGATCCCAGCAAACACATCACATATCATTACAATAATCGATCTTGATCATGTTAGGCAGCTCACAAGATCATAAGACATGAAGCACAAGAGAGAGAGACTACCATCTAGCTACTGCCATGGACCCAAGGTCCAAGGTGGGACTACTCACAAATCATCCCGGAGGAAGGCATGGCGATGAAGAGCCCTCCGGGATCGATCTCCCCTCCGGCAGGGTGCCGGGATTTGCTTCAGAATCACCCCCGAATTAGGGTTTGACGTGATGGCGCCTCAGGATGACTTTTCTGGAAAATAATGGCCGCCCCATCGTTTTTAGGGTTTTTAGGATTTTATAGGCATCGGTGGGGGCCGAGGCGGTGCCCAGGGGGCAGGGGCCCCACCCGCGGGTCCAGGGGGCCACGGCAGGCACCCGCCTGTGGCCCCTGGGTGGCGCCCCAGGTCGCCCTTCGGTCTCCGTCTTCGTCTTGACGTAAAAATAATCTCCGTAAATTTTGGTCCAATTCCGAGAATATTTCCAGAAGTACATTTCTGAAACACAAAAACAACAAAAACAGGGAACTGGCACTGGGCATCTTGTCAGTAAGTTAGTCCAACAAAATGCATAAAAATGATGTGATATGATAATAGAAACATGTGACAACATCACAAAATTAGCATGGATCACTCAAAAATTATAGATACGTTTGACACGTATCAGCATCCCCAAGCTTAACTCCTACTCGTCCTCGAGTAGGTAAGTGATAACAAAATAATTTTTGATGAGACATGCAACCAACATAATCTTGATCAAGATAGTAATGCAAAGCACATGATGTGAATAAGGTGATCCAAAACAATTGTCTATAGTTGACATTAAGCAAACAATGATTAACAAACGCTAGCTAACAAATGCTAAACACTTTTCATGAATAAGTGCGTTGGAGACATGGAACCATACATAAGGTTTAGAAAGAAGAATTGCAAATTATGTCTCTAATGTAATGTATCAATCATCCTTCAAAGCATCTAATTAGTCAATCATGAAAATAGCCAAGCTCAAGTCAAGTGTCCTAATCCATCTACTTCACAAATCAACTGTTTCGAAGTCTACTCAACTAGTGCAAGTAAGAAGTGGCTTTGGCACCAAGATGTTATGGCAAAGAGAACAATGATGGAGGTTTGGAAGGTCAAAAAGAAAGGCTCAAACAATGGAGAAGGTAACCACAAGACAGAAGGAAGTCCCGTAGTTGACACTATATGAGGAGTAGTGATTGCCATGCAATGGATGCACATAGAGCTATAAGTGTATGAAATCTCTCCAATGGAACTAGTGGGGGTGCATCCAACTTGCTTGCTCATGAAAACCTAGAGCTCACTTGAGGAGGCTCATCCTTGGAATATACAAGCCAAATTCTATAACGTTAGTTCCCCACTTAGTTATACTACTAAAACAACATGATAATTCTCTACAATGAAGTGTAGGTTCTACTAGCACAAGTGTGGTAAAAAGGAGAGTAGTGTTGCTCCCTCTCTCTTTTTCTTTTTCTTTTTGGATTTTGGGTGTCCTCCTTGGCTCTTTTAAATGCTCTCTCATTTGGCCTCCTTTGGGCTCTTTTATTCTTCTTTTTTTTTATACCTTGCTGTAGGAGCAACACTCTATATTACAATTGGATCATCACACTTTTTGGTACTCATAAGAATAATACATGATGTATAAAAGGAGATATGCATGATCGAGCGTAGTGTGGAAAAAATGTAGAACATGTGGCAAGCCACGCAGCACACTAACTCAATGATCAAGCAAACTATATGGTAATGAAGAATGACATCAAGTCATGTAATGTAATGATGGATGTTGCATGGCAATGTATCTCGGAACGGCTATGAAAATGCCGTGATAGGTAGGCATGGTGGCTGTTTTGAGGGAGATAGTTGGCTTATGTGTAGGAGAACAGGATGAAGTTCTCCCACAGAGTTGGATGTACTCGTGAAGTATGCACCAATCTCAATGTGAGAGAGGGCATTGCGCAGCACCGAAGAGGCTAGCAAAATATGGAAGTGGAAGTGCCAAAAAACCAAAACTCACAATGCATTTTGTATATTGCAAACAACTAGCAATTTCAATGTTCCACAAATGGTTAGAGACACCCCGAGAGGGATCGTGGTGGCGACACGAGTGCCCCATTGGCTTCCCTGACCATTGCAGTAACTACCCAGTAGGAACTTATTTTCAACTAAGCAGAATTCATGACACATTAGCATTGTTGACTTAGGTTGTTTAGTTCAGAAAAGTATGGCTCCACGCTAGCTTTACTAACACATCTCCACTAATCAGCTCTAACACCATTAACCAACACATTTTATCCATTAGTTATTTTAATGTCTCAAAACAATTGAAAAGTATCAAATTATCCACATAGTGATCTACAAGACTATGCAGGTTTTTTTCTACTTCATACCACTACCACATGCATAGCATTTTACCGATCTAACACATTAACCAAGCAACCAAAACAACTCTCTAACAAATATAAGTGAAGAACAAGAGATTTTAACATCAACCACTAGCAGCTCTAAATAATATAAAAGCTAAAAGCGAGAGCTTACTAGCAAACAAACAGTAGCTAAGAATACTCAACAAAATATAAGCGAAGCATAGGAGTATTCAAATGAAAAAGCGGAGCGTGTCTCTCTCCCACACAAATAAAGCAAGGATCAAACAAGCATATGACCAGCAAAATAACAAACAAAACTGAAAGTAAAAAGATGCTCCAAGTATAACACATAATATGTAAAGTGATAAAAACTTAATTCAACGAAGACGACCTCATGATAGTCGATGAAGAAGAGGGGATGCCTTGGGCATCCCCAAGCTTTGACGCTTGATAGTTCTTGATATTCAGAGGGGGTGCCATGGGGGCATCCCCAAGATTGAGCTCTGATCCATCTTCAATTTTTTCATCCTCTCCTTTGGAACTTAAAAACTCCATTAACACAAAACTTCTCATAAACTGATTAGAGGGTTAGTGCTCATAAATTAAAATGCACATGTCTTCAACTCAAGACAAATTACAAACAACTTTATTAGGCATTAGCTACTGTTCACTAAGTCTCAATGTGGCACTCCACCTCTAGAGTATCACATTTAACGATAGTAAAGAGACGAATGTTTGTCAAAATCTGAACAGTCTGTAAAGATCGAATTTTTCGAGGAACTTTTGTAGCTCAAATCAGAAAACTCCAAACTAACGAAAGATACATAAATGTATCCGGCTTGCTGTCTAAAACTTTCAGAAAAATATAAAATTCAGAGATTTTTTGTATTTTCGAACAGTGAAGGACAGAAATCTGTTTCTGGACAGCAAAACAACACCTCGCACTTTCAATGCATTAGAGGCTAAACTTGGCACAAAAAACCAAAAGAAAAAGATACAATAAATTTGCTACAGAGGAAACAACTTCAAGACTCAAGAAAAGTAAAAATAAAACTGAAAGTAAAAGATGGGTTGCCTCCCAACAAGCGTTTTTCTTTAACGCCTTTTAGCTAGGCACAAGGCCAAATATCAAGTTTTTTCGGAGGCCTTTGCAACATCAAGAGCATAGCTTGACCTTATGATTGATTCAAAAGGAAGCTTTTTTCTCTTTCTAGGGAAGTGCTCCATCCCTCTTCTGAGGGGGAACTGAAATCTTATATTTCCCTCTTTCATATCAATAATGGCAC
This sequence comes from Puccinellia tenuiflora, assembly GCA_012064385.1. NCBI lineage: Eukaryota > Viridiplantae > Streptophyta > Magnoliopsida > Poales > Poaceae > Puccinellia > Puccinellia tenuiflora. Next base: position 112,463 of record QRDG01002002.1, on the reverse strand, counting down.
CAACGGTTCTCAAAAACGGTCTCCCCAAAATAATAGGACAAGAAGCATTGCACTCAATGTCCATGACGATAAAATCAACGGGAACATAGTTATCATTAACAACAATAAGGACATCATCAACTCTACCCAAAGGTTTCTTTTTAGAAGAATCAGCAAGATGAACATTTAAATAGAACTCTTCCAAAGGATTTAAATTGAGCATATCATAGAAACTTTTAGGCATAACAGAAACACTAGCACCAAGATCACACAAAGCATTACAATCAAAGTCATTTATTTTCATCTTAATAGTGGGTTCCCATCCATCTTCTAATTTTCTAGGAATAGAAGTTTCTAGCTTAAGCTTTTCTTCCCTAGCCTTGATAAGAGCATCGGTAATATGTTTGGTGAAGGCAATATTTAATTTACTAGCATCCGGTGACTTAGCAAGTTTTTGTAGGAACTTTATGACTTCAGTAAGATTCAATTATCAAAATCATTTTCATCATCTTTAAATAGGCTAGGAGGTTCCTCATTAGTAGTTTGGACGGTATAAACTTTAACAGTTTTCTATTCATTTCAGCAATTCTAGCTTCTTCTTTCTCTCTAGCCCACCTAGCTTTCAAGCGAGCCATCATCCTTTCATTCTCATTAATTTGAATAGAAATAGCATTTAAAGATTCAGTAGGCTTGTCTTGAAGAGGAGTGGTTCTAATTTTTAAAATTTCAACATCATGAGCAAGATCTTCCACTTTAGAGACAAGTCTATCCAATTTTTCAAGTTTCTCTTGATCCTTTTTAAGCAAGATAGGAGTTTCATTAACAATTTTAGGATCAGTGGGGCACTCATATCTATTCAAAGTTTTATAATCTCCATCAATATTAATTGAAGCAACAGGAGTATTGACATCTTTAAAGACATCAAAAGCATCAGTTTCAGCAGGAGCAACCAATTCGGGTTTAGCAGCCATTTTGTTAATCAAAGTAGCTTGAGTTTGGGAAATATTCGAGATGCAAGCTTCAGTACTAACAAGCCTTGATTGAAGTTTAGATATTTCTTTATTTAACTCTCCCAGATGATCATTTATGTTTTTCAATATAAAAGAATTCTCATTCATTTGCCTAGAGAAAATTTTGTTTTGCTCATATTGTTCATGCATGAACTTTTTGGTAGACTTCTCTATTTCAATTAGTACTATTACTAATTTCTTGATTATAAGAATTGCCATAAGAGTTTCCATTATTGGGAGGATAAGGCTTATAGTTGTTACTACCAAAATTATTTCAATAAGCATTATTGTTGAAGTTACTTCTATTAATAAAATTAACATCAACTTGATCCTTTTCTTGGGCAATTAATGAAGCAAGTGGAACATTATTAGGATCAATATGGGACTGATTGGTAGCAAACATAGACATAATCATATCAACCTTATCACTCAAAGAGGAAATTTCCTCGACTGAATTTACGTTCTTACCACTTGGAGCTCTTTCGGTATACCATTGCGAATAATTTGTCATCATCTCAACCAAGAGTTTAGTTGCTGCACCTAATGTTGTGGACATGAAGGTACCTCCCGCTGCCGAGTCCAAGAGGTTCCTTGAAGATAAATTCAAACCGGCATAAAAGGTTTGGATAACCATCCACATAGTTAATCCATGCGTGGGACAATTTTTAACCATAAATTTCATTCTCTCCCAAGCTTGAGCAACATGTTCATTATAAAATTTTCTAAAGTTCATAATGTTACTCCTTAATTGTATGATTTTAGCAGGTAGATAATATTTTCCAATAAAAGCATCTTTGCATTTAATCCAAGAATCAATGATATTTCTAGGCAAAGACAATAGCCATTCTTTTGCTCTCCCTCTCAAAGAGAAAGGGAAAAGCTTCAGTTTTATGATGTAACTTTCTACCTCTTTATACTTTTGCATATCATATAACTCAACAAAGTTATTTAAATGAGAGGCGGCATCATCAGTACTAGCACCAGAAAAATGCTCTTTCATAACAAGATTTAACAAGGCAGACTTAATTTCATAAGATTCCGCTTTAGTAGCGGGTGGAGCAATTGGAGAGCATATGAAATCATTGTTATTAGTGCTAGTAAAGTCACACAACTTGGTGTTTTCAGTGGAAGACATAATGATAAAATAAAATAACAAGACAGGAATAAAATCTACACTAATTTTTTTGGGTTTGTCACCTTTCCTGTCATCTCCGTCCACTTGTCGGGAGATGTAATTCCAGTTCTGCCAAGAGATGGACCTCCCGGCATGGTGAAGGTGGAGCGTTCCTCCGCTGGTGTCGGCTTAGTTGCCGAAGGAGTTGGGGGAGGAATAGCGGGAGAAGGCTTCTTCCGTACAGCCAACACCTTTTGTTTCAAAGGTGTGACTTTCTTCAGCCTGCATATTGAAAGAGTTAAGAATGCAAAATCCGGTAAATCTGCAAGCAAGGAGAGAAGTGATTTGGCCGACTTACTTCTTGCTGGGAATGTTAAGCCCAGCAAGGGCGTCATCGTCTTCAGACAACTTGGCGCCAATCGTAAGAGATTGGCTTTTCCTCTTCCGGCTTTCTGCAGACGCCGAAGAGAAGGAGATGACCTGTGTAGCCGCCTTGCTGGATGACGGCGCAGGGGCGGGACGAGCGGCAGAGACTCCGGGAATCTATCGTAGAATGGACGTTAGTCTGTCAAAATAAAGCCGAAACCCCAAAGAAATGAACTTTGATTCATCTTAGGACAAAGTACCTTTGGGGGAGGGTTGGCGGCCGTGTACATCGGTCGTGATTCTTCATATTGCCGGCCTTCGTTAGGCCGGGCTTTGATCAACCTGTTGAAGCACGCCTCAAAGAGGTCTTCCGACAGGTCTTCTTTGCTGGTCCGCATCGGATCAGACTTATCATCCGTGTACTCGCACAGAAGGTGGGCAAGCTGCTGGAGGGGCTGGATTCGCCTCTTCATCCAGCAAATTATGGTGTCCTCCCCGGTCAAGGGAGGAGAGCCGGAGGTTAACTCCGTGATCCTTGCCTTTATGGCGGCAAGGTCAGCCGGCATCTTGGCTGCCGGTTTCTTCTTCCATGAGGGCAGGGGCGTGATGGCTCTATCTTCAAAGGCAGCGAGCCCCTGCAGTCTGTTCGAAGGCACCACATCATTGCAGTAGAAGGTGGACGCCCATCCTTTTGCCGAATCAACGATCGGCACCTGAGGGTATCAATCTATGTCCCGGCGTATGTTGAAACTGATGGAGCCGACAACCAGCAGCTCCTTGTTGACAGTCTGCCTCTTGACTCCGAAGCAGTGTTGGAAGAAGTCTAACCTAGGAGCTAATCCTAAGTATCCTTCGAACAGTGCTACGAAGCCGGAGATGTATAGGAGGCTATTGGGGGTGATGTTGTGGAGCTGGAGACCACAATGGTCTAGAATCTCTATCATGAAATCCGAGGGCGGCAAAGAGAACCCCGGGCGATGTGGGAAGAAAGTAGTACCCGTTCATCTTTAATTGGCGTTGGGGACGGGTCGACAAAGGCGGAACGCCAAGTCGGCGCAGACTCAGAAGACGGAGGAATGACGCCATCAGCCACCATACCTCCCAGCTCGCCTTCCTCCACACCAGAGCAAACCCCAGTTGTGGGTGGGGTTGCTGGCGGCGCCCTCATTGTCGACGGCTTCCTCTTCTTCTTCTTCTTCTTCTTCTTCTTCTTCGGTGGCCCTCGTCCCTTCGGCCACGTCATCAACGGCCATGGAAGCCGATGCTACCGTAGCCGCGGCCTTTGCTGCAGCTTGGGCATGGGCGAGTTCATCTCGGCCCGAAAATGCTGTGGAGGAGGAGATCGGCGCAGCGGAAGAGGAGATCGGTGCAGCGGCAGTGGAGTTCGTACCAGAAGCGGAGGCGGCAGAGGATGCCGCGGCTCCCATCGGCGGCGCGGTGTCGAGCGGCAGTGCGTCGATCGGAACAGGAGATCCCGGAGCACTGGAAGCCATGGAGCTCGGGGAAGCTAGAGGAAGATGAGATCTAGAGGAGGCGATGGTGCTAGGGCTGCAAGCGAATGGAAGCGGTGGCCTCGACGAAGACGAGGAGACCCTATTTATAGCGGTGTGCCGAGATTCGTGCGGGTGGTTACGGAAGCGAATTTTCCGCCATGCGTCACGAGATCGTGCCGTTATGGGGAGTTCCTTCTCTCCGACGCCTCGTTTCTTACGCGGGAAAATACGAACTTGCCCCCGCATTCAAAGATGCCATTCAACTCATTCTGCTGAGTCTGACAGACATGTCAATCGCCGGACGCGTGTAAATAGGCACTCAAGTGTTTTTCCGACATAGGAAGCCGACATACAAGGATCGACAAAGCTGTTCGACATGTCCTGAAGACTACAAGATTCTAGGAATGCTCCAAGTTGAACAAAGGATGAAGAGTTTGCCGGACAACTTATTGTCGGGAAACAAAAGCCAACCGCTGAAGAACTTGAAGCTTTCCGGGGGCTACTGTTGGGGATATGCCGAACAGGTATCATCACGAAGGTGACTAAAAGCCAGCGTACCAGGGTGGCCCATAGTGGTGGTGAGCCGAATCCGGCTTACCGGGCGGCCCAGTACGATGAAGCACAGGAGGCCCATCCGGCTAAGGGAAAGTTCCAGAAGGCGGCCTGCATTGTAGTCGGCTTAGCTCCCAAGGCAAGGCCCAAGCCGGATTAGAGTAGAACTCTGTAACTTAGTCGGTTAGGTTGTTTCCTGCAAGCCCTAGGTCCGGACGCCTTTATAAGCCGGCCTAAGGGATGCCTCAGGGCACGCTCTAACTTTCATTGTAATCGGCTCATATTGCCTTATAGTGAATTATAGCAGCACGTAGGGTTTCGCCACCGTTGCGAGATCCGAAGCTGGGTAAACTCGTGGTCATCCCGTCACCGGAATTACCAACATCTCCTACACCCACCTCTCTACCTAGCCGGATGGCACCCCTGTCCCGGCCAGATTCGACAATACCACGACATCCGGGTTCTTGGGCTTCATGAACCTGAGTGGTGATTCTCTTGCTCGTGGTTGTTGCCCCTCGAGTGCGGAGTTCTTGATGGTGATCTTGATAACCTCCTGTCCATCAGGTTGCCGGCTTAGCTGGACTTGCCTCTTCGTTTCCTTGCTGCCGGCTTCTTTCCTGCACTCAGTAATAACCACATTAGGGCCTAGTTTGGCAGCAAAGTTTTTTTCAAAACCATAGTATTGCAAAACTAAAGTATTCTAGTGCCAGGCAAAGAAATACTTCATTTTCTTGAAACTTTGTTTTTTCTCGGTTTTAGCAAAATCACGGGGTGTTTGGCAAGTGATGCTGCATAGATGATAAACTATTAACAGATTGTGCAATTGCATGGCTGTAGCTGCTAGCATGTCAGATTCATATCGTTGTGGGCAAGCCTGGTAGATCATTTGCAAGCTATTGTTCTCTTCTATCCCGCGTGTTGTTGTTCTCTTGATCTCTTCTAGCTAGCTTAAAGGCCTGCAGAGAACAGCGAGGATGAGGGACTGCAAAGAGCGGCAGAAGAAGTCCGTAGCGCGCGGCCGGCCGGTCGCTACAGAACAGGAAGGTTCTGCTGGATCGGAAGGCGACAGCCGACAGCCATGCGAGGGCTCGCGTTTCTCCGTTTCAGAAAAATTAGGTCGGGAGCTCTTTTTCTAAAACTCCAAAAAAACTGCAGTATTGAGGATACTGAAGTTTATAAAACTGCACTTTCTCTTGTAACCAAACACCTCAAAGTATATGAAACTTCAGTTTTTGTAAATACTGTAGTATTTCAAGAATACTTTGAAAATACTTTGTCTCCAAACGGGGCCTAGACTTGTTAGCGCCTCTGGCCGCCTCTGGCCGAAGAAGAACTTTCTTTCCCTCCAAATCTATCACATTCATTGGGAACGGCTGTGTGTCAATGCCATGCTGGCAAAGCTCAATCGTCCATCATTGAGGGCCAATTGAATCTGTCGACGAAAGACATTACAATCATTAGTAGCATGAGAGAAAGAATTGTGATACTTGAAATAAGCACGTCGCCTCAATTCATCAGGTGACGGTATAACATGGTTAATTCGTATCACTTTGTCCTTTAACAAGGCATCAAATATTCTATCACATTTGCCTACGTCAAAGCTACATTTCACCTCATCATCCCGATTTTTACGAATCGGCTTTAATTCATCACACATATAGGGTTTAGCTTTACTAGGCCAAACGAACTCGGTTGCGTAAACATCGGCTTCAGCACCAGAGTCAACATCGTGTTCAATAGTGTTAAGCCGACTCCTGCTCATCCGATGCGAATCCTTGGACTCGTTAACTTGGCTTTCATGAGCCAGAGCTCTCTCCTAAACTTGTCCGACAGAGGAGAACTCGTGTACTTCCAGCTTCTCTTTTAGATACGATCTCAACCCGTTAAAAACTAAGTCGGCCATATCCCTTTCAGTTATCGCCAAACTATAACACCAGTTTCTTGTGTTTCTAAATCTTTTGACATAATCGACTCATCATGTTTTTGCCTAACCGATGTAAGATGGGACAACTTTAATTCAATCTCTCCATCAAAGAGGTGCTCGTGAAACTTTTGTTCCAGGTGAAACCAAGTGCGTATGGAATTGGGAGCTAAAGCCGAAAACCAAGAGAATGCAACACCAGTTAATGACAACGAGAACAAGCGAACTTTGATGTGATCATGATTAGCTCACCTAATTGAGCCAAATATTGACTAATATGCTCCCATGTCGACTTGTTATCCACCCCATTAAATTTAGAAAACTCGGGAACTCTATAGCCAGGTGGATAGGGTTGTAGATCAAAATATTCGGGGTAGGGTTTAACGTAGGTTCTATGCTTAGGCATAACCCCGAATTTATCATATGCTAACTGGTCCAAAATTTTCCTGAACTCGACCACCAAATCGTCCATGTTGGCCGGTTGAGTCGGAATAGGAGAAGAATTGGCCATAGGGCCGGCTTGCATCCAAGGAGCCGAATCTGAATTCGGCACTGACCCGCATCCCAGAAGTCGCACCGTTGGTCCCGTCTGTCCTGTCGGGTAGGATGAACTCTGGATCGGAGTCGGACAAGGTGGTATATTAACAAGCCGGTTTTCCCTGTACGGGCTCATCGGTTGTGTGTCCGATGTCTGGCCTTGGACGGTGTTTTTATTAGCCAATTCATGTTCCAACATAAGATCGTAAACATTGTTTGTACCTTGCGAAACATGAAACTGAATTTTGGCCAATTTCTTAGGAGAAAAGGTACTGTTACTTACAGCGGGTTTGTCAGTGTTGATGCTCAGAGGTACATATTCCGGCTCCTTGATCAGCGTACCAGGGTGGCCCATAGTGGTGGTGAGCCGAATCCGGCTTACCGGGCGGCCCAGTACGATGAAGCACAGGAGGCCCATCCGGCTAAGGGAAAGTTCCAGAAGGCGGCCTGCATTGTAGTCGGCTTAGCTCCCAAGGCAAGGCCCAAGCCGGATTAGAGTAGAACTCTGTAACTTAGTCGGTTAGGTTGTTTCCTGCAAGCCCTAGGTCCGGACGCCTTTATAAGCCGGCCTAAGGGATGCCTCAGGGCACGCTCTAACTTTCATTGTAATCGGCTCATATTGCCTTATAGTGAATTATAGCAGCACGTAGGTTTTCGCCACTGTTGCGAGATCCGAATCTGGGTAAACTCGTGGTCATCTCGTCACCGGAATTACCAACATCTCCTACACCCACCTCTCTACCTAGCCGGATGGCACCCTTGTCCCGGCCAGATTCGACAATACCACGACATCCGGGTTCTTGGGCTTCATGAACCTGAGTGGTGATTCTCTTGCTCGTGGTTGTTGCCCCTCGAGTGCGGAGTTCTTGATGGTGATCTTGATAACCTCCTGTCCATCAGGTTGCCGGCTTAGCTGGACTTGCCTCTTCGTTCCTTGCTGCCGGCTTCTTTCCTGGACTCACCAATAACCACATTAGGGCCTAGTTTGGCAGCAAAGTTTTTTCAAACCATAGTATTGCAAAACTAAAGTATTCTAGTGCCAGGCAAAAGAAATACTTCATTTTCTTGAAACTTTGTTTTTTTCTCGGTTTTAGCAAAATCACGGGGCGTTTGGCAAGTGATGCTGCATAGATGATAAACTTCAAACAAATTGTGCAATTGCATGGCTGTAGCTGCTAGCATGTCAGATTCATATCGTTGTGGGCAAGCCTGGTAGATCATTTGCAAGCTATTGTTCTCTTCTATCCCGCGTGTTGTTGTTCTCTCTCTTCTAGCTAGCTTAAAGGCCTGCAGAGAACAGCGAGGATGAGGGACTGCAAAGAGCGGCAGAAAGAAGTCCGTAGCGCGCTCCGCCGGCCGGTCGCTACAGAACAGAAGGTTCTGCTGGATCGGAAGGCGACAGCCGACAGCCATGCGAGGGCTCGCGTTTCTCCGTTTCAGAAAAATTAGGTCGGGAGCTCTTTTTCTAAAACTCCAAAAAAACTGCAGTATTGAGGATACTGAAGTTTATAAAACTGCACTTTCTCTTGTAACCAAACACCTCAAAGTATATGAAACTTCAGTTTTTGTAAATACTGTAGTATTTCAAGAATACTTTGAAAATACTTTGTCTCCAAACGGGGCCTAGACTTGTTAGCGCCTTTGGCCACCTCTGGCCGAAGAAGAACTTTCTTTCCCTCCAAATCTAGCACGTTCGTTGGGAACGGCTGTGTGTCAATGCCATGCTGGCAAAGCTCAATCGTCCATCATTGAGGGCCAATTGAATCTGTCGATGAAAGACATTACAATCATTAGTAGCATGAGAGAAATAATTGTGATACTTGCTATAAGCACGTCGCCTCAATTCATCAGGTGACGATATAATATGGTTAATTCGTATCACTTTGTCCTTTAACAAGGCATCAAATATTCTATCACATTTGCCTACGTCAAAGCTACATTTCACCTCATCATCCCGATTTTTACGAATCGGCTTTAATTCATCACACATATAGGGTTTAGCTTTACTAGGCCAAACGAACTCGGTTGCGTAAACATCGGCTTCAGCACCAGAGTCAGCATCGTGTTCAATAGTGTTAAGCCGACTCCTGCTCATCCGATGCGAATCCTTGGACTCGTTAACTTGGCTTTCATGAGCCAGAGCTCTCTCCTAAACTTGTCCGACGGAGGAGAACTCGTGTCCTTCCAGCTTCTCTTTTAGATACGATCTCAACCCGTTAAAAACTAAGTCGGCCATATCCCTTTCAGTTATCGCCAAACTATAACACCAGTTTCTTGTGTTTCTAAATCTTTTGACATAATCGACTCATCATGTTTTTGCCTAACCGATGTAAGATGGGACAACTTTAATTCAATCTCTCCATCAAAGAAGTGCTCGTGAAACTTTTGTTCCAGGTGAAACCAAGTGCGTATGGAATTGGGAGCTAAAGCCGAAAACCAAGAGAATGCAACACCAGTTAACGACAACGAGAACAAGCGAACTTTGATGTGATCATGATTAGCTCACCTAATTGAGCCAAATATTGACTAATATGCTCCCATGTCGACTTGTTATCCACCCCATTAAATTTAGAAAACTCGGGAACTCTATAGCCAGGTAGGGTTTGTAGATCAAAATATTCGGGGTAGGGTTTAACGTAGGTTCTATGCTTAGGCATAACCCCGAATTTATCATATGCTAACAGGTCCAATTTTTTCCTGAACTCGACCACCAAATCGTCCATGTTGGCCGGTTGAGTCGGAACAGGAGAAGAATTGGCCACAGGGCCAGCTTGCATCCAAGGAGCCGAATCTGAATTCGGCACTGACCCGCGTCCCAGAAGTCGCACCGTTGGTCCCGTCTGTCCTGTCGGGTAGGATGAACTCTGGATCGGAGTCGGACAAGGTGGTATATTAACAAGCCGGTTTTCCCTGTACGGGCTCATCGGTTGTGTGTCCGATGTCTGGCCTTGGACGGTGTTTTTATTAGCCATTTCATGTTCCAACATAAGATCGTAAACATTGTTTGTACCTTGCGAAACATGAAACTGAATTTTGGCCAATTTCTTAGGAGAAAAGGTACTGTTACTTACAGCGGGTTTGTCAGTGTTGATGCTCAGAGGTACATATTCCGGCTCCTTGATCAGCGCGGTTATGCCTTGCCGATCTAACTTGAAGCTGGCCAAGTACAACTCCTCGTCTTCCTGCTCCCGCTTGAGTCGCAGTGCCTCGAACTCCTCGTTTCTCTTCTTCTTCCACTCATCCAGGCCTTGGCGTTGTGCTTCCGACAAATCCTTGAGAGTAGGTTTGATGATGTTGTCGGTGGTGATGGCAGACAAATCTGTAGCCTTAGAACCGGTCATTGTTGCCCGATTTAGGTTTGAAATCGTCCCCAGCGGAGTCGCCAAAAAGTGTGTTGCGCTAAAAACGCGTCACACGAACACGTCCTCGTGTACCCGCGGTGCCGGGGGAGATACTCCGCAACTTGCCCCGCGGGAGGCCGACTTGTAGTGCGATACAAAAGACAACAAGCCGATGCTTTTGGACCAGATGCCCCAGCCCCTCGGGAGGGACCCCGTCAGAGGAAGCCGGCGACAATTGGTTGAACTAAGTCGGATTTGACCGCTCTTAGCTCGATTGTCAATACTCGATGAACTCACGCGAAGTCGCTGAATAACGGAAGCATTAACAAGGGTTTGAGGGTAGAAAGTAGGGTTTGTATTGGTTGTCGATTGTTTGCTTAATTTCAATCGGCTGTCACCTCTTACATATATAATGAGGCGATGCCTGGACTTCCCGTGCAAGCATCGTACTTCTACAAGGATTACAACTCATGGTATAAGTCGGTTTCTATTGCTAAATTAGGTAAAAGCCCTGGCCAACTTTGTACTGGACCCGGACTCCAAGCATCCTTCTCCGGCTTCTTTTGGAAAGTCGCATTTTGCCCTTCCGTGTTGACCTCGAACTCGTTCTATCGTACAGCATCCGACTTCTGTTTCTGGGCTTCGCAAGCGTCAAACAACCTCAAGTTGGCTTCCCTGGCGCGGCTTCTGGAATCTTCAGGAAACTCGAGTCTGGCCTGCGCCGGGTTCTGGCTAAGCCAGGTTGGCTCCTGCCGGGCCATCACTTCAGGTCCTCTCCAAGTCGCCATCTCCTCCTGAGTGAGCTTGAACCTGTGACCTGCCAAAAACGGGTGCTAACAACAACCAAACGCGGAACATTGGTATCCCTCTTCTTGACAAAGAGAGTAGGGCATCCCCATGAGGAAGTGCTAGGTTGAATGAAATTCTTTTCTTCTAACTCCTCAAGTTGTCTTCTCAACTCAACCAACTCTTCTCGAGGCATGCGATAAGGTATTTTGGAGATAGGAGCAGTTCCAGGGACCAACTCGATAACAAACTCGATGTTTTGATCAGGTGGCATGCCTGGCAACTCTTCAGGGAAGACATCAGGAAAGTCGCATACCACCGGAACTTCATGGATTTCTAAAGGAGTTTGACCTTCCATAGCATACAACTCAAGTTTAGGTGAGAGCTGAAAACGCGCTGATGGAGGTACTGATTGCGGCGACCAATAACGAATAACTTCACCAGAAGGATGTGTCAAAGTGACGGATTTGGCTGCACAATCTATCACAACTTGATACTTCACCATCCAATTCATACCCAAGATGATATCGATATCAGTGGACTTCAGGGCAATGAGGATGGTATGGAACAACAGACTCCCTACATTAAGGAATAGCTCAGGCGTAACCAGTGTAGTTAGCCAGCTAGAACCTGGAGACTGAACCTTTAAAGGAGTAGACAACTCCGCAAAAGATATACGGTTCTTTTTAGCAAACTCATGTGACATGAATGAATGCGATGCTCTAGAATCAAACAATACGGTTACTGGATTTGAATTGAGTCGAAGCGTACCCATAAGAACGCTTGGATCATTCTGAGCTTCTTCAGCATTGACGTGGGTCAGACGACCACGTCCAGCACCATTGGTTTTTGCCACTTTCTTGGGCGGATGGACTATTTGATCAGCTTTGTTCTGAGGGCAGTTCTTTGAGATATGACCAGGCTCACCACAGTTGTAACAAATAATGGCAGCTGGAGCACCAGTTGGATGATAACTTGACCCACCACCATAGGTTGAAGTAGCATGGGGTGTAGTCTGGCGAGGAGCATGGCCAGAAGTCTTTGGTGCATAAGGAGCTCGTGGAATAGCGCTTTAGAGCCAGAAGAAGATGCACGAGAATCACTAGATGTTTGCTTTATAGCAGACTCCATTTCCTTCCTTCCATGCTCAAGAGTGATAGCCTGATTGTACAACTCCTGGAAGGTTTGGAACTTGAAAGGCAACATCTCATAGCGAAGTGAAGGGTTGAGGCCCTTGTGGAACAACTCTTGCTTATCCTCGTCATTGGTGACATCACGAGGAGCATAGCGAGCCAGACGGGTGAACTCATGCCCGTAAGTCTCGATATCCCGCTTGCCTTGAGAAAGCTCTAGGAACTCCTTCCTTTTGATGTCCATCACTGCTTTAGGGATGTAGGCAGCACGGAATGCAGTGCAGAATTCTGCCCAAGTGACCTCATGTCCTGGCGCCTGCAACGCCAAGAAACCTTCCCACCAAGAACCTGCTGCACCCTCTAGCTAGTAGGTGGCGAATTTCACACGGTCACGGGCTTTAAGATGGAGAGCGTTAAACTTGCGCTCGATGGTCCCGAGCCAATCATCAGCATCGAGAGGCTCTTTTGCAACCGAAAAGAAAGGCGGCTGAGCTCGAATGAACTCCACCAGTGTAGCACACTCATTCTGACGACGATAAGTGTTCTGTGCCACACGCTCCAGGAGACGCTCAGTATTCAGGCAGTTGTTCTCGATGTTCCGGAGGACCTGCGCCATTGTGGGAGGTGGCGGCAGTTCTTCCCCACCATTGTTCTGATCATCACGGCCACGATTGCGGCCAACCGAACCTCGAGTACCATGAGACATCCTGAGGAAAAATATAGAGTCCATGAACAACACATCCATGGAAAAAAGATAGATCGGAACGATAACAAGATGCTGATATTAGCGGAATAGGGAAACGATGGAATGTAAATGAAAACAAGATATGTGATACAATGCATGTCATTACATCTCCTGGGCTTTTCTGTAAGTAGCAAAATTTTAAAACAGAAGCTTCCTGCATTTTTTAGGGCATTTAAACAAGTCCAAAAATTATGAGAAAAATCATGGAGCCTTACAATATTATAAGGAGGCCCCACATATTTTTATTTCGAATTTTTGGAAACTTGGCGAAGTTTGAGAATTTGAGGAAGATTTATTGCATTTGTGACTTCCTTTAATAATTTTCGAATGCAAAATTTTCTTAGGGCAAAAATAATGCATGCCATGAACATGATTTACTAATTTAACACTTTATTACAAAGTTGGGATGTTACAGGTTATCGCGTATTTTTTCGCTACCGCCTCAGAGGTGGAAACCAGATAGAGAGAAAAGATCCTCCGACAGGCATATTCCTGCCGGGAAAATTCCCTCCTGGAGGGGAAATCGTTGCCTTCGTCATCGTCATCACGCCAGGCATCATCGAGATCATCATCACCGCCATCTCCACCGACAGCACCATCATCATCTTCACCTCCACTCCATCCGGTTATTCAATCTCAAGTTGTAACTCGTATCTATTATTGAGAGTAACTTTATCGGTGTTGATTATCCTTTGTAGTTGATACTATCAAGTTTTATCGGCAAAAGATTGTTATGACCAGATTTTCCATCATATATTCATCACCTCTGATCATAATCTCCATGTTGTCTCGTGAGTAGTTCGTTTAGTTCTCGAGTATATGGAAAAAGTCTTGTTGCTAGTAGTCATGTTAAATTGAGTAACTTTTAATGGTTTGATATTTAAATTGTAGTGTTATTTCTCGAGTGGTGTAGTGTGAACGTCGAATACATGGCACTTCACCTTTATGGGCCTAGGGAAATGCATAGTGTGATTGGTTTGTTTATGGTAGGGGTGCAGGAATGACAAATTTATCTTAATTACTTTTTTGTATTTTTGGATGCTTGCAAGAGGTATAATCACAGAGTGTATGAGTCCAAGTATAGGTAGTATGCTAGTTCTAGGCGCACCCACACAACACTTATCAAAACAATAAAAGTTAATCAATGGTATGTGATGAAAATTACTCGACAATATTCATGTGTGTCCTCGGGAACGTTTTAGTCATCATAATTACCACAACCGGCCTATCCTTTGCTCTAAATTGGATTGGGCCACTTGCTGTAATTTTATGTTTTGTATTTTATTTACTTGCTATTAAATTCCTTGTTACTATAAACCACCACTTGAAAATATGTCCTGCAATATTGAAACCTTGCTGAAAACCACTTGTCAACATCGTCTGCTCCTTGTTGGGTTTGACACTCTTACTTATCAAAAAAGATACGATAGATCACCTACACTTGTGGGTCATCAGCGACCGGTGGCAACTAGCGTGAGGGGAGGCGAGTGGACCGACGGTTCGGACGGGACGTCGGCACGTGAACAGGCGCAACACTGGCTGTGGGTTAATGCGACGTGTCGCCTGCCCCATCCCATCACCTGTTGCCGCCTTCATCGCTTGGAGAAGTTGTGCCATTTACTCGCACGTGCCGGCCACCTACATGATGTCATTAAGCCTAGAAAGAAACCGCTGCTCGTGTCGATGATAGGAGGCCCTGCTTGTCTGAGGCGCGGTGCGGATGTTGTCCGTCACCGTCGAGCCGCCCCCCTAAAGTTAGAGGCCCGCTTGGTGGTGCCGGATAGGATTTGGGCCGGATGAGAGCTTTCGGACCGGGCTGCCGGTGTGGTTGATTTTCGTGTCCGGCACCTCAATGAGCCTTAGGGGCTACATTAGGGGCCCCAGTGGAGATCCTCTTACATCCTCAATTAATTAGCCCACTAATTAAGCATCAAATCCTCAAATTGGAGCGGGAGAAGAGCCGTGGAAATGCAATATACACCGGTTTGCCGCCTGCATTTTCATTTCTATGGATCTATGCGCGCGAGTTGGTGGGAGGGACATTTAGGGGGCTCGTTCTCCCCATGCTAGCGCTGTCGCTACGCGATCTCTCTATCCTGGCACCTTCTTGTCTCACCAAGCCTCCCAATCCCCATCATGGAGTGCCCGCAGTACACCGGCGTCGGATTTCCTATCACGCTCCACCATTAATTACTTCTTCGAGGTCCAGTGCCTCCTGCGGTCGGAGTCCCAACCGCGTCACTAAATCCTATCACCACCTTGGCGGCCAAACAGAAGCGGCAGGGAAACCACCTCGTCCAAGGAGTCGGGCCCTTTGCGGCTGCTGACTCTGGTCTCCTTACCGTAAAAGGGGCGTCCCGGCGGCCGGATCGGCAACGGCAAAGGCGGTGGTGGTCTTGATGTGAATGCCATGGACCTAATGAGAAGAGAGTTGTGTGAGATTACATGAATGGAAATCATGCACAAATGGAGGCAAGAGCTTCTTGATGCCATGGCCAGTGGTGTTGGTGGTGATGTCTTGATGTTGGTGGAGGTGGTCCTTCGGATGGTGGTGATGGTGGTCCTTCGGGTGATGATGGTCCTTCGGGCGATGGTGATGGTAGTGCTGCTGGTGTTGGTTCTTCGCCGGGGATGATGTTGATGCTACGACCGTTGGTGTTGACGATGATCTGGGTTATGGTGGTGATGTTGCTTGATTGCATCATCGTCTCTTGTGTTTGATTGCGCATTTTTTTCAACAACTTCAATTTCTACCTCTTCATTTACACATTCTTTTGGTCGTGGATTATTGTCTTACTACTATTGCTACATAAACATTGTATAAATTGGGTGTATTGCATATACTAAATATCATTTTTTTGTTGTTGAAATCAATGTGTAGGTTTCGCGATACCTCGCGCGGTGCGAGTTTGGCGGATATGTTCCGCTCGGTCGCATGTCGTGCTGTAAAACGGGTTTCGGGGCACCCAAAACAAATTTTGCCAATTGCGTTTATCCGCTAGAGTTGCTCTTAGCCTCCTTACGCGTACCCTAGACAGTATTTCGGGCCTAGCCCGATACGACAGACGGCGAGCATATTGTGAGATCGGAGAGGAAGAGGAGGTGGTTGAGGAAGAAGAAGACGTGACGACGAGGACACTTCGGAGACGGTGCGGCTGGTCGTGACGTTGCTAGCGAGGCGAGGAACGGACTTCACCATATCCAGGCGACGACGCGGCTCGGCATGGCGGCGCATGTGGAGGTGAGATAGGATGCGTGAGTTCGGCGAGAGGGTCACCGGAGCTGGAGGATGGGGGTGGGGATAGAGGAAAGCCAGGGACGGCGGTGGTTGGCAGAGGCGACGGCTCGAGCATCACGGAGCGGGTGGCGGGTGGCGGGAGGCAGGTTTTTTTTTTTTTTGACAAACTGGCGGGAGGCAGGTCTTTACGGCCGGCTGAGTGATCGAAAAAAGAAGAATTGGAGGAGGCAGAGGGGATCGCAGGAGATGGGGATGAGAAAAACGATGGGTGCAGACTGGGCCGGCCCATATGCAGTCATCTTCAGGCGTTGGTGCCCTCGCTGAACAGAGCTTCTTGAGCTTTTGGTTTTTTTTCCTAAAAAAAAAGGAGCTTCTTGGCTGGCCCGCGGCCGTTGCGCGCGGCTGACACTCTGACCTTGAAGAACCCTAGCTGGCCTCTCGTAGCGGCCGAGCGGGCCGCGCTCCGTCCCAGCTGCCCCGCAAGCGCCCAAGCAATTATCTCCGGTGCTGCCTGATTGCCGCCTCCCTTCTCGCCTCTAACTCGCCGCGCGGCTGCGTTCAGCGCTCAAACAGTAATTTCTGGTTCTTTATCCCTTTAGTTTCAGTTGATTATTTCGATAGAATTCCGGAAAGAGAGCGTTCCTTTTTACAGCTTGAATTGATGCATTTTAGCTTCAGTTTCATCATCTTATAGAAATACAAGATGAAGCAATCTTTATTATGCCTCTGTGTAGGCTGCATTTCGGGGGAACCATAATGATAAGCGTTTGATTTTTTGGCCAGTGCATGCTCAAATCCTGGCTTCGACACTGCATCCTGCCCGGATGTCTTCCCTAGCCACGGTGGTGAGTTCCTTTGACCCTATTTCTTCTAGGCCTGCTCTTTCCTTGCACAACATAGCTGAAGAAATTGGGCAGAGCCGAGCCTGTGACTAGGCCAAACTGGAAGCAAAGATCCCCTTTTCAGTGCTACTAGGTTGGTGGATTGTAGATAAGACAGCTTGGTTGATTCCTTTATTCCAGGTTATGTTCAGTTTAACTTAACGATAGAGTAAAATGCACCAACAGTCCCTTAAGTTGTGCGGTACACATATTTTAGTATTTGTAGTTTGTACTCTGAAAACAAATATTTGGACCCCTAAACCTTCTAAAGGGGTGGAATTTGGTTCAGAACTGCTTACAATGACTGGCCGTGACAGATTACATGATGGGTTGACTGTGCCACTTGCTTATCTAGTCACTGGCCATGGTGCCATCTCAGCTTCTTTTGTGCCTCATTTTTCTAATTTTCTTCAGAAATGCCGGATGGCCATGTACAGTTCAACTGAATGCATACTGTGAGTTTGTCAAACGATGTTTTCTCAACGATATCTAATGAGTAATTGCTTACATATTATCTTTTTTGGTTCAGTTACTGCTTGATGAAGAAACTACTGAAAATTTTGATATGAGAGAGGAAGATTGGGACTTCCTACCGGTATGACATTCTTAATCACTGAACAAGTTGGTGATATATTTTGTTTATCTTGAGAGCAGCTGGGTTCTGGAATGCCTTGATTTTCTTTTACTCCTCAAATGTATTTTTCTAGCTAACTGTAGCCTAAGAGGTACTATGATATTGTTTACTTGCTAGCTTCTTCTTCAGTCTTTACTATCAAAGTCAGTAAACATGGTTATAATTTTTCTTGAGTGAATTCCAGTTTTTACCCTATAGTTGTGCATTTGTGACACTTATTACCCACATTAGTGAAACAAAATTAGAAATAAACCATATATAAAATTTTAAACCCGGTTTTACCCTATTTGGCATTCTGCATGTTTCGTTAGAGTAGACCGGCATTTTAGATCTATGTGATGCGTCAAAATATGTAAACATTGACAAGCATCATCGACGATAATGTCCAGCCTTCTCTTCATCATCTGTTCATTTCCTTGTCGTTGTCTTGATAATCTTAACCCTCAATCATCATCTCACATCTTGCCTAACAGAAATGCATCAAAATAAGAGGATCCAAAGTTTCTAAAATGAGTAATCTAGAGGATTTTTCACAAGATGGGGTAATACCGTAATAGTGTCACAAATGCACAACTGAAGGGTAAAAAGTGGAATTCACTCTTTTTTCTTTGATGTTGAAAAACCGCGGGGTTACTCATATTTACATAGAAATAGCACCTTTCCATCGAAGAGCTGCATTGAAGAGTGGCACTCCAACAACTCTCACTTTACTGCATATTGGTTACCAACCCTGTCTGGGTGGCCCTCTCTCCTGTCCGCAGATGCATCACTTGTGTTCCAAGCCTCCAACTTTCTGTCACTAGTCTCTTGTTACTTGTACTAATGGAGATGCCTTTATCCCCACTTGGACTCTACGTAAGGCCAGCATCATGATTATTCCTCTGTTTAGGATTCATATACATACTTGCAGGATTAAGGTTGACAAAAAGACCACTTCATGGCTTCCTTATCTGGCTTCATAGTTATGCTTACCTTAGCTGTTTTGCTCTCTAGCAGCTGCGTCTGCTTATCTGGCGAGTGTGCCCAGTTTGCAGTCTAAAAAACCTCTTTATGGCTTCCTAGCCCTATGCTGTAACAGTTTGCTAACTCTGTCACTCCTCGGCCGTGTGGCTTTATTAAGTTAAAGCAGGGCACTAGTTGCCTGTGATCTAAAAAATTAAGGTTGACAAAAGACCACTTCACACCGTACTGCATGGGTACCAACACATAAAAACAGATGGTCCATTCTTGTTTCGGGGCAATTATTGTAGACTACTAGCAGGGAGTCCGACATGGAGAGTTCAGGAGTCTTCTAGGCGGTAGCATTGTGTAATCAAATCTAGATTATAGGAGTCTAATACGTTAAGAAAGGAAAATGGTCTAAGCATCCACAATATAAGGATGCTATGTATATTTGCCAGAGGCAAGCAAGAAGAATCAATCTATTCTCTCTGGTTATTCTCTCTTTTCAACCTATGTCTCAATCCAATCCCCTAGCACCTGTAGCCATTCTGCCTAGCTATATTCTGCACGGTAGTTAACCTGCTCTGAATCAAGGCTCACAACGTCAACTGATCTGTTCTATCTAGTAATTGGCTCGTTTTTTGGAATTATTACAAACTGAACAAATCAGTCCTCCCTAAGGGCTCACTGAAATATGGGAATATTTTTTTTCCTTATCATGTATCCATTTTTTAATAGCCCCATGGACTAGGTTTTATCTTTATACTTTTTTCTTATTAATTTTTACTGTGACTTTTGCTTTTCTGTTATTCAATTAGTGTACCAGATATCTATCTTGGTGCATAGATATGTTACATTGATTTATGCTGAACTTTATGGTTGTAACTGTGATTGTTTTGCGGAACTTTATGGTTGTAACTGTGATTGTTTTGTGAGGAACTTTATGGTTGTTTGTAACTGTGAATGGGACGATAAAAAATATAAACTTACATTTGTGAGTTGCTTCCAGAAAAGACCCCATTCTGATTTGACATTATCTTTTTGTAGCGTCCAGAAGATCCAGAAGAAGACTAATTATTGATGGTTAGAATGATAACAAACTACTTAAGTATTGCCTAGTGCTATTTTCCTATTCATACCCTTATTTACATAACTGGTTGTTAAAATGTTTTAAGTTCATCCTGTTCATTTTCTTTTGTATTTCAGTTGTTTTTACATGTTGCTTACGTGCACTAAAAATATGTCTGTAGTGCAACAGAATGTTGACTTGAGCAAATCATCTGTTACAGAGCTTTGGACCATACCTTGAACTTTGTTTATGTGTTGAGGAAGGGTTATGTGTTCACATATGTGTCTCTTCTTCTTTAGCATGTAGTGCTCTGGAGAGGGGGTACGGTTGTCTTTTCTAATTATTTTTTCCATGTAGGGTGTATGGTCATCCAGATAGGGAACTTACCCGGTGCATTGCAGCTGCTTACATTATTTTGTTTGTTGGTTTTAGTTTTGTTTCCGAGTAAATTGCTGAAAACCGCCACAATTGGGAACATCGTTGCAAAAAACCACCACTTTTCAAGTTTGTCACAAAAAACCACCACTTTTGGGAACGAACGTCGCAGATAGCACTGATCCCTGTTTTAGCAAGTTTGACGGTGTTTCTGACGAGTGTGGCCCACTGTCAGGCGTGACGTGGCGCGGGCTGACGGCCGGACGTTAACGGCCGTTAACAGCCCTGTAGTCGAGCTGGTTAGGTTGGCCCGACCCGTCGTTCCGACCGCGACCTCATTCTCTCTCTGTTTCTCTCCCGAGTCCGGCGGCGATTTCGTCGGCGAGCGGCAGCCTCCTCCCCTACAACGTCCGGCGGCCTCTCCCACCATGCCTTCATGGAACGACGGCGAGACCAGCACGGAGAGCCTCTACTCGGAATCTGAGGTGAGTCCTCTCTTTGGATCCTCATCAGGGCGGCTAGGGTTAGGGTTAGGGTTAGGTATTCGCAAATATGTCGAATTTTGTTCGATCTGAGCTTTGTTTCGTGCTGATTTTGCTTGATTTGAGCTACTGTAGGGCCCTCTGACCATCTACGATTCTGATTTCTGCGGGCTAGATGAGACTGAGCAGTATCGGTGTGACTGTAATGGAAGATTGGAGAGAATTTGTTGCCTTTGAGAGCTCTGACACTGGTAGAAGATTCCTTGGATGTTCTTGTGTGGTGAGTAGTATTTGTCATAATTTTTGTTAGTGCAATCTCTGTAATTTATGCATATGTTAGTAAAATCATGATCTGTGCAAGTTAGAATTTTATTAATTAGCCGATAATTTAGCTCACTGCTAGTAATTTAGCTTCCACAATTTCTGCTAGTAATTTATCTTACAAAATTCAGGTTACAAATTTTATATGTTGTACCAATTTTATATGTTGTACAAATTTTATATGTTGTGTCTGATATATATGTTTTGTCTAATTCCTAGGATTATGCTAGATGTGGTACAGTACATTGGATTGACAATGAATGGCCTATGTCACTTAAGAAAGCTTTGTGGGCCCTATGGAAGATGTATGAAGAAGAAAGGGATGGAAGAAGGAGTGAAGCTGTAGAAACCTCTACTAAAATCTACTGTCTTGGCAAGGATAAAGAAGAGCTGGAGAAGATGGTGCACACTCTGGAGTGTGAACTTAAAAATACTGTGAAGGACAAGAAGGTGCAAGTTCCTGAGGATTTAGTGAATGTCGACAAGTTGCTCAGGTTAAAGGCAGAGAAAGAGAGGGACGATTTGAAAGAAGAAAAGAAGAAGCTTGATTATATGATGGCAGATATTGTCAGAGCTGGGCAAGTGTCCAAGGAAAAACTGAAGAGGATATAGGATATCATAGCTGAATAGTTCTCTGTATCTGAATGAATTAGATGTAATTTGTGTGAACTTGTAGCGTTGAATTTGTGTGATCTGCAGTGAACTTGTAGCGTTGAATTTGTGTGATCTGCACTGAACTTGTAGCGTTGAATTTGTGTGACAGAATTGAGAGTATTTGTGTGACTGAATTGAGAGTATTTGTGTGACTGAATTTAAATGTATTTGTGTTGACTGAATTTTAAATGTTTGTGGTGTATTAATTTGTGGTGACTTAATTTGTGGTGTATTAACATGATCTTGAGGTTTTTTGGCAGAAACCCACTAGTTTTCACAGAAAATGCAACAGAAAACCACCAGTTTTGAACAACACATATAGGTTGGACAGCACATATAGATTCAAATTACACAAGGTTGGACAACACATATAGGTTCAACTGCATACATAGATTCAAATTACACAAGGTTCAGAGAATAGTCATTACAAAATAGATAGCAACACATTAGGTTCAGTAGCGTAAACAACATCAGTAGCACATCAAGGGAGCAGGTTTTGCACTTCATCCGCTGACATATTATCAATGCCACTGGCATTGAAATACCCAGCCACCTTAGGAGTAGGTTTTCTTGCTCTTCTTGGTCTAGCAGATGGAGCAGGTCTGGACCTTGGAGGTGCCATTGCAGCAGAGGTTTCTGTTCGGGCAGTTGCAACTGGAGCAGATGGAGCTGCAGTTGGGGCAGAACCTGTAGTAGATGAAGCAGGTGCATCTGTTGGGGCAGTTGAAGATCTATTTTCCTGGAAAAAAATATGAATTCAGTGAACAATGAAATAATTAGTGTGAATGATGCACTGACCAAGCCCTGTGAACAATGAAATAATTACCATGTGCCTGTTCTTTCTCATCTGAAGATCTGGCTTTAGTGGCTGCCCACAGTTTGTGTACCTGTGCCCCACCAATTTGCAATTGCTACAAGTAATAGAACCCATTCTGGAAGTTGTCTTTGGGCCAGGAACCTCAAACTTCCCCTTCCTCCTTTTGTTCTGCCTTCTACCAAGTCCACATCTGAAAACTGGTGGATCAATATCTGGTGTGTCAGTTCTTGTCCATGAATCTTCACCTGGGACAGGATAGATAATAGGGTTGTATGTCTCCATGTACTTAGGCTTTTTGAAGAAATCACTGACAAAATCTTCAGGAAACTGTTTCGATTTGTAAATGGCAGAAACTGCATGATGGCAAGGAATGCCAGTTATGTCCCACCTTTTGCACCCACATGTCTTTGCAGCCAAGTCCACGGCATAAATCTTGTCCACTCCCATACTAACTTGCCACAGGTCTCCTGCAGATTTCTGAGCTTTGTACCTTCTAGCCCATTTCTTGTTCTCTTCTAATTTTTCAGAGAAGTGAGGGGTGATCTCCCACCTTGAATTTGCTGCACCAGTCCTTTTGCCTTCATATCTGACCATTAGTTTGGTCCTAATGCCATCTATCATTGTTTTAACTGGTTTTGCCCTCACATCTAATATCATCTTGTTGAAAACCTCACTTAGATTGTTAACAACTAAGTCAGTCTTGCAATTATAGTCCATTGCATGCCTTGCCCAACACTCAACTGGAATTCTACTTAGCCACTGCCATGCTTCTTCACTCTCCTCTTTTATGTTGTTCATTGCTACATCGAATCCACTTTTAAGGTATGAATAAGCAGCTGCATCCATGTATTTTTTAAGTTCTTCCCCTCTGAAACCAGCTATTTGGAAGTTGGCATAAATGTGTCTTAGACAGTATCGTTGATGACAGTTAGGGAAAACTTGGTTGATTGCATTTAGAAGGCCCTGTCATATTGGTACAGACTACGATTAAAATGATATGACAGTAGAGACAACAATTAAAATGATATGACAGTAGAGACTACAATTAAAATGATATGACAGTACAGACTACGACAAATACCTTCTGCCTATCTGATATGATTGTATATTTCCCAAACTTCCCCTCCTCTCCCCCAAGAGCATACTTAAGTTGTGTGAGAAACCAGCACCAACTTGCCGTGTCCTCTTTGTCGACAAGTCCAAAAGCTATTGGAAAGATGTTATTGTTACCATCTCTTCCGGTTGCAGCAAGGATCTGTTGTCCAGTTGTGAGCTTCACAAAGCACCCATCAAGACCTACAATCAATAAAGCCAATCATCACATTGCAACCTTATGCATAAATTTAATAAACCAAAAAAACAACACAAATTATCATAGCTTACCAATAAATGGGCGACATCCATTCAAAAACCCTTCAGGCACATAAACAACCCATGGAATCTTGGGTTTGGACTTGGATGTTCTAGTAAGCTCTTTGTCGTCACAATGCATCGACTTCCAGGATTTGTGTCGATTACTGTTTGCAAATAATCTCTCAGTCTAGTGTACTGCTTTACCTGATCACCCAATACAACTTGTGAAGCTTTATTCTTTGCTCTGTAAGCCATCACCTTGTTCACGTCAACTCCATACTTTTCTTTTGTATTATCCATCACAGTATCAACTGCAGTCCGAGGATCAATTCTTAATTTCTTCTCACAGATCTTGGCCACCCATTTTGCAGAAACCTTGCAATTTTCCCCTGCAGTTGCACATATATGCAGGAGATGCATTTTTCTGAGACAAAATGTCTTCTCACCTTTTATGTCAGAAGCTGTCATGAAAAATGGACATCCTGTCTCTCTCTCTGAGCACCAGACAATCACCCTGTCCTTGTTGTTTCGATGAAAACTGAAATTTCTAAGCTGTGTGATGTGCAAATGGTGCACAGCACTCCTAAACTGATACACATATTTGAAACATAACTTCAGACAAAATTGATCTTCAGGATGCTTCCTATTCTCATCATACCACTGTCTCACCTCAGGTTTCTTTGCCTTGCTTTTTCTGCCCCCTTTGGGTAGTACCCAAGACTTCATTTCAAACTGATCATCGTCAAATTCACAACCTTCTTCATCATCTGAGGATGGCACAAAATCTGCAGGTGTGGTGCTTTGCTGACTGCAGTGTGACCTATCTGTGGGACCTTTCCCACCTCTCTTCACCTTTTTCTTCTTCACAAACTCCATCTCAGGCTCTGGTTCAGAAAATGCAACACAATCAGTGTCACTGTCGTCATCTTCAGCAGACTCACAGTATAAATCCTCCTCTTCTGTGTCACCTTCTAAATGATGCTCTGGATCCTGTCTTTTCCTTTTCAACTCAATTAGTTTCTGACTCAGCTCGGCATGTTCCTTCCTAACTCTTTCATCATAATCTGAATCTGAATAATAAGCTTCTTCATCTGCTTCAATGTCAGATGCCTCCTCAGTAACCTGCTCAGGATCAACAACACCATGCTGACAGTTAATACTGCTCTGAGTTTGGACATACAGATATTCTGAATCTTCTCCTCCCTGTGCACTTTCCTGGCTACGAAACATTACACCATCATCATCCACTCCTACTGCAGAATTTCGAATTTCTTCCTCTTCTGAATCTTCTCCAATGTTAATCACTGAGGATGGTACAGATCTGCAGCAAAAATCGACCTCAAATTCTCAATCTGAATCCCTACTCTCAATCCCTACTCTGAATCTGAGCCTAAAAGGGGAGGCAAGAGTGGCAGCAAGCTTACTTGTATTTCGGATTCTTCCTCACACCATCTTCACAGACTCTTGGCTGTGCCGCCGCCGCCGGGACCAGCGTCGGCTCCCGCTCCAGATCCGCCGCCGGGTTCGAGCTCCCACACCACTCAAACTCCTCCGGGAACGAGCTCTCCGGGAACCAGCTCCTAGCAGCGCCTGCCCCACCCTCTTCCGCACCGCCGCCGCCGCAGCTACCACCATTGCCGCCGCCGCCGCCGTCGCCGCCGGGGGGGAATGCCACTCTCCATTTTCGGGTAAGAGAGCGCGGGAGACAGACTGAATCGATTGGGAGCTCGAACCCTAGACAGGCCGTTAACGTCCGGCCGTCAGCCCGCGCCACGTCACGCCTGACAGTGGGCCACACTCATCAGAAACACCGTCAAACTTGCTAAAACAGGGATCAGTGCTATCTGCGACGTTCGTTCCCAAAAGTGGTGGTTTTTTGTGACAAACTTGAAAAGTGGTGGTTTTTTGAAACGATGTTCCCAATTGTGGCGGTTTTCAGCAATTTACTCTTGTTTCCCTGTGAGGGCAGGGCATGTTCTTTTTTATAGTTGTATTGTTGGGAACTTCTAGGATGTTGAGACTCTGGTTTGCTTGCCCATAGAATAATTTTTGGAGTCATCTTCAAATACCCTAGTTTAAATTTGAACTAAATCTGAAAGAAATATAATTTGTTTTCTCATAGCAATCTGTCTGGTTAAGAATAATTTTGTATGGATTTAGTTTGGATTCCTGAGGATTTGAAACGAAAAACCACGCCACTCGACCCGATTCTTCTTCTTAGCTAGCAATTCTTGTATGACGGATGTTTATCCATTCTGTGCAGGATCCTTAAGTTTCTTGTACTAACAGATACATTCAACTGAATCCCATGTCAAGGGAACCTGTCGGCACCATCGTTGATAACTCGTTGCCTGGAAGTGCTCGTTGCATCCATCGACCCTCAAATCAGATTGTTTTTCATGTCTGCTCTGGCGTTGTAAATCAGAATACCACACCCTGAAGTTACATTATCTTTCCTGTGTTCATCTCAAGCCTTGTGAAGATGAGAGTTCTTCTACTGTCGCTGGATTCTTAAACTGGTCACAATCATGTTGTGTTGGGCTGCACGATTTTTTTTTTTTTTTGCTGGAAGACACTGCTATGTAATTGGCTTATTGCTCTGGGAGTGAAACCTTACAACAGATGTGATGTCGGTAACTGTCCAAAGAAGTGGAATTTCCCTCTCTGATGCGGGTTAACATTACCTGTCCCTGCAAATACTGTCTGCCTTGAATTAGCGGCATTACTCCATGTGATATGCCCTGGCCTTTGTCTCCCTGCTGTCTGGAGACTCGCTCATGTCTGGGACAGCCATGAAGAAAGATCTTGACTGTTGCCGGCATCTAATTCTGTAGGATTCAGTGAGAAAAGGGTTCTCTGTATATATCGCTGTACGTCACCGCATATTTCCAATGCTTGAAATTGCCGGCGCCTGCCTCGATCGACTAGACAACCAAGCATGCATGGCCGTCGCTTCCCATCTGAGCACCATGTTCTCTTGCACTACAACATCTGAACAAAAACATCAGACACGATATGCATTCATCTCTCTCTCTCTCTCAAACTTAGGAGTAAAGATTTGTGAGGAGATGTACGGCGTACGTCAACAAGATAGTAGGGAGTGAGAGAGAGAAAGGAGAACTCGACGAGGGAGACAAGAGGATCATCAGATCTAGAGAGAGGAAGAAAGCAAATGCTGCCTTTGTTTTGTTGGAAGTTGGATTTATGTGGCGTGGCCCAGCGGGCCCTCATCAGGGAGGGGGCGTAGGGACAATGAATGTTTTTGGGGGCCCACACGCATGGCATGCATGAGTCGAGCCAACCTTTACCGTGGATGGAGATGGATCCTTCTAAAGGCGACCCATGCTGCCCATGTGGTGGCCCGCGCGGCCATACTCGGCCGGCCTAATTCTACGGCGCCGATTACATGCTATCTTACACATCTACTCCGTACATGCTATTTGTGCTAAAAAAAAAATCTACATGCTATTTTACACTTCTCTCAGGAAAAAAGAAGGAAAAATCTATCCTCAACAAGTCATTTTAAAAGAGCCATGGAAGACACGGTTAACAAAGAAAAATGTTATACATTTCTCGTCGTTACAAAGAAACATGTTAGAGACCGTGCTTCCGTCGTAATAATGGTGCATATGGAGAACGTTAATCGCAGGGGCGGAGGCACGACTACAGCTCAAGGGGGGAGCAAACCATGGTAATCATCCAACCATGCTAATTTGCCCTAAAATCATTTCTATACTTGGCTTATGCATAAAATTTACCTTAATGTATCATGCCATAGGGGGGGGGGGGGGGGGCAAGGCCCCTGTTGGTCCCACCCTAGCTCCGCCACAGGTTAATCGTGTAGTAATTTGCGTTTCCAAGCTAGTCTAGCGGTATGCTAGGATCACAAAGATCAAACTAGCGATCTTTCATCTTTGGTCTTTCATTTGAATAATAGTTTGATCAGTGGTGGATCTAGGACCTAGACACGCAAAACCGTGATGAGGGGGGCAATGACGGGTGTCACGGTGCTCTTTTTCAGTAGTGTTCGCACTATATGAGAGCAGTGCTGATTTTCGCCACACATTTGGCCTGGTGCTCGGTAAAATCCTGGCTTCGCCTCTAGGTTTGGTGATGTCGGTAAGTTTCTTCTTCTAAATCCGAGAGAGTGTAGTTGGTGAATTATGCGTTGTTGTTCATATCTAGGAGATCAATATAGCTCGATGACGTAGAAATGGAATGACGGTCGGAAGTAACATATGTTCTCATCGTGATCTCACAAGAGCGGTCGCAACACCGAATCTGGCTACGCGGTGTTGCGTCATGCGTTCAGACACTATACGTCCTATAATGTCGGCATATTTTAGTAGCATGTATCCGGGTCAACTGAGTCTTGGTGATATGGTTCTTAAATATGTTTTTCCTAGAGTTAACTGATTTACCAATTATTACCACCCATGCTCTGCTGCATCTGCATATGGTTATGCACGTAACAATTAACATGTGTGACAATCTTACCAAAAGAGAAACATGGTTGTTAAAGTGTTGGCACAATGCATGGCCGGCACTGCATGCAGAACATACCAGGCTTTGCTGTCTGGATGGGCACAAGAGCGTGTTTGTCAGGTCATCAACATGTCCCGTCGCCCCTGCAAATAGACATCAGATCACGCAGGCATGGATGGGATACAACCTTGACAACTGTTACCTGAGCTAGCCAGCAGTCATTGAACTTATTCACTGTCACTTCACGGGGTTAAAAGGAAAAATACATGCCTCGCTGTGCACCGTGTATGATACAATTGGCCTTCCTCGTGTATAAATACAGTACATATATATATACAAGCCAGTATGCGATTGCAGCGCGTGTTAGCTGCAGGTGTACGAACAGCTAGCCCGTGGCGTTGTGTAGCTTTCCGTACATTGGCTCTGAATTACTCGCAAACTAAAGGCGCGCTGACCTGAACCTGCTGCAACAAAATGATCAACTCTTGTCGGCCTTTCCTTTGTCGATCTCTCCTCACTTTTTTTACCGTTAGCTAGCTAGCCCTTCATTCTGGACAAACTGTACATCTCTCGATTCAAAATCACGAGGAGCAATCATGCAGAAAGCACACATCGGCCGTACATTTCGTAACACTGAGGCTACGTACGTACGTAGCTAAAGCTTCCCAGCCATGCATGCACGCGCGCGTGAGAGCCATGCATACACTGTTACCGTGCCATGTAATTTCTTGTACTCTACGTGGATCAGCGCGATGGGAATCGAGCATCGAAATGAGTTGCTGTCGGATCCTATGAGAAGCAAAACCATGGGGCCCTCTGTCTAGTCGCCATCGCCGGCGGCCATTTGTTTCTTGCTTGTTCATTCTCTCTCAAGGTTCTCAGGGTTCTTGATCAGTCTACCTTTCTCATGCTGTTGTTCCTGTTTCATTTTGAGAGAGAAACTGCAGAGACATCGGGACAACATCTGCATGACCAGGGTGAAGGTGGGAGAGATCGAGAGCTGAGAGAGGGGGCATTGCATGCATCTGCATGTACGAATGGGTTCTTGCATACATGCATGCATGCAGTCACAAATCGATCTGGGTGATGGCACGGTGGGTAGGGGTACCACGAGGTTAAGGCAGCTCACTTCTGCCATGCCATGTCACCTCAGGATTGTCCGGATTGTTGTAGCTAGCACGAGTGTGCACCGGATTATCTTGTCTAGAAATAATAATTCACAAAAAAGGTAGATATACACATGCATTAATTGTGGAAAATGCCATCCTCTATATTCTGGCCACAGTTATGTTTGATTATTATGTATGTTGGATTTTGACCACAGCTAGCACGAATATGTTTTTCTTAAAATTGGAAATGACGTTTTTGGAATTGGTAACCTCTCTCTCTCCAACTCCAACAATGATTATATCACTAAATAAGAAGCATACAAAACCATTCGTGATAAAGAAAAGGCACCACAAAACTCATCGATCCGTCAATCATTGCAGGAAAAGAGACAAACTAGGTAGGGGTGGAAATGAGAGTGAACTCCAGCCAGTTTTAGACGTACTTGGGTTATTTAAAGCCCACGGTACTTGTAGATAAAATATGGGTAGGGACCAGGCCGGAGTTTGTGAAGAAGATGTACTGTGCATGCATATGCAAGACCCTGCCGCCGGTCTGCCCATAGCTTGGTGGAGCTAGCTAGCATCCATGCGACGAGACTCTTGTGCTTGTTCTTTCACCAGAAATGGTGCCCTGGTTGCAACCCATGTCTGTTGCTCCTGGGCCCAACATGCTCCAAAGACAAAACCACGAGCTACATACATACAACACTGTCTTTTTTAAGCGGGTGTGCAACAGTGTGTTCTCACATGTGCACTGTGTACACCAATCTTTTAGATGTATACAGCTACAGCACTTCTGTTTGGAGATGAATTATTGTACAATTTATGAATGAAAAAAGACCCAGGGAATAGGTTATACTAGAGTATACATTAATTAGGTCTATAAAGTCACTTTTTTTAATGCAGTTAGAGTTAATTATAAAAAAAATATTATTGCAACAAATTGATCATAGCTACAACTTATCATGTCCATGACGCCCGTTTTCCACTCTCTTTTTTCTCGAGAGCTTTCAGTTCCCTACGTATGTTAGAAAATAATAATTAATGCATATAATTTTAAAGTTTTTAAGCATAAAAATACTATGAAAATGATATGTTCCTAGTTTCAAAACTGTCATGGAGTTGTTTTAGGCGTCGATGACGATCACGTTTGGGGACAGTGATAAATGTTTGTTCTAGCATGATCATTTGGTTGCATGTTGGACCTCTCAAGCACACCTTCCCTAATGAATTCTCCCACACCACAAGAAAGAAAACAACGGTCAAACGGGAGTTCCAACACTAAACTGGATACCTGCCCTAAAAAAAAACTGGATACCCACCCTCGAGAACATCGCCACAACGCCTCACCATGCTAGCTTGGTCGATCTTTGGGAGCCATTGCATGTGCTAAGGGTGTAGATGCTTCTTGTATGTCAAGTTGAGGTTTTCGTCCTTGGTAGCTAGATTGTGGAAACTATCACCATTAACAACCACTTTCAATGACTTAACAATTATGTCTGCTCTTTTTTGAAACAAGTTGCATCTTTGATCTTGGTCATCTTGGACATTGTTGGTCAATACGCGTTAGTCGACAAGCGAAGGGCTTTGGTCCACATCACAATAGAGGTGATCTTATTCTTCTTCATGTTGTATGTGGGCACCTTCGTCAACACTTCACATACTCAGCTTCACTCATGGATTCATATTCTCCAATTTCAATGAGGATCATCACCTTGTTGTTTGGGAATTCATAAGATTTGTGGCCACTCCCGTGGAATTTGAAGCATTCGGTGTCTCTTGTTTTGCCTACAGAAGCTGAGACGATGCGGTAGATGGCGCATGTTTGTTGAATACTGTAGAAGATCGACTTGATGAAGTGGGCGAACTTGCTGGAGGCTTAGTAGCACTTGTTGATGAGGATTGAGCCATGGGAAGTGGATGAAGTTCTTGTGGAGAGAAATACGGATGCATATATATAGACGTAATTAGTATGTAGATTTACCGAAAAGTCCATATAGAGCCCGAGCGACAGGGAGCCTGATATCTCAGTTGCTCGTCCGCCTCGTGATTCTGACACCAGACGCACAGTTCCTTGTATTTGCTACAGTATACTCCTTATGGTCTTGTATTTTTTTTACTTTGCACAGTTCATGGTCCTACAATCCTTGCCCAGAAAGCCAGCTCGTCTGGCACATATCTCTGGCAACTTCTGCATCCAGTCAATGTCTTGCAGTGTTACTATCCCTCCAAGGCTCCAACCATATTAAAACAAAAATATATTATGAAAAAAGGTGCTCAAATTTGCAC
The DNA here is from genome assembly GCA_012064385.1 of Puccinellia tenuiflora. NCBI lineage: Eukaryota > Viridiplantae > Streptophyta > Magnoliopsida > Poales > Poaceae > Puccinellia > Puccinellia tenuiflora. The sequence continues at coordinate 80,837 of QRDG01002002.1, read as the reverse complement.
TAGTTCATGGCAGCCATTTTCCACTGGAAATCGTCTCAGATTAACGTCTTATTTTGATGATAATTTGCAGCGAATAAGTAAACCAAAATGAATTTGAATGATTCGTTGCACCACAATATAATGGTCTAATTCATCAATAAAATATAGCTAGATATAAAATTATTCTTTTAAATGACACCTCTTAGTTACAAAAAAAAGTGTGAGCGTGATTAACATCTTCTCTTTCCGCCCACTTCAAGATAAATGTCATATCAGAGATACTGTGAATACAATTATGTATTGATTGAACCTTTTTCATTGGGAATGCTAATACATGATATTGATTCAAAAACATTAAAAATACAACCGAATGTAGAACCAAGGCATGGTTATAAAAACAATAATATTTTTTTCGTCATGATTTATCATGGCAGATTTCCTAACAAAAAATCGGATTTGTCATCCAAATGTTACTCAAATAATACACATTGATGTCTAGTATTTGTCCCGAAGAAATTCTCAACATATTTAAATTGAGGAACAAACCAAAAAACATCAACTAGAACTATTTGTAGATTAGGAAAAAAACTGGGAACAAATTAGACACACATGAATAACTCGCACATATTTGCAACAGTAAACAAGTTTCTGTTCAGATTTTAACAAATAGTAATCAGAACTTGGGAAACACTCACATAAAAACTCTATACAAATTAAAGCTCATGAACACAAATTAACCATATTCCGGCGAACTTTCGGCCTTTGGTGGTGACGTCTCAGAAGGTTCCGGCTGATCAGACCATCTTGCTCCGCCATATCCATGGCCGCCGGCCGCCTCCGTCCACCGAGGAGGGGACATAGACGCACATCGCCGGATCTGCACGAACCGACCGCCATCGAGCTTTCTTTGGACATCGCGACCTCCACACCTGACCCCCGTGTCGGATCTGCACGAACCAGCCGCCAGTGAGCTTTCCTTGGAGTTCATGAGCTTATTCCAGCCATCGCGAACTCCACACTGATTGCCCGCGGGATCTGCAACGACCAGCCATCGGCAAAGAGAGAGAGAGCAGGGGAGGGGTCGGGGGAGGAGAAAAAGTGATGGACGAGAGAGACAGACGCGGTGGTACAGGTGAAAATAAATTTTGGCCCGGGTGGTTGAAGCTGGTACATGCTACGCATCCGAATCAGCCCATGTACAACACTGCATGTACGAGTTCGTCGATACGATGGCCCAGGTGCCTTTGATACCTGTATTGCTTCGTATTGGCATAAAATAGAGCGTGACACATATCACGATGCTTCGACGGGTTGCTGAGATTTAGGGCTACCTATCTCCCGGGTTCCATATCGCCGCTCTCGTAGATTTACTCAATATGTATTCCGCATACAAATAGCTAAAAGATATAGGAAGGGAGGGAGTAGATGACCAAATGCATGCCCCGAGGGCCCACGCATGCATCATCGTTATAGTACTACCGCACCGTAGTCCGTGGCGACGTGACTACGCTGCGCACGTTACTCTCTCATAGCAGCGCTCTCTCTCCTCTAGGCTAGGCTAGGCTAGGTTCAGCAGGGTCGGGAGGACACAGGTAGAGACAGAGGGACAAATATAGTTGTACTGTGGTCCATCCATGCATGCAATTTCCTGTACGTGGGTGATCGATCGGGTCGAGCTGCTCTTCATCTGCGTAAAGCTAGCTAGCGACTGTGGAGCTAGCACAGAGTACGATGCAGGCAGGCAGTGAGAGACTGGTGAACTGATCGATGAGAGAAACACAAGACTGCATATGTGATGCTTTCATTTCATGCATATGTATGCATGCGCAGCGCGCACTGTGCTGTCTGCGCAACGCCCAGACGGCCGGGATGTCTGTTCCTAGCTTTGATAAAAGAAAGAAAGAAAGGATATACAAAACCTGCATGTTGTACTGTATGCCATCGCCATTGCCATGCATGTGTAAGTGCGTACGTACGTACGTGCGTACCTGTAATGTGTATGTATGTACAAGTACAACCCCACTCCATGCAATGCAAAGCTTTCCTGGTAGATCGCACCGTAACATCCCGTGAGTTCATTTATTTGAGCTGTACTTTATATACAACGTGCTTCACTTCATCAGTTCATTGTATTAGCTAGGGTTGAAGTTAACTAGTACTGGAGCAATTGTATTGTTTTCAATTAAAAAATATATATTCTTAAAACATAACATATGTTAATTTTCCTCGAGTAAAGAGGATATTATGAAAGTAAGTCGGGTGGTGAAGGATACGTACGTACGAGGGTGCATCATGCACATGCCAGATGAAGTATAGGAGGATCGAGTAGTAATCTGCGGTTCTACAAGAAGAACAGAAATGATTGTTGCATTGAATGGAAGGGAGAATGCGTAGCACGCAATGCATGATTTTTGGGCGAAGCGTGCAAGGCACCGGCGCTCACTTTGAGACGGCTGCATGGCTGGTCGGTCGGTCGCCGGCGATCATTCATTCATCAGCTAGCGCCAATCCCGTCGAGACACATCGTTCCCATGCACGTAGACGCAGTCTGTCTGCATGCTGCTGCTGCTGCTGCCACTACGTGCAGTCGTAACTGCACAGGCCACGACGACCACCGATCGCATGCATGCACAGCCCTTCTCGCTCACCTTAACCTAGCAAAGCAATCTCCACGACTCCATGTGCACTCTCTTCTCGAGAGAGAGAGCCTCCCATCCCTCCACCTTTCTTTACCACCCCTTTTCCTTTTTACAGGACGTAGTACTGCTCCCCCTCTTCTGCCAAAGCTACCACATCTGATCACCTCTCTACTCCCTCTCATCTCATTTAGGCGCCAAGTGAGTGCCGCAGCCAAAAGCTGCATGCTTCCGGTCCTGCCCCCATGCCATGACATGGCGTGGCTAGCCTTAACTCGAGACTTTGGCTGCTTCCACTGCCTTTGCATATGCTCAAACGCTGCCTCACAAAAAGCGTATGTGTGTGCTCATCTATCCATCCATCGACGCCCCACTCTATTCAAACACAGACAATGTACGTATGAAAAGTTGTTTATATACATATACATGGGAGATATTAGCACTGGGGGTACAAATACTTGCAAAGGTGGAGCACTTTCATACAACAACTTGCAAATGTGAACAAAATCGTACAAATACTTGTCAATGTTGTGCAAATTCATACAAAACGGACATGTGGACGCCAGGTGGGTGCCAGGTGGACGCCAGGTGGACGCCAGTGTGCTTCTCTGCGCGCGTGGACTGGATTTTTGCAGAAAACCCCCTGGATTTTTTCAGTCGCACAGACAGGTCAATCCCCAAATCGAAACACGAATCCCTAACCCTAGCTCTCTCCAGCGACGGCACGGCGGCGGGCGACGACTGGGCGATGTCGTTCTCGTCGGGTTCTTGCGCTCCTGGGTTCCGTCGAGCCAGCGGCAGGAGGGAGAACCAGCGCTCCTGGTCGCCGGTTCAGTATCGACAGAGCCCCATGGCGTACGAGCCACCGGTGTACTGCGACTGCGTCTGCGAGCCGCGACGCAAGGCGCCGAGATGGATCTCCTGGAGCCGTCAAAATCCAGGCAGGAGGTACTACGCCTGCCCTGATGCCCTGGTGAGTGTGTACGCCCTCCCTCTAATCGATCTGATTCGTGCCATTGATCTGAGTTTCCTCTGCGATTCGATTCGTGCCATCTGATTCGTGCCCTCCCTCTAATGAGCTGCCATTGAACTATGTAGCACGGTGGGTGTGGATTTGTGCAATGGTCATGACCCAGCACCGTCCAATAGACATGTGTCCTCTCATCAATGGGATGTCCAAGCTGCTTAATAAAATCATGGATCCATAACAATGAAATGTTTCACTGTTGCAGTTGTCAAACCAGTCACATGTTCCACTGATGTAATCCAGTGGTGTACCTTTCAATCCACAGAAAAATCCATTATGCTCTAGTTGGACTATGAACTTCTCAGGATCATCACCTAAATTGCAAACAGATCAAAATTCAGTTAACAGTTACTGCAAACTTCAGTTAACAGTTAGTGCAAAATTCAGTTAACAGTTAGTGCAAAATTCAGTTAACAGTTAGTGCAACTTTCAGTTAACAGTTAGTGCAAAATTAACTAACACTCCAAATCATTAACTAACACTCCATACTACCAAGAGGATGCTTATTTTCTGAAATCAATTCCAAAAAATCCACCTTTCTCTGTCTTGCCCGTGGTAAAAACAGGCCGAAAAAGGGCATGCTCCAAATCGTTGTCCACTGCGTCAAAAACCTAATTAGAACCATATATACCACTAATATGTTAACCTAAACAATTTACAAGCCCCAGATGCGTGCCATTTCGCCACACAGTAGCCGCGCAACGAACGACGCACTGCCAGATCAAAACCGAAGAAAATCAACGAAATTGGCCATACAGACATGGGCAAAACCATAACGATGCACTAACATTCCAAATCCCACAACTTTTTCGACCCAATCGTCCTCTGATCGTCGCCGTCATGAACCCTAGCTAAAGCCCGCGCGGGGGAGAAGAACAGGGGAAGAACAGGGGAAGAAACTCACCATATTCCGGCGCCTCCATATCGTATCTGCGGTACACAGGTTCCTCCGCCATGATCTCCTCCGCGAAGAAAGCCGGCGACAGCGCAGCGGTGAGGACGAGGTGGCGACGCCGTCGCGGCAAGAACGTCGAAGACGACGCAGTGGCGAGTGTCCTCTCCTCACTTGCCTTTATAACAGGCAGGGGCATATTCATAAATATGCAAGAAAACGGGTACTCTTATGCATTTCTATCATGCCCTAGCGTGGACCAACTCGTGCCCTGATTTTTCCTGAGGGGTTTTCTGCAAAAATCCAGTCCATGCGCGCAGAGATGCACACTGGCGTCCACCTGGCACCCACGTGTCGTCCACATGTCCGTTCTGTATGAATTTGCACAACATTGACAAGTATTTGTACGATTTTGTTCACATTTGCAAGTTGTTGTATGAAAGTGCTCCACCTTTGCAAGTATTTGTACCCCCAGTGCTAATATCTCTATACATGGTCTTCAACCTACATAGATACTGGTAGGGCCGTAAACTGTACACGCATCTTAATAAAGCTACAAATGGATACTTTGAAGCATACCGTACGCATGGTTATGATCTTTGACCATGTGGAAGGAGGAATAGTGAACACAAAGCTATGTACTCCGTCCACAAATAAATGTACTCTAAGGTTAGACCAACTTCAAAATAAATTTTGACATATTTTTACAATAAAAAATTATGCTCCAGTAAAACGGCGATAACTTTTGTAGACGAACTCAGATTTCGACGTTTAATACATAAAAAAGGGTTACCTACTCCGTGTAGTAGTAGAGGATCGTACAGCTATGTGAGAGGCTGACGGTGTTGTACACGACCAAGAAGAGGAACGCGATGAGCCTATACCCGAGGATCCAGCCAGGGTATAGGTCTCGATGACAAGGCCGCCACACCTCTCTATTGTAGACCGCCTTCGGGCTGCGTGCGCGCCTCTCTAGGCCAGCTGAAAGAGCATGGTTGCCCCCGTGTGTGGTTTTGGTAATTAATGACAATCCTTGAAGGACTAATGTGTGCTTTGAGCTATACTTGTAGGTTTGGTCCATAGCAATGCTTGATCTCCATATGTTGGAGTCATGGCTAAAAGAAGAAGATTTTATGTTGATCAAGGCTAAGTGCAAGTTGATCAACACACAAGGATAGGGATGTACCATGAGGGATCGTATGATCCCATGGTATGCCCATGGAGGATGGCATCACGTGGTGATCGTCATCAAGATAAAGGCCAAGTGAAGATATGTCGAAGAGGGCCTCTCCCATCTTGGTGTATGGGGGAGCACATTGCGAGTCTTCACCGAGCGGAGCGCAATCAAGAAAGGTGGTCCATCTTGAGAAGACAAAGATCATCATCATATAGCTCAAGTAGATTATGCGCAAGGCAAAGGTATGATCTTGATAGGGTTTCTATTTTACCGGTCCCATGATGTTAGTTGAGAGACCGGGTTATAGGATAGATAGCCGTACTATCTAGAGGGGCTCTCGAGCGAATATCTTGATCATATCGTCGTAGAGAGCTCAAACCTTTGCATCCTTGGCATCATCTTTATTGGTTCTTATTTGGATCTTATCGTGGTGTGGTCTTGGTGCTTGTCGTTCTTGTCATGATAAGGCCAAGTTCACCAAAAACGGATTTCGTATGCATCTTATCTTGCGTTTTCGGTTTTGGAGATTTTGCGGGTCCATCCGTGCGGAAGGTATCACTCTTCCATTTAATAGCAAAATCTCCCTTGCTTGGTTTCAATATTTCTGCCTTTTGTTGGGTAGCCTTTGTCGTCCTCTTTCCAACAAAATTGGATTTACCTCGATCGGAGTTTCCTAGCAAAAGTTATCCAGTTTCAGGGTTTTGCTGTTTTTCTCTGTGCAGCGGTAGTACCGCCGCCTATGGCAGCAGTACCGCCGGTGGTACCGCCAGCAGTGCCGCCAGCACCACCCCCAGGGAGGTGCTCTGTTAGCCCTCAGCGGCAGTACCGCCGCCTCTGGTGGTAGTACCGCTGCTGTGGACTTTGAGCCCTCTCCTGGGCTGTGCAGCACTGCTAGCAGTGCCACCAGCACTGCCGCCGTTGATGCCCTCTGTTTCACCCCAGCGGTAGTACCGCCGCCTCTGGCGGTAGTACCGCCAGTGCGGGCTCATTTGCTAGCCGTTGGTCGGCTGAAACGCGTGGGGCGGCAGTACCGCCAAAAGTGCCGGTAGTACCGCCCCTGCGCGAATCTGCCCCCAACGGTTGGATTTTGGGGCAACCTATTTAAGGGGCCTTCTTCCCCAATGGTTGCCCAACTCTTTGCACTCTCTCTCTCTCCTCCATTGTTGACCTTTTTCNTGAGCTGTGCAGCACCGCCAGCAATACCGCCAGGGAGGTGCTCTGTTAGCCCTTAGCGGCAGTACCGCCGCCTCTGGCGATAGTACCTCCCTGAAGACTTTGATCCCTCTCCTGGGCTGTGCAGCACCGCCAGCAGTTCCGCCAGCACTACCGCCAGGGAGGTGCTCTGTTAGCCCTCAGCGGCAGTACCGCCGCCTATGGCGGTGGTACCGCTGCTGGGGACTTTGATCCCTCTCCTGGGCTGTGCAGCACCGCCAGCAGTGCCGCCAGCACTGCCGCCATTTTGACCCTCTGTTGCGTGCCAGCGGCAGTACCGCAGTGCGGCTTGTTTTGCTAGCCGTTGGGCGGCTAAAATGCATGGGGCGGTAGTACCGCCCCTACGCGTTTCTGCCCCCCAACGGTTGGATTTTTAGGGCACCTATTTAAGGGGCCTTCTTCCCCAATAGGTACTCAACTCTTTTGCTCTCTCTCTCCTCCATTGTTGACCTTCTTGAGAGCTTGCTTCCTCAACTTCCCTCCAATGATTCTTGCCCATCTTTAGGGAAACAAGAGAGGAGATCTAAATCTACCATTTCACCAATATATTCCTCCTCTAAGTGAGGGGAACCTAGTAGATCTAGATTTTGGAGTTCTTAGTGTTTCTCCTTTGTTCTTCCTCTCAAATCCCTCCCTAGCATTAGTTGCTTTGGTTGGATTTCGGAGAGAAGGACTTGACCACTTAGTGTGTTCTTGCCATTGCATTTGGTGCATCGGTTCGAGTTCTCCACGGTGATACGTGGGATTGAAGTTAGAGAAACTTGTTACTCTTGGATGCATAGGGCTCCCAAGAGCTTGTGACTCTTGGGTGCATTGTGCACCCTAGACGGTTGTGTGTGCTACGGGAGCCTCCTATTGTGTGGAGGTAGGCTCGGGCAAAGTGTACGGGTTTGGTCAACGCCCTCAAGAAGACCTTATTGTACGGGTTTGGTCAACGCCCTCAAGACGACCTCATAGTGGATGAGCAAATCCCCCATCGGGTATTCCCCACGGGAGGAGCTCATGGAGAATAGGGTGAGCACGGACGTGCTTGTAGGAGGGCCAAGGAGCCTCCACACCTCTCCAACGTAGACGTACTTCCATTGGGAAGGAACTACGGGAAACAAACCTCCGCCTCCACTTGTGTCGGTTATCTCTATAACCAAACTCCTTACTTATGCATTTACCTTGTGATAGCCATCGAGCTTGAAGTACTATCTTGCTATCCTTGTTGTTTACTTGCCTAGCATAAGTTGTTGGTGCACATAGGTGAACCTAGTTTATTAGGTTCTGTGCTTGATAAATTAAACGCTAGTTTTATTCCGCATTTATCAACCCTAAACGTAAAAGTTTTAAATTGCCTATTCACCCCCCTCTAGGCGACATCTCGTTCTTTCACTAGGCAAGAAAGGCCAAATAAAGGAGCAAATATGATGATTAAAAGCATTTAAAGTCATACCCAAAGACACACAATTCATAGTAATTAATAAGTAGGTAAAACCCAATAAATAGAGACATTAACGACTGGCGGCACGGTCACAAGTGACCATACCAGCCACCGTACCAAGAACCCAACTCGGTACGGGGAGCGGAAGAATTTGGGATTTCGTCATCTTCACCCGTAACGACCTCTGGTACGGTGGAAAGCGACCATACCCGCCACCGTACCAGGGCTCGTTGGAACCTCCTCATCAACTACTTCAACGCTATGCTCTCGGATTTGGGAGAGGAGAGACAGAACAACCTTCAACCACGAAACAACACCAAACCCTAGCCTCCAGAAGGTGTCCGGAGGGGGAATTCGCAACCGGGAATCCATCTTCATCGACTACATCATCGTGAAGACATCCACATCGATCTCCACCACCACCATCATCATCTTCATCGACGTGATAGAATCTCTTAGCCATCTCGTTGCAATTCTAGAACATCTAGTTGTGGATTTACATGGATATTCATTCATACATCAATCTATCATTTGCAATACAATTACTATGATGTTTATTGCCTTCATGTGTGAGTAGTTTCATTAGTTATTGGGGAGATAGGGAAACCCTAGCAATATTATGAATTGAGATAAAGATGCAAAAAAAAATGTATTGGCTACCTTATGGTAACAATCCTCATGATACTTGTGTGAAGTCGACCGCACCAAATATTTTCCTACGGGTCATGAACCTATTGTTAATGGTAGTCCGAGGTAGGAGGTTGCACTGGGGTATATAGTGATAGAAGGTTGCCTCTCCTCCTTATCGATCATTAGCGTGGGGATAACGGGAATTCACAGTTCCTAAACCACATCCACGGAGAAACCCTTAATTACTAGACCAGTGAGGCGTATCGTTTATGATCTGGGCTATTAATGATTGTGAGTAGTGTGCTGCCTAGAGGAACTCAGGGCACACTAATATACGGAGTTCCGCTCTCATAAGACATACAAGAGACAAACATATAGCATGCTTACTCAATTTATAAGAAAAGCTAGCGGCCAAACCTTCCCAAGAATGCCTTCATCCCTATTTGCAGCTCCAAGCATTTTTCATTCATCGTTTTGTTCTCATTTTAATTTTAGTTTATTTTATTTTACAGTATTAGTAATTTCACATTCAACACCATCACCATTTTTCAGTCATATTTGCTTAACTAGATTTAAATACAACTTGTATGTACAATCGAGATAAACAACGAAAACTTTTAACGCAAGACAATTTCCTCAGCTCCACCGTGGTTCGATACTCTTACTTCGAAACTAGCTACAGTGGCTTGTGCACTTGTAGTCATCAACCACCCGCCACCTCCACGGCCTCCATCGCGTTGTCGTGCCGCATTACTGCTCTGCCCTGCTCCGTTACTTTGTGATTACCTTGAAGACGCCGCGCTGCATTGCCGCTTCGTTCCTTTGTAGATGCCGCGCTCCGTGCCTTCGCCGCCGTCAACTCCACTGCCGCTGTCATGGCAGTCATGTCGTCGCCCGCAACGCCGCCGTCGTTGCTTCCGGCCAGTGAGATCTGAAGGGGGCTCCCCATTTCCACCCTCATCTCTCATCTAGCCCAATTTGAAATTTTGTGGAGTGAATGAGACTATGAGAGATCTCTGGTTTGTGGTGTTCCCCTAGTTATAGTCCCCTTGGTGGGATAGGGGTGGAGTCGGGCCAAGATTTCAGCTCGGGTGCTCGAAATCCGAGAATGAAGTTCGAAGGCGGATGGCCACATAGAACATACGCTACCAAGAAGACTAGGAGGATCCACAAATACCGTTCGCACCATGTCACCTAAGGCCTCTTGGATCCCCTCAGGGAGGCTGATGTTCTATTTGGACCGCAAGCGGTAGTATGTTGAGGCACAACAAAGGTGACGACGGCATGCAAGTTAAGAGGATTATCCTATAGTCCATTCGGGATATAAGGGAAGACCGAGACCCCTGCTCGAAGTCTCTATACCTTAATATATAGATATGCATATCTCTTGTGTGTTTTTGAAAAGAAAATAAAATCAACAGCTTGCGATGTTTCGTAATTACAAAGTTGTTAAAATTTGACCAACTATGCAGAAACTTGTACACCATCAAATGCATACGATGTATAAGTATGTTTTTAGTTACCAGAAAACCCTCATCTTCCACTACTCGCCAGGTCAAAAGCACCAAACCTTGTCCAAAAGTCCAGGTCCAGCTCAAGTCATCAGCCTTCACTGAAGCAAATCATTCATCTACCGGCAGTGTAATGTCGTGCCTGTATTTCCACTCGAGAAAGCGACGAGCCAGGAATGAATGATGCACGCAAAAAGCAAAGGTAGGTGATTAGGTGAGGTGAGTCGAGCGAGCGAGCCACCCCCACAGCCTCGCACCAATTCGGCCCGCACCGCCACCACGCCACCCGTCACTTTCCCACCAACCCCTCACTCTCCTCCGTCCGCCATGCCATCGTGCAGCAAGAGCAGGTCCACGCAGCGGCTACTTGCGCTGCCGTGCACCGCCACCAGCCCCCGCCCGATCCAGTACCAGCAGCGAAGGAAGCCCCCTCGTTCTCGCCGAGTCTCCGCAGCAGTCGCAGCCCACCACCACCAAACTCACCAACCCAAAAGCCGTGCTCCTACCGACCGCTCCCTGCCGCCGACACCCCGGCCCCCCCTCCACTCCAACCGCACGACTGTTCCGCTCTCTCCCTCCCTCCTCCCGCCTACCTGGCTCACATGCCTCTCGCCACCGGCCCCGCTGCCGCGCGCGCTATATAGCCCCCGCGTTGAGTCTCTTCCCGGCAAGGTCAGCCAATCACTCGAGGCAGCGAAACAACCGCACCCAGATCTCGCGCGTTTCCCCTCCTCTAACTAAAGATCGGCAATGGCGACCACGGCGGCTGACGCCACGGCCACGGTGGCCAAGGAGCAGACCACCACCAACGGCGCCGCCGCCAGCGGCGGCGAGCAGGTCACGCGCCACTCCGAGGTCGGCCACAAGAGCCTGCTCCAGAGCGACGCGCTCTACCAGGTATGCAGAGTGCTTCTGAATGAAATCCGAATCTCCTCGACCTGGATACCTGGATCTTGCACCTCCCTGACGCGCTTTGCTTGGTTTGATCTGATCGTGCGCAGTACATCCTGGAGACGAGCGTGTACCCGCGCGAGCACGAGTGCATGAAGGAGCTCCGCGAGGTCACCGCCACCCACCCATGGTGCGTTTCATCCGTCTTCGATTCGATCGCTCTGCTGTGATCTTCTTCTTGGGCTGTCATGTGTTCGTCTCAGCTCGGCTGGATCTGCTACGATCTGATCCGCGAAAGAAAGAAAGCTCACATTTTTTTCTGGATCTTGGTTTGCGCGTGCAGGAACCTGATGACGACCTCCGCCGACGAGGGCCAGTTCCTCAACATGCTCCTCAAGCTCATCGGCGCCAAGAAGACCATGGAGATCGGCGTCTACACCGGCTACTCCCTCCTCGCCACCGCCCTCGCCATCCCCGAAGACGGCACGGTCAGTCCTCCTTTCTCCGTTATCACACATCTCGCCAGATCTAGTACCAATTTGGCAACCAAGCAAAGCTCAGATCATCAACAATGAAAAAGGAAACTGAAACCGAAACTCCAAATCGAAATGCAGATCTTGGCCATGGACATCAACCGCGAGAACTACGAGACCATCGGCCTGCCGTGCATCGAGAAGGCCGGCGTCGCGCACAAGATCGACTTCCGCGAGGGCCCGGCGCTCCCGGTCCTGGACGCGCTGCTGGAGGACGAGGCCAACCACGGGTCCTTCGACTTCGTCTTCGTCGACGCCGACAAGGACAACTACCTCAACTACCACCAGCGCCTCATGAAGCTCGTCAAGGTCGGCGGACTCCTCGGCTACGACAACACCCTCTGGAACGGATCCGTCGTGCTCCCCGCCGACGCGCCCATGCGCAAGTACATCCGCTACTACCGCGACTTCGTCCTCGAGCTCAACAAGGCCCTCGCCGCCGACGACCGCGTCGAGATCTGCCAGCTCCCCGTCGGCGACGGCATCACCCTCTGCCGCCGCGCCAAGTGAATACAGAATACCCATCTCGTCCCTGCTGATTGATGCCCCTCTCCTCCGCACCATAGATGCGACGAAGAAGAATTATTCCCCATTTTGGCTTTCTTGCGTTTTGTATCTTCCTGGAAATTGTCCTTTTATATACGTAAAAATTTGTCCAGACAAATAATATTATTCCTATGAAATGATGATCCGGTATCTTGCTGTGTTAGCTTGCGTTGCGTGCGACAATGGCCCGCCGCCGGTCCACCTATGCGAATCGGAACGTTCCGTTGTGTTCTCTTGCTTGTAGAACATGTCAAAATTGACAGACCCTGTCGAAGCTGTTTATGAGCTGTCTGAATGAACCATTGCAAGATCTAGCACCATAAATTTGACCAAATTTCACTCCATTGGTTGATATTTCCATCTTCTGACAGAGATGTGCAGCTGTTCTTGAATAGTTCGTGGACAGCGACAACTTTGTGTTTGTACAGATAGTTGCTGCCATTTTTTCTACAACTAGGTGACTGGCATGCATGTGTTCTGGAAGTAGTACGTGCCTTGAACGAGAAACACTTCCTCAAATCATTAACTTTGTGCATGAAGTCGTCGGTTGGAAGTTTCTTCCATTGAAAGAATAAAGCTTTGTTCAGTTGTTGAGCTGTTCATGTGAGCTCAAGATTTGGTAGCAGCTGTTACATCACACGGCAACCTCAAAGCTCTGCCATGCACCTATCTCGGGTTACCTCTGTCAGTTAGGAAGCTGTCCAGATCAGATCTGCAGGTTGTGTTGGACAAGCTGGCTAACAAGCTGCAGCATTGGAAGGCCCGGCTGCTCACAAAGGATGGAGGATGATCTATGTCCAGGCAATTCTGACTGCATCCATGATCTATCAGCTGTTGGCATTGGACCTGGAACCGTGGTTCTTCAAGGCTGTGGATAAATTGCGACGAGGGTTCTTTTGGGTCGGGAGAGATGACTGCCAGAGGAGGGAAACTGCCTTGTTGCTTGGCCTGCGGTATGCCAGCCCAAAAAACTAGGTGGCCTCGGTTTCCATAACCTCCGATGGCTCAACGCTGCGCTGCGTACAAGGTGGCTTTGGTTGCAGAAGACGGACAAGGAGAAATCATGGGCAGGGCACCAGTCGAGGTGATGCCTGAGGCTAGGGCTCTCTTCAATGTCTCGGTTAAGATCACTGTTTGACGCGGCGATCAGATAGCCTTTTGGAAGACCCATGGATTTCGGGTCAGACTATTGCCGTGCTTGCGCCGGCGGTGCTGGCTATGGTGAGGCCAGGGATCAGACGCCGACGGCGGGTGGATGAGGGGCTAGACAGCAACGCTTGGGCAAGGGACATCGTCGGGGAACTCACCGTGGATGCTGTTGTCCAGTACCTGAGGTTGTGGACGGCTATCTCCAATGTGCAGCGCGATGGTGAAGCCGACACCTTCAGTTGGCGCTGGACGGCGTCAGGGCAGTTCACCGCACGATCGGCTTATAATGCCTTCTTCAAAGGTTCGACGACGATGCCTGGCGCCGTGCAGATCTGGCATTCTTTCGCGCCGCTGAAGTGCGCCTCCACGCTTGGCTGGCGCTCCAGAATAGGTGCTGGACAGCCGACCGTCGGCTGCGCCATGGCATGTCGTCGCACACGCTGTGCCCGCTCTGCTTGTCAGACAACGAAACAATGAACCATTTGACGGTGTAGTGTCCCTTTGCAGCCGCGGTGTGGACAGGACTCAACCAGCGGCTCGGCCTAGCGCTTGCGATCCCTGATTACCAGTCCAGCTTGCGGAGTGGTGGCCGAGGGTTGTGATGACGCTCTCCAGCAAGGACCAGAAGACGGCAAACTCGTATATCATGCTGGTGATCAGGCTTGAGCGCAATGCTCGTGTGTTAAAGCTTCAACCGTGGACAGAGTCGCGGATGCCATCGTTGACGAGTGGAGGCCTTGGGCAGCCGCTAGGTGTGGTTAGGGCAAGGATAATTGTTTTTGTGTTTTGTAGATGCCGAGGCTCAAAGTAGCTCTCGGTTTTGTGGCCTTTGATGGCATTGGCGCTAGTCCTTATAATCGCTGAACTTTGTCTATCTTCAACTTAATATAATAACACGCAGACCTCCTGCGGGTTCTCGAAAAAAATTGTTGCTTTAGAGAGGCCAATAAGATGTATGGGCAACTCCAACGCGTAGATCCAAACGGACCTGATGTTTTTCATCCGTTTGGGTTGGGGACGGACAGAAAACTCTGGCCGCGTCCGGGCTGCACGTAGTGGACCCAACGCGGCTGACCAATTTCTTTTCTTTTCTTCATTAGCAGGCCAGAAAGAGGCCGTTTTTTGATATATAGATATGGGGACAAGCCACAAACAGCCTGTTTACACATAATTATATGAAGGAAAATAAAAATTAATCCGCCCTAGCTACTTCCCTAGCTACCGCCGGCCTACTCCTCATCGTCCTCGTCCTCGCATAGGTCGATGAATGGCGGCGGGGCCCAAAGATGGGCCAGTGGAATCCTCGCCCTCGCCGGGGGAGCCGGTGGCTGCTCCTGCGGCTCCTCCGACGGCGGATATAGCTCGGGCAGCGGACCAGTCCAGGTCCACCGATGAGCCCCTCGGGGAGAGGCAGAGCTAGCGGCAGATCCAGGTCCATGGTTTCGTACCACAATGGCGGCGGAGGAGGATGCTGGGCCTCCTCGGCGGACCGACGCAGCACGATGTCGAGGCCTGGACACATTCTGGCCTCGTACTCGACATGTGTGCGCATGGAGTCCTCTAGTACCTGCTTGAGGACGAGGTCGTCCTCATCCTCCTCCGACTCAGGCCCGTGCTTGTGCTGCTTCTGCTGCTACTGCTCCTCCTCCTCCTCCTCCTTGACCCAAGCCGGTGGGGGCGGCGGCGGAGCGGCGTGCGGCTGGCCCCCAAAGTACATCTGACGGCGCGCGTCGTGCTCGTTGCAAAACCAAGCGGCCCAGTAGGGACTCTCCTCCCAAAAAGCCGGGTCGTCAATGAGGTACGGCGGGAGTCTGGCCCACCGCCACTGGATCTCCTGCCGCCTGGCTCGTCCGTTTGTCGGGACGGCCAACACCGAAATCCTTTCCAGATTCAGTTGTCATTTGTCCGACAGATGGACGTCCGATCAGGACACTGGGACGGCGTTATCACAGTACCACTGCAGCGTGGCGTGCTGAGGTACTCCTCTGCCTCATGCGCGGCTGGTTTTCCACCGCTGGCGGTGCAAGCTGGAATGGCGTGGCGGGCGGGGCGGCGCGGGAAGGGGTCGCGCGGCGGCGTTGCCCCGATAAGGACCCTGCCTCGGCGTTGTGCTTCCCTTGCCGGGCCTGAAGAACGACATGCGGCTGGCTAGGCTAGGGCTTGTGCCGACGACAAGGGAGCAGAAGCGGCGGTGGACGGAAGTGGGAAGTGGGGATATGGCCGGGACCCCCCCCCCCCCCCCCCCACACTGAGGGGAAATTGGGGGGGGGGGGGGGGGGGAGGGGGTTCTTGTCACTGGCATGTGGGATCGGCTGCGGGTGTTGACGGATGTGGCCGGATGCGGCGACGCTCCATTTCCTTGACCCATTTTTTCTACAAGTAGGTGAGTGGCATGCATGTGTTCTTGAAGTAGTACATGCCTTGAACGACAAACATTTCCCTCAAATCATTAACTTTGTGCATGAAGTCGTGGGTTGGAAGTTCCTTCCATTGAAGAGTTAAGCTTTGTTCAGTTGTTGAGCTGTTCATGTGAGCTCAAGATTTGGTAGTAGCTGTTACATCACTCGGCAACCTCAATTGTTGCTTAAGAGAGGCAAATCAGATGTAACAACTCATATATTGCAAGCGGGAATGTAAAGAAATAAGTGTACAAGTGCTTTACATGGACTTTGTAGACGAACAGGCCACAGGGCCCAGCTTTAATACTTGTACATGGACTTTGTTGGAATTTTGAACCGACTAATGAACAAGAGTGCTGAATCTGAATCCCCATGTTACAGGTTTTGCCATTTTTGGTAGGAAGTTTTTGTCTATTTTTTTTCTTTGTTTAACTCTTTTTAGCTATTTTTCTCATGAAATTATAAAAAGATGTTAAGGATAACACAGTTTAGTACAACCTTTGTTCCATAATATAAGACGTTTTAGCAAACTAGTTTAGTTTACTAAAACGTCTTACATTATGGAACGGAGGGAGTAAATGCAAACTGAGTCTACTAAAGTGGAAGCTTTCTGTATGTTGAGTACCAAACTAGAGTGTTGAATCTATAATCAGATGTTACAACTTTTGTCATTTACCTTAGGTGGTTAATTTCTACAAGATTACAAAATAAGTCCAACAAACAAGAGCGTTGTCAGAACATTATGTACTTGTACTCGTAGAATAAGCTTAACCATAATAAACTGGAACCTTCTATTCGTAGAGTACGAGAATTCCAAATTGAGCCCGATGTTGATAAACATGGATTTAGCTAGGACCTACCTCTTGAAACTATGTGTTGCAGTAAGCACGTTTTTAAGCAAACTGATAAACTGAAAAGGACTAGGATCTTCTACAACAAAATGCAAAGTAAAAATATCTACTCATTGCACCACATACACGCTCTACCAATTTATTTCGCTAATTCATAAGTACAAACTTATACGATCACTCTTCCTTCAGGGTGGGTGCATCTGGTCCATGAGATTCTGAAATGTAGAAATAGAAAACGTGGAATTGGGATTGAGGTGCACCACATGGAAACATGGGAAGTTGTCTAAAAGATATGTGCAGCGCCTTCGCGCCTTCTTCTGGCAAGGATCTGAGAAGGTCCATGGTGGGCAATGCATGGTGGCGTGGGAGACCGTTGCCGGCCAGTCTGCTACGGAGGCCTCGGATCCCAACTGAAGATCATGGGTGGGCGCTGCGTCTCCGCTGGCTGTGGCTGCGTTCCTCGCCGGATAGCAGCTGGCGGCCCCTCCGTCCTCACCTGATCCCGCCTTAGAGGGGTTCTTCTCGGCGTCAACCATAATGAAAGTGGGAAATGACGACACTGCTCGATTCTGGGTCGACCGATGGCTTGATGGGCAGTCTGTTCGCGCCATTGCGCCGCATCTCTTCGCGGCAGTTGACGCCGCGATCGTTGGTGTCCGTTCGGTGCGGCAGGCCCTCGCTGGGAACGCCTGGGTTCGTGATGTTACCGGAGTCCTCACGGTCCCGGTCATCTCGGAACTTCTTCGCCATACAAGGCGCTGTTTCTTGGCTTGGAGTCCTTTGCCTGCGGCAAGATCGTGTGGAAAAGCCTGGGCACCGGGGAAATGTAAGATTCACGCCTGGCTCTTCCTTCACCAGCATCTTTGGACGGCTGAACGACGCGCCCGCCACGGCCTCGCCTCCCACGTTGCTTGCCCGCTATGCGAGAGTGCTCCGGAGACGGCCGCGCATCTCTTCATTGGGTGCCCCTTGTAGCGACCCGACCCCGGAATTATACAGAGAGGCTATGTAACCCACAGGCTATGCTATACAATCGAAGGGCATGGGGTTACCGCTCCCACACAATACCTCGATCATGCCATAAACACTGGCATATCCATCAATGTATAATAGA
Source organism: Puccinellia tenuiflora (assembly GCA_012064385.1). Taxonomy (NCBI): domain Eukaryota; kingdom Viridiplantae; phylum Streptophyta; class Magnoliopsida; order Poales; family Poaceae; genus Puccinellia; species Puccinellia tenuiflora. Next base: position 62,864 of record QRDG01002002.1, on the reverse strand, counting down.
GAGATCAAGACTTGTGTAACAACTGGCACATCACAGACTCTACGACACAAAGAGATCATATAGCAACTCATATAACGAGAAAGATACAAATTACACACAGAGGGTCACAGACCCTTCAGTACATCATGCGGAAACGAGGTAGTTGTCTAATACAACAAAATCCAAAATTTGGCCTAAGAGGCCTACAGATAAACATTTCCTAGCCAGCTTGTTCCACGACGTCCCAAGCTACCACCTGGGAACCCCAGACTACTCGTCGATGTCAACGTAGAACCCACCTGTCTGCTCGGTGTCGTCCTCCTCTGAAACAATTAATAATCAACAAATAGAGACTGAGTACGACGTACTCGCAAGTTTAGTAGGGCGATATAAGCCCAATGATGACAAGGCTCTAAAACTGTATAGTAGTTAATTTGCATAAAGCTAATTTTTCCTTTTCAAAACATGACTCATGGCGTCGACTACTCAGAAGGTTTTTCGAAAGGGGATAAGATAGTAAGCTTTCATCTTCGGTTCTCCTTGAACCAACTTGTATCCAGAAACCACTCATCTCCACTAAGGCACCCCCTCGAATCACCCTCGAGAAAATGAACCTTTTAACACACGTTGAGTTGCAACCTCTAGTTGCCAAATTTTATAATTAAGATTCATGTTTTCTATGAGCTAATCCGCCTTTCCCAAGATTTGTCCATAACCGTGGACACGGCTTTTCGAAAAGATTAAACCCTGCAGGGTGTACTAATTTACCCACCGGTACCGTCCGACCCCTTGCCTGTACAATTAGCTCTCTTCCGGGGAAAGCCGGCAGGGCGGGCGCGGTTAAACCTTTACAATGTATGAGACTATCCAAGGGTCATCGTGGCGACAAGACAAGTTTACCCAGCCTATTTCAGCCCCTGCCCCCATCGCCACATCCTAGACACCACCGTCCTCATCGTTTCTTTTTCCACCCACACACTCACACGCAATGGAAATAGCAAACTAGAGGACCCTTGGATACGCCCGCATAAATTATTCGGTTAGTAAGGGGCCCATAACCCCACCGTTGGAAGCACGCTCGGTTCTTGGTTCTAGCTAAAGCACTCTCAACCTAGGCGATATGAATGAGGCAAAACACCATCCCCAGATGGCAACTCATCCAAGACTTTTAGCATTTTATTATTTAACACAAGTAACCACCATGTCCGAAACTTTCCATCAACATCATAATTATGGAAATAAATCACCGGACAATATAGCATTTGACTAAGCATGGCTAAGCATATGAACAACAGATATAAAGTATCTCAGGCCAACACATCAACCTATGGTTAATAGGAAGGAAGACATGTAATGGTTTAGGGGACAATGCATATCATAGGATACTCTATAACTTGATCAAAAGTTGACATTGGAATCGAATGCAATATTATGGTGGAGAAAATACTTGTATAAACAATAGGATGCTATATGCCAAGAAGGTTAGGTTTATCTCTTGCCTTGCTGACGGGGCGTGTAGTACGGATCGTCGGGGTAGCTAGGGGAAACCTCGACTCCGGAATCTATCGCTACCCAACAACCACAGAAGAACAAATAAATAACACGAAGACAAGGTGCAATGCACAATCATGATGACATGTCAAGTTTATGCAATGGTATCATCATTTAATTTATCTAACAATTTAATAGAGGGCCAAATAATTAGTGCAATTATTTGGAGGCACCCCATATTTAACTTAGTGACCACATGGTTTATAAATCATTACATTACTAAAAAGTGGCTCAAATATGCATGAGCATGACATGATTAGATAGGTATTGTTCTTCTGATCGTTTTGGTACCTCGTTGGTGCTTTTCCGAGTATCGATGAATAATTGGTGAATTAAATGATTATTTGAATTTAATTCTTTTAACCAATTAAAGTTCATCACTAAGGTAAAAGTTGTTGTCATGTTGTGATATTAGCATGGATAGACAACATTTGAATTGCTGATCAGATTGATACCTCATTTGCAAGATTTGAATTAATAATTATTAAGTTATGAAAATTTCTCAAACTTGAAGTAAAACTAGCCGGTACTTCGGTGAAGACCCCGGTAGTACCGGTTTGTCGGTAGTTCGGTAGTACTTCCGTTTATAGACACAAAAGTCCAGTACCGAAACTCTTGATCGGTAATTCCGGTAAAGTGCCCGGTAGTACCGGTTAAGCGGTACTTCCAGTGCTACTTCCGGAGCTACTTCCGGTTATAACGCGAGGAGTCCAGTACCGAAATTAGATTAACTCGTACTACCGTACTTCTACTTCCGGTCAAGGGTTTCGAGCACGACCGCGGCGAGCACGCGCGGTGACCACGCGCACATCGACGAGCACGCGCACGGATCCGGCGACCGAGGACGCGAGGGAAGTGGCCGGGGGCGCATTCGCCTTGGGGATCTACGGGGAACTCAAAACGGGCGGCGCCGCTGTTTACTTGCTGCCGGAGCGACGAGGCGTCGGTGACGGCGGCGGCCGAAAGCGGGCTACTGAGCCGCGCCTAGCTAGAGAGGGGGAAAGAGAAGGAGAAGGTGTCACGGAGGACGGAGAGCTCACCAGGATGTAACAACCCCAGTTTGGTACCCCTAAAATTTGAGCCAAATTTTCACTTTTTGCATTGCAACTTGCATCATGGCATCCTTTTAAATTGCTAACTTAAATAAAGCAACAATTGGAAAACATTAAAAGGGGAGCAAAACCTTCCAAATTTCAACTTGGAAAATTGTTCAAATTGGCAAAACCAAATATTCTTGAGCTTCCATATTTGTCCAGGAAGTTCCAAAGTTAATTTTATGAATATTTGACAAAGGCATCTTTATGCCAATTGTTTTTATAAAATGGGAACACCAAATTTGGTGCAAATCAACTTTGAATTTTGAAACCAAGTTAACCCTTTAAAAATTCAAAACAAAAATATGGTGAGCTTCATATCTTATTAGGAGCTTCATTATCAAATAAATTGGCAAAGGTGGCTGGTTTCAATTTGAATAAAAAAAACAAAAAAAAAGGAAAATGGGGCCAGGGGGTTTTCGGAAGAATCCATCTCCACTGTGGCGACAGCGCTGCCACTGGCGCCATGGCCGCGCTGCGCCGTGGCCTCCTCTGCTTCCCTCGCTCTGCCCCCCCTACGTGGATAAGTGGAGCACGTCGTCGCCCTCTGCTCCCCCTCTTTCCTCCCTCTACTTCCTTATCCCCGGCTCGCAACCCTAACCCTAACCGAGCCTCTGCCCGCCGCCGCCATCACGGGCAGTGTCGTCTCCGGCCGCCCGACCTCAAGCTGACGCCGCCATCCTATCCACCTCGTCACGCGCTACCTCTCCTCCCACGGAATCGAGCTGGAGCGCTCCTAGTGGCGAGGTCGAGCTCGACCACCTCGCCGCCGGCCGCCGCCGTGCTCGCACGGTATCGCCGCCGCCCATCTTCCCCGTGCCTCGCCATACACACCATCGCCTCCGGGGTGGAGCTCCTCGACCGAGTGGTCATCTCCTCCCCCTCCCCCGCGTTCTGTGCCGTCGCACCGCCGTCTGCCGCCGCGGACATGGTCGCCGCCGGTCACTCCGGCGACCATTTGGTCCGTCCGTCGCTCCCCCCGTTCTCCTCACCGCCTCCTCTAGCTCCTACAGCCAGTGCCCGCGTTCAATTTCAACCCGAGGCGACGGATTCGTGATCGACAGAGCCGCGGCCCTCCTGAGACGTCATCTGTTCTTCAAATTTTGAATTTTACAGAATTTAATAGAAATTTGTAATTGCAATATCTTTTAAATGGTAAATCAGAAAAATGCAATTGAGGCACCAAATGTTCACAAATTCATAACCTACCCAAATATGAGTTCCCACATGCAAATGAAATCTTGTTTGTGAATACAAATCACCTGCGAGTTCTTCAAATTTTTGGAATTTCATATCTTGAGAAAATATAACTCAGAAATTACAAATGATATGTCAAAATGCTCAGAAAAATCATATCTATCTATTAGTATCATTTCCATGATCAACGAAAAGTATTAAATTGCCTTTAATTAATAAATACTAAAATGGCAGAATTAAATCAATCTTTAGAAAATTCATAACTTGAGAAATAATTATCCAAAAATTATGAATGAGGTTACCATGTTGTTCAGCAATAAATGAACTACAAGTTTATGTCATTTGAGAGAGTTGTAGAATTAAATTTTGTGATGTTTATAATAATTAATTAAAATGGAAGATTTAAATCACATTTTGGGAAATTCATAACTTGATAATAATGATTCAAAAATTATGTTTAATAGCCCAACATGATTAGCAACTCAAGGGATGTTAGCTATGTTAAGTTCACAACATGAAAACAATTTTTCCTTTGATGTCATTTTTCGAATTGGTTAAAATGATTTAATTTGAATAACCGTTTAATTCACCATTTCTTGCTCGTTAATCGAAAAATTGCAAACGAAGTACCAAAATGATCAGGAGGACAATACCTATCTAATAATGTCATTTTCATGCATGTAGACCTCATATTTTAGTACTGTACATTTTGGGTAATTAATCAAATCACTATGTTAAGTATGGAGTTTTAACCCGTTAATTGCGATATTTATTTTAGGGGTTCCATTTAACTTATGGGTCATGCCCAAGACCATTTCAGTGCATAATTTGACCATCTCATCATGAATGTGCATTGCACCTTTTATTTCGTGTTATTTATTTCGTTTTCCTGTATTGTTTGGTATCGGTAGATTCAGGAGTCGAGGTTCCACCACAATACCCTCGACGATCAGCGCGACCAGCACTATCAACAAGGCAAGATATAACCTAACCTTATTGGCATCTAGCATCCTATTGTGTTATACAAATATTTTATCCACTATAATATTGCATTCGATTCCAATGTCACTTTGATCAAGATATAGAGTATCCTATGAATTGCATTGTCCCTAAACCATTACATGTCTCCCCTCCTATTAACCATAGGTGATGTGTTGGCCTGAGATACTTTATATCTGTTGTTCATATGCTTAGCCATGCTTAGTCGAATGCTATGTTGTCCGGTGATTATTTCCATTATTACTGAAGTTGATGAAATGTTCGGACAAGGTGGATACTTGGTACCTAATTAAAATGCTAAGAAGGCTTGGATGAGTTGCCATCGGGGATGGTGTTTTGTCTCATTCTTGCCCTAGGTGCGAGTTCTTAACCTCTTGAACCAAGACTGAGCGTGCTTCCAAAGGTGGGGGACATATGGAATCCCCTCTGACCGAATAATTTGTGAGGGGCTTGTCAAGGGTCCTCTAGTTTGCTATTTCCATTTGCGTGGTGAGTGTGTGGGTGGAAAAGGAACGATGAGGACATTGGTGTTTAGGATGTGGCCGCGGGGCAGGGCGTTGGAGGCGCTGAACCTGTCCTTCCGCACACTGATAGTCCTTGAGTAAGCCTCATGCAATGTAAAGGTCTAACCGCGCCCACTCGCCGGCCTTCCCCGGAAGAGGGCCAATCAGGTGAGTCGACGGTACCAATGGGTAAATTAGTACACCCCTGCAAGGTTTAATCTTTTCGAAAAGCCGTGTCCGCGGTTATGGACGACTGGGAATAGACGATAGATCATAGAGTACCTGAACCTAATTAATTAATTTGGCAGCTAAGGTTGCATTTCAACCTGTGTTAAAAGGTTCATTTCCTCGAGGGTGATTCTAGGGAGTGCCTTGGTGGAGATGAGAGGTTTCTGGCTACAAGTTGGTTCAATGAGAACCGAAGATAAAATTTTTACTATCTCATCCACTTATGAAAAACCTTATGAGTAGTCGATGCCATGGGTCATTTATGTTTCTAAATTTGAAAACTAGCTTTATGAAAAATAACTACCATACAACTTTAGAGCCTCCATCATCATTGGTATATCGCCCCTACTAAAACTTGCGAGTACGTCGTACTCAGTCTCTCTTTAACTGCTTAAAATTTGTTTCAAGATGAGGACGACACCGAGCAGCCAGGTGGTTCTTCTTGGACATCGACGAGTAGTTTGGGGTTCCCAGGTGGCAGCTTGGGACGTCGTGGAACAAGCTGGCTGGAAAATGTTTATCTGTAGGCCCTCTTAGGCCATATTTTGGATCTTTGTTGTTAGACAACACTATTCGGCCTTCGCATGATGTAATGATGGGTCGGTGACCCACTTTGTGTAATTTGTATTCTTCTCTTATATGAGTTGCTATATGATCTCTTTGTTGTCGTAGAGTTTGTGATGTGCCAGTTGTTCACAAGTCTTGGATCTCCTTATTATGCTTGATGCCTATGCCAGTGTTATGGCATGATCGATGTGTTGCGTGGGAGCGGTAATCCCATGCCATTCGATGGTGTATCATAGCCTGTGGGTCACATAGCCTCTCTGCATAATCCAGGGTCGGGGCGCTACACAGGAGCACGAAGGGCTCGATGGCGAGGCGCGAGAGGTCGGTCGGCGGCGGTGCGCGCGGTGAACGGCGACGGCCGGAGGCGGAGGAGAACGGGATGACGGTGGCGATTGACGGATCCCCGTCCCGATTCCTTCGGCTGGGAGGAAGAGGACGACGCGACGGATCTATCGGCGGTCTTGGCTAGGGCGTCCGGAGTCGACGGCGGCGTGCTCAGCAGCCACGGCGGCGGCGGCGGACGGCAAAGGCCCGATCTAGGGTTAGGGTTCAGGAAGCACCAGTGGGGAGAAATGGGTAGGGGAGAGAGAGAGGGAGCAGGTGGGCGTCGCGGGGTGGCCAATTGACCACGGAGGTAGGTATAGCAGCGCGGAGGGAGCAGCGGCATGGCGACAGTGCTCGCCATTGTCGCCACAGGGACGAAGACCGTCGGTACTTTCGGTGATTTGACCGGTAGTACCGGTCAGGTGTTTCAAAAACAGAAACTTGCTAAAAATAGAAAGGGGCACTTAAATAGCTTCAAAAATTATAGGAAAATACAGGGTTGCTCACAGTAAGATAAGGAAGCTCCCCATATTTTTCTTTTGAGATTTTTCATAGGCTAACATGGTTTCAAAATAGGGGTTGATTTGAACCACATTTGGGGTTTAGAAATTTGGAAACAAATTGGAGGCCAAGCCATTTGGTTCTCAGTTGTTGTTTTGAACTTAGGGAACTTCTTGGACAAATATGTTCACTTGCCATGCTAAGGTTTGTACCGTTGATTGCATTTCATGTTGGAGGTTTGGGGAAGTTTGGCTTCCCCCTCTTATATGTTTCCAAGTGTTGTTTCTCAACTTTAGCAATTTAAACATATGCCATGATGCAAATAGGAGATGCAAAAAGTGGAAAAATTATTCTATTTTCAGGTTCCAAACTGGGGATGTTACAGCCCCTTCTCCCGCGTGGTCTGGCGGGAGATCATGGGGAAGTGTGGCGTTGTTGCTCTCGTGCCAAACTCGTGCTCGCTCTCGGACTGGTGGAGCGCGGCGCGTAAAAAGCTGAGACCTGCGCGTCGGAAAGGCTTCGATAGCCTAGTCCTTCTGGTCATCTGGAAGATCTGGGTGGAGAGAACTCTCGCGTCTTCGAGGGAGTGCCTTCAATGCTGCAATCGCTCTGCTCGTCCATCGGCAACGAGGTGCACCTCTGGAAGCTGGCGGTGCGACCGGTTTGCCAGCCTTTTGGTAGACCTAGGCTTGTGTTGTCTTTTTTTCTTCGGCTGGATGTTGTCGCCGTGGCGCTTGTAGGCTTGTAATGCTGCGCCTTTAGCTGCCTCTTCCTGTAAGGACCTTTTTGGTCCCCTAACCTGTACTCTCTTTTCTTCTACTCAAATTTGGCACGCAAATTTGCATGCCCGCAATTTTTTTTTTAGAGAAACACAGTACAAATGCAACACTCACAAACATAGGTACACTCACCCCTATAAACACACACATACCCTACTCCACATGAGCACCTTTGATAGACATGTCTGACATATTTAAGGTTGAAAAAGTCATCGCGGGCGTCTAGCTGTTAGCAGGTACATCACTACCACTGAATAAATAGCGCCAATTAAATCTCGAATTAAATCCAGGAAATACGAGAACTCATGCCAAGGTTGTTCCACCACAAGAAATCTAACCATGTAAGTAGTTAGTCGAGCTAGGATTATGAAGAGCAGCCTCCACCGAAGATATTTTTTATCCATCTCGCCTCTTAGCATCTAGTGTTGGTCGTGGTGTTTTTGCGAATAAAGTAACTCTTGTTTCATTGAGTTAGAGAAATTTGTGTCCTCACAGATTTTATTACTCAGATATGGTGAGTTTATTGACGTTGCAGGATCATCAAGTGCAGCACACACACACGCGCGAGAGAGGAATACAGAAAGAGAGATGAACACGAGAGGTTTTGCGTCGCGTACAACTGCTGCGACCTTTCTGTTTTCTCCTTTTATTTCAACTGAGTCCGATCCCCAGAACTCGCTAAACTGGAACGGGAAAAACGCCACGCACTGGAGAGCTTACCGGTCATGCCATCCCATGACGCTCAACGTGCTGCAGCTAACTACTCCGCCATGATCGCATCGGATCTGGCGGTGAACGAGTCTAAGCAAAGACCTAGTCTATCTCTGAACCGTGGTGTGGACAAACACACTGCACGTTCAGGTGTTATTCTGAAAACTGAACCTAGCTAAGTGTGCAGCAGGATTAAGTTCAACAAATCTCCCCCTTGATCCTGCAGCACCTAGCTCACCTTGATCACTCCAAGCGAATGCCTCAGCTCGATGAACTTTGCACGCCCAAGTGACTTGGTGAGGATGTCTGCCTTCTGCTCATCGGTGCGAACATGATCAACGTCCACTTTGCCCTCCTCGATACACTCTCTGATGAAGTGAAACCGAGTGTCTATGTGTTTGCTCCTGTCGTGATGCACAGGATTCTTGCAAAGTGCGATCGCTGACTTGTTATCAACATATAGCTTCACCCTCTTCTGCTCCTCTCCAAGCATTTCTCCCAGTAAGCTGCTTAGCCACACTGCCTGACAACATGCTGTCGACGCTGCAATGTACTCGGCTTCACAGCTGGACAGAGCGACAATCTTCTGTTTCTGTGAGACCCAAGTTACTGCACTTGATCCGAGGAGGAAGACATGTCCGGTTGTGCTTTTCCGATCGTCCATGTCACCGGCCAAATCACTGTCACTGAAACCAGTGATGACCTCTGGACCTGCTCCCCTCTGAACACACAGCCAAGACCAACAGTTTCCTGAACATATCGAAGAATCTGTTTCAGGGCTGCCCAGTGTTGCTTACCAGGAGCTTCCATGTATCTGCTGACGATTCCGACTGAATACGTGAGATCTGGTCTTGTATTAACCAAGTAACGCAAGCTGCCAACTAGACTCCTGTACCTGCTTGCATCAATCACCTCGCCTTCAACTAGCTTCCCAATCTTCAGACGGTTTTCCATGGGTACATGACACCCATTGCAGCTCTCCATGCCTGCAAGATCTTCCTGGCATAGCTGGATTGGCTCACCATAATCCTGTCTGCTTCCTGCTTGACCTCGATTCCCAAGTAGTAGCTCAGGGCACCGAGATCACTCATCTGGAACAGCTGGTGCATTTGCTTCTTGAAATCTTCAATTTCAGTTGAGCTGGTTCCCGTGATGATCAGATCGTCGACATAGACACCAACGACCAGGAAACCTTCGTCTCCCTCTCGCCTGTACAGAGCATGGTCTTGTTCGCAGCGAGAGAAACCGAGAGATCCCATGGACGCATCCAACTTTGCGTTCCATGCACGTGGTGCCTGACGAAGCCCATACAGTGCCTTGTGAAGTTTCAGAACTTTGCCCGGATTGTTGTCATCGACGAATCCGGCAGGTTGGTGCACGTAGACTTCCTCGGCCAGATCGCCATTGAGGAACGCGGACTTTACGTCCATGTGGTGGACTGTCCAGCCTCGGTGCGCTGCAATGGCGAACAGGAGCCGCACCGTCTCGAGCCGCGCCACTGGCGCGAACACTTCGTCGAAGTCAATGCCCTGGCGCTGCGCATAGCCTTTTGCAACGAGACGAACCTTGTGCTTCAGAATGTTTCCTGCAGGGTCACGCTTTACCTTGTACACCCACTTGAGGCCAATGGCCTGGTGTCCAGCCGGCAGACTCGCCAGCTCCCAGGTGCCGTTCTCGTGGATGCACCTCATCTCCTCCTCCATGGCTTTGCGCCATGGTCCTTGTTCCAGAGCCTCGTCGACAGAGGCTGGTTCTTCAGCTGCAGCGAGGCACAACTCTCCAAGCTCCAGCTCCCCCGTGTACTTGGGGTTCGGCATGAAGATGCCGCTTTGTGCGCGGGTGCGCATCGGGTGCGTTGGAAGCTGCACTGGAGCTGGCTCTGCTGGTGGAGGACTTGTCGAAGACGTTGACGCAGGTGATGCATCGCTCGTTGGAGAAGTTGGCGTCGGAGGGACAGCTGGAGAGCTTGGTGGTGACAGCGGATCGGGCGTGCACTGTGCCCGCTCTGAGCTTCGAGCATCAGATGTACTGATCTCCGTTTCGTCAGAGAACACCACTGTGAAGCGCTCCATGGGATCAGATCCGTCAGTCCCCAAGCTCCAATCCCACTTACGCTCTTCCTCGAACACCACATCGCGTGTGATGTGCACCCGTTTGGCCACGGGATCGTACACACGATACGCCTTGGATCCTTCCTCATACCCGACGAACACGCCAGGGTGTGCTCTGTCAGACATTTTTGTGATTCCAGGGCCAACGATCTTCATGTGAGCAGTGCACCCAAAGGTGCGAAAATAATCCACCCTGGGTTTCTTCCCTCGCCATGCTTCATATGGGGTTACTCCCTTGAGACTCCTGGTTGGGGATCGGTTGAGGATGTGTACCGCCGTTCTGACGGCCTCTGCCCAGAACATGCCTGGCATGCTCATGCTCTTCATCATACTGAGTGCCATCTCCACCACTGTTTGGTTGGGTCTCTCGACGACCCCATTCTGCTGTGGTGAGTATGGAGCAGTCGTGTTCCTTCTGATCCCAGCCTCCTCACAGAATTCAGCAAACTCGTTTGAGTTGAACTCGCCCCCCCGGTCTGTCCTGAACGCACGCAGCTTCACCTGGCGATCAGTTTCAGCTAGGGCCTTGATCTTTTTGAAGTATCGGAAGGCCTCATCTTTGCTCTTGAGAACCTCAAGCCACATATATCGACTGAAATCGTCAACAATCAGCAGGAAATACTTGTTACCGCTCGGTGTAGCCGGTGTGATTGGGCCACAGAGATCGCCGTGGACCAGGTCGAGGACGCGTTCCGCTCTGTATGCTGTGGCTCGTGGGAATGGCGTGCGGTGCATCTTCCCGAGTGCACAGCCGTCGCAGAAGTGCTCTTGATGCTCCACGATCGGCATGCCCCTCGCCATGCCCTTTGCGCCCAGATCGTGCAGAGCACGAAAATGCAGGTGCCCGAAGCGAGCATGCCACCTCCACGCCATGTCCTCACTCGCTGCCGTCAGCAGGTAGACTGGTGCTGCCAACGTGAACTGCACTGGGTATAGGCGATTGCTCGCCCTCTGCACCCGTGCCAGCAGCTTGTTGTTGATGTCGAGGAGCCGCAACTCACCGCCGCCGATGATGGACTGGCAGCCCACCTCATCGAGCTGCCCCAGACTGACGATGTTGGTGCGGAGTCTGGGGATGAAGTACACGGCGGTGAGGGCTCTGTGATCGCCGTTCTTGTCGACGAAGAGGAGGGTGCCGTGGCCACGGATCTCCACCAGCGATCCATCACCGAATTTTACCGTGCCCTGCACGGTCTCGTCCAGGTCTGTGAGCATCTCCTTGCAGCCCGTCATGTGGTTGCTTGCACCGGAGTCGAAGAACCAGTACTTGCCATCGGTGGGCGATGGGATGACGCGCTCCTCGTTGAGGAAGACGTACTGGATGCCGGCGTTCGACGCGCCGTGCGCGCCCAGTGCGCGCTCTGTCGCGACGGGAGCGACATCAGTGATGATGTCGACCACGCTCGCCGTCAGGAGCATGGTGGGACGCTCCTCATCGGCCTGGACGAGATGAGCCTTGTTCCCCTTCTCACACCGATCACGCTCACGCTTGCGGCACTCCTTGGCCCAGTGGCCACGGATGCCGCAGTAGCGGCACTCCCCCTTGCGCCTGGGAGAGGCGTCGCCGCCGCCCTTGGCATGGTTGCGATCGCCGTAGTTCGGCTTTGGCTTGTAGTCGTTCTTGCCCTTGCGGTCGCCGCTCCCTGGCACCACGATCTTGTTGTTTGATGCGCGCCGCCCACTCCTCCTCAGATAGGAGCAGGCGCCCACCAGCAGCCGACGAGTCTGCCTCGTCCTCGTGATCCTCGCAGACGATCAGCCTACCGGACAGCTCCTCCAGAGTCATCCCCTTCAGATCCACCAGTCACTCGATCGCCATCTCCTTATACGGGCGAGGGACGGATCGCAGGATCTTGAGCACGACCTTGCGCTCGTCGATGGGATCGCCGAGCACCTCCAGATCTGTCATGATGGTGCTATGACGCAGAATATAGGACTCTATCCCTTCACCACTACGATACCTGAGATTGTCGTACTGAGATCGCAGTGTCTGCGCCTTGACCTGACGGACGCACTCGATCCCGACGCGCATCGTCTTCAGTGTCTCCCACGCCGCCTGCGCGGTGGGTTTGACAGCCAACACGCGCGTCAGCTCCGGCGGCACACCCTTGAGCATGAACGCCAGCGCGCGTCGGTCTTGACGTGTGGTGCCAACGCCGTCTTGCACGACGTCCCAGAGGTTGTCCACTTCCAGCTGCACCTTCACCACCAGGGCCCATTGCTAGTAGTTGGTCTTGGTCAGAATCGGCGGATTCATCGACCCGCCTCCGCCCTCGTGAATCACCCGCTCGACCACCCTTGTATCGGTGTCCTCGAGCGACAGCCGCGCCAGCGGCGTATGGCTCGACGGCGATCCCTTCTCCGGCTTGTCCTTGTCGCTGTCGCCGTCCTGTGATCCTGGCATTGTTCCGCGGCGGATCGCACACCGCGCGGAAGTGGAGAGGCGGATCGAACACCGCGGCTCTGATACCACTTGACGTTGCAGGATCACTCAAGCACAGCACACACACACGCGAGAGAGGAATGCAGAAAAGAGAGATGAACACGAGAGGTTTTGCGTCGCGTACAACTGCTGCGACCTTTTCTGTTTTCACCTTTTATTTCAGCTGAGTCCGATCCGCAGAACTCGCTAAACTGGAACGGGAAAAACGCCACGCACTGGAGAGCTTACCGGTCATGCCATCCCATGACGCTCAACGTGCTGCAGCTAACTACTCCGCCATGATCGCATCGGATCTGGCGGTGAACGAGTCTAAGCAAAGACCTAGTCTATCTCTGAACCGTGGTGTGGACAAACACACTGCACGTTCAGGTGTTATTCTGAAAACTGAAACTGAACCTAGCTAAGTGTGCAGCAGGATTAAGTTCAACATTTATGTCATTGTGTCATGTAGGTTTTATTGGTTTGATTTTTCGCGGGCTTGGAAACTTTCTTTGATATTATAGTGATGATTTTGTGGTTCAATTGTTGCATTTCTAGGGGAGCATCCCTAGCTAAACTACTACATTAATCACTCAGGGCTTCCCTTATTTTGGATGGGCGACTCAAGAGGCTTTCAGAAACCTTTATTGATAATCAAGTTCGTGTAGGTGAAGAAGAGACAATATCATTGCTCCCGTCCAATTGCAGTTTGTTTACTGAAGTCGTGGCATTATTTTGTCTTGTAAAGATTGACACCATGGAGAAGATGTCTCCAAGAGATTTCACTGTAATTCTTAGTTGTAGGAGCTACTTTTTTTTAAAAAAATGGATCTAAAATAGTGTACCATTAATTGTTACGAGTATGAATAAAGTTATTTTCTTGACAAAGAACCTAACCATCTGCCCTCAGTTCGCATGCTCATGCCATTGTTGTAACTGTTACAAAAGGAAAAAAAATGAGGTTAGACCAAAAGAAAACTTTCCTATGAAATTGCATGCAAAGCAGTCCACCAATAATTTCTTATGTTTCACAATCTTCCAAACAAAACATGCTCTATAGAAAAAATATCAAAAGGAATAGAATTCTCTAAATTTTGTAGTATGAAATTCCTTGAACTGAGCATGTCAAAATTACTTTTTTCTCTTGGCAACATTGTGCCACTATTCAGCCAATAACGGGAGTAAAGGACACATATTCACATTACCAAAATGTTTTTTTTTTAAGGTCTTTCACACTTGATGTCCTCTTGGTACTTCGTTTATTGCACAACAGCTGGGACATCCAGCCCCATGGTCCCCTGCACGAACAGAGTTAGGCATCTATCGTGCTAATAATCTTATGGAAGATTTGGATGCTCGAAGCGTCAAAATGTTCCACCGGCATGACGATCTAGAATGACAATAGCCATCGATACTTTCTATCTCAAATGTGGCAAATTAACATCAGATTAACCTGAAAGCGCCTTTGAGTTTGCGCATTGGATATGGATTTGCTCCTTGAGAAGTCAATACATTAGATGCTCCTTTAGAATCCACGCCAGCTAGTACTCCGAACTCCGTACCTTCTCCATCCATGGCGTGAAAGCAAGTCAATCTACTAAAGCAGGTACCGGAGTTGGTTCGTGTCCTTGTCTCACAGGTTGGTAAATGGGGTTGGTGAGATGTTTCCATCCGGGAGGTTATCTTGATGGGAACACAGGGTCCAAGTGAGACTCCAGAATCCAATCCAACAATAACAATGAATAAAAGAAGAATAAGAGCCCAAAAGAAAACACTGATATCTCAGAATCACCCAGTTCAAGTACATCTCTGGCAAGGAATTTTTGTCAAAGTTATCTTACATGGCATTGTAACTTGTAAGCCTGTAACTGTACAACATCAAGATTCAGTAGTCCAGATATACAGTTTTGCAGAGTATGCCGATCTTACAATTTTATTCTTTGTAACATGTACAAGTCAACATACGCCATTTTGTGCCTTTTCGAGCAGTTGTCGGGCTTAAAAATTAATTTTCATAAAAGTGAGATTTTTTGTTTTGGAAAAGCAAAAGACGAGGAAAATCAATATAAGCAAATTTTTGTTTGTGGAGTAGGGGCACTCCCCTTTAAATATTTAGGTATTCCTTCTTAAATCGGAATGGTACCCGGTCGAAACTCGCTTCGAAGGTAAACTAAGTTGTTGGCAAGGCAAACTTCTGCCATATGGGGATCGGCTGGTTTTAGTAAACTCGGTTTTAACCAGCTTGCCTATGTTTATGTTGTCCTTTCTTGAAGTACCTGTCGGTGTACGGACTTTTATCGCTCTCGTTTTTTTGTGTGGCAAAGTTATGAGAATAAACCTCGTAAATATAGGCTCACAAAATGGAATATGATTTGTAGACCAAAAGACCAAGGAGGGCTGGGTATTGAAGTGCTCCAAATAAAAAATAGGTGCCTACTAAGCAAATGGCTAAGTAAGCTCCTAAATGAGGAAGGTATGTGGCAGGAATTGTTGCATAATAAATACCTTTCAAATAAGACATTAGCAGAAGTTGTGGCAAAGCCAACCAATTCACCTTTTTGGAAAGGTTTGATGAGGGTTAAGGATGATTTTTTCAAAAGCGGTCATTTTGAAAATAGGAGACGGGAAAACAGCCAGATTTTGGGAGGACGTTTGGTTTGGAGATGTCCCGTTAAAATCACAATATCCATTACTTTATAATATCACTAATCGGAAGAATATCTCGGTATTCGATGTGATCTCCAGTGCGACCCCTCTAAATATGAGTTTTAGAAGGGCACTGTCAGGACACAATTGGGACGCTTGGTCGCACTTGTGCCTTAGACTAATGAATATTAATCTTCAATCAACTCCTGATCATTTTGTGTGGCGCTTAACTTCCTCGGGTTTTTTTCCCGTTAAATCGATGTATGAAGATTTAATGAATGGTGATACTAGATTTCTTCATACCTACTTGTAGAAACTTAAGATACCACTTAAGATAAAGATTTTAATGTGGTTTCTTAACAATAAAGTGTTGTTGACAAAAGACAATCTTGCAAAACGACGTTGGCAAGGATGCATGAAATGCTCCTATTGCGGTTCAGAAGAGACCGTGGAGCATCTGCTCATTAAATGCCCTTTCGCGAAAATTATATGGATGGTTGTATACAGTAATTTTAATATCACTCCTCCGACAAATGTTACTAATATGTTTGATAATTGGTTAAATGGGGTTGGTAAAAAAACAAAGGCTCGCATTCGTATTGGCGTTTCGGCTATTTGTTGGGCTATTTGGAATTGTAGGAACAACCTTATCTTTAATAGATAAAAACCTTTCATGTTATGCAGGTTATGCGGACGGCTGCCCATTGGATTCAGCTTTGGGCGTTCCTTCTCCCTCAGGACCAGCGAGAGCTTATGGTTGCTGGGTCTTCTCGGCTCCTGATGGTCGCTCAGGATATCTTCAGCCGAGTTTCGTGGCAGCATATTAATCGTATTAGGGATGGCTAATCACTTCATGTTGCTTCTTTTTCGTTGGTTGATTCTTGTTTCAACTCGATCCGTGAATTGTAAACTTTGATACTCGTTAAGACTATGCAATAAATAGCTGTGTGCATCACTCGATGCAGAGGCTGGGGCTTATACCCCATTTCGAAAAAAAAACAAGTCAACATATGCACAAGACTTTCAACGCATCAACACAATATGAATCAGGAACAGCACAATTCTCATGATTTGCGCATCATTTTTTCAATAGTAATTTGCTTGGAGTAATGGATCATTGTATACATAGGAGGGGCATCTTTTCCATCAGGAGACCTGCACATCTGCGTTGAGGATCTGTGGTATGGACCTGATCCGGAGAGCGGGGCTCAGGGAGAGCAGTCCGGCGAAGCTCTCCGGCGACACCCGCATCCCGCCGACGTTGATGCACTCCAGTTCCGGGCACTTGTTCACCAGCGCCACCAGCCCGGCCTCCGTCACGTGGCGGCAGCTCCACAGTATGATGCTCTACACAATAAAGTCTATGGAAATCATCCGCATTTGCAGTATCTATGCTCTGTTCTTGAGCTAATCTAAACCTATAGTTGAATAGTTGATGACCACCTCGCAATATTCTAAGTTGCAAATTATGTTTCATGACGGCGTTGCATACACAAATTTGGCAATGTGTCATCGTCAACAGTGATGGAGTGGTTTCTGTTAAGCCTTATCTAGTTTTGATGTGGTGAGCATATCCATGTGGGTAGCTCCGTACTAATCTTTTTTAACATCTGAACTTTTCATACGACACAGTTTAAAAGCCCATGTCCTTTTACCGTTCGAAGAAACTCCACCTTTTCCGAGAAAAACACTTACACGTGGCACCAAAAATGGGTTTACCGGTCCGAAGAGAAACAATATTTGGATCAGCTTGTTCCATCGAGTCAAAATCCTCAATCGAGAGCAAAATCCCAAATCTCCCCCACACAACTACACGAGTGCCCACACCATCCCACTATGTTATCGTCCATATAGTCAGTGGCGTCGGTCTGCTCTTCCCAGTTGACACTCAAGCTCATTTGACCCATCCACAACCCCCCTCGTCCGCATCCCTCGCTCGAACTCATCACCCCTTCTCACGTGAACCATTGTAAAGATCGTCGTCATTGTTGTGCTCGTACATGGCATCCCATTATCGACATGCTCTCGGAGGAATCCCATGGTCAATTCATGCCGCCATGTTGTTTCCTCGAAGTCGGAAGACACTACTAGCCGTCCAGCTCTGAGAAGGTGACACGATGGGGCCGTCCACTTCATCATTTTTCTCGGTTCAGACAGAATGTGAACTTTTTAAGAGTTTTAGATTTATTTTGAACCAAATCAAAGTTTTAAGATGAAAACTAAACTTCCATAAGAGTTAAAGACGAAAAGTAGACTTTCTTATTTTCTTTATAACCAATTGCGGCCCTACTATGTATGTTTAAATTTTCCCTGATTTGTATAATCCTACGTTGGATTGGTACATTAAGTTGGTTAAAACTTTATAAGAAAACCTGTTACTCATCTCCAATTGGATTATAATTCATATATGTAGTATTATCTAAAACATTGGGGGTAAGCTCACGATCCAACGAGAACAAAACTTGCTAGACATAAAGTACCGGTGCGGTTCACAATAAGAAAAACTTAAATTTTAAATCAAATAATGACTCCAAAACCATTCTAAAAGTAAAAAATTTTCACCTAATATTTCAATTTTATTTGGGTTGTTAAACTTTTGTGATCTCGCATGTCTCTGGTGCAATCTACTACTGAAATTAGAAAAAATATATTTGCTGTCATTTTATTATTATTTATAGTATCAAAAAACAAGCGTTATAGTACTTCCCATTTAGTGTAAAAAAAATTAAAATCAAATTACATTGTATATTTATGCTAGACATTTTTACCTCATCATAACTCATATTGTCACTAAATGTATCTCTTTTTAAGGTACAACTTCCAATATTTTATATTAATACTATTATTATAGCAAAGCCAACATTTACATATTGTAATGTAAACATTTTCATATAGTTCTAAGGTTTATTAGTAAATGTATGTTCTTGTGCTAATGAACTTTAATTTGCTTTGTTGGAAAATCATTAGTATTTTATTTTTAGGTTGGTTCATTATTAAGAATATCTTTGTTACAATGAATTTTATCCATAATCTAAGAAAAAAGTATCATACTACTTCACACTTGTTATTGCATTATAGTGTGATTAGATATGTCTTTTTCCATAGTATACTTAAATATCTACAAAACAGGGTGGAGCGTTCTAGAATCTATATATGTAAGGAACTAGCTGGCAGCAAAACTAAGTCGCGAGTTTTTCATTTTTAGGTGGTTTTATATATAACCACATAAAGTTTCTATGAGTTGTGAATAAGTAATTGTTCTTGGATCATCTTCTCTGCTCTTGCTTGTTGACGTCCTTGATTATTGGTCACATTTAATCTTGTCATTTTTAACAAAAATTGTCCGTTGGTCGTTTTAACAACTTGGCCCCTCTCAAACCCGCTCAAAATCGTTCTATCCAATTTCCAACCAGAACAACCCGGTCCGACAAAAGATGTATGCATTGGATATTTTGAAAACTATATATCGTGTTGGAAATATGGATGTGCAACACTGCTACATTTCTTAGTCTTGCTATTGCAGTAAAATAATCAAATAAGAGGCATAACCGCAAAATATGTTATCAACTCGCTCAACGGTAAGAAATACCCACTTTAATCATGGACTTAGCTATCTCCTTCAAGAGAGTTAAGTTTACATGAAGATAACTAGCTCAACGACGGGTCAATCTACGGACCTACTTTGTGAATGTTTGCGGCGGAGTATTTGTACATGATAGCTGTTATAAACGAAGAAGCATGTGAATATAGAGAAAAACATACAAACCTTCAGACTTGCACAATTGTTTGCAACAGCATAGAGTGTTTCGTCCGTGATAAATGTTCCACCAATGTTCAGGTGCTTCAAAGAACGAGCTCTTGAAACCTGCAGGGAATCAGGGTTGACAAATTCATATTTGTAAAATTATTATAAGAAAGTACCCTGTCTTAGTAGTTCAGATTACCTCATCGAGTTAACTTTTATTTTTAAGAGTATATAAACAAGTGGATTCATGCTAAAAGAAATTAAATACTCCTTCCGATCTATAAAAAATGCCGTCCACTTAGTAAAAAGTTTATATTAACTTAGTACAAAATGAGTGACACTTTTTATGTATCGGAGGGAGTACTGAAAACCATTATAATTTTTGGACCTGCATAATGAATGCATCATTTTGATAAGCATGTATGGTCTCATTCGCAAAAAAAGAAGAAATAATCATGTATGGTCTCAATCCTTGACCTGTACAATGAATTATTCTGAAAGCAACATTCTTAATAGTATAGGTGACGACATCCTTCTCCGCGACTTTACAATCCAGTATGCAAATATTTTTTCTACACTATGATTGCAATATGCAGCAGATAGGATCGATGAACACACCATCAATTTGACATTTTGACATGTCCATATGTCATAAAGTTTGATATTTCGCAAAAAAAAAAAAAGTTTGATGTGATAAAATGATGGGAAAGAAAATCAGACATACCAGACGGACAACGCCCTTGTCGCTGATCCCGGCCAATCCCCAAAGCGAGATGGAGGTGAGGTTTCCGACGCACACCGCGGAGGCGATGTCGATTAGTCCCTGGTCCGTGATGTGGCATCCCCAGCAGCTTCGTGAGCTCCAAGAACGGGCGGAGAGAGTTAGGAAAAATCAGCGAGAACTGTACGTGATGATTCTGTTCCTGAGGTGATGATCGGTGGATGAACTCACATGTCAAGGTCGCGGAGGTTGACGGCGGCGCGGACGAGGCGCGCGGTGGAGTCGTCGCCGGTGCGCTGCCCCGCGAAGCTCAGACGCCGCCGCGTCGCCAGCGACCGCCCCACCGCTCGGCGCCACCGCCGGCTCACTCCCCCGGCCCTGACGACGACCAAAGCAAATTAGAGTGATCCGATTCAAGCTACGGCGCACCGGCGGCATCATCATCGACTATGTGAATATATCAATCAGCGCGGCGCGCGTTCTTACATGGCGAGGTCGTGGAAGGTGGGGAGGAGGGAGAGGACGTGCGCGAGGACGTCGGCGGGGAGCCGCTCCACGTGCGGCTCCTCCTCCGCCGCGGCCACCATCGGCGCGTCTCCGTCCATCTTTCTTTTCGCGCGCGCGGTTTCTTCTCGAGCTCGCTCTGTTCTGCTCCGCTCTGCTCTCGTTGGTCGTGCGGTGAGAGGGGGAAGGCCGGGCTCATGTGAAGCTGATCGATGCGGGGAGAAGGCGACGCGACGTGCGAGTGGACGCCAAGCGGGGCGCGCCCGCGCTTGGATTTTTGTTCGATGGAACGAACGGCGTTGCGCCGTGCAGCCGCCCTGCCCGCGACGTTTGAACAAGATCAATAAGCCGCTGACAGGTGGTGCCTAGACCTCCACTGTCGATACAGGTGCATAGACTAGGACTGCATAATTAAAAAAAAAAAACTAGGACTGCATAACTACATCGACCACTTCATTTGGGTCGCGAAAGGACATGCGTCCGACCTCGCCCGACTTTTTCTGCCCACCGCACCCAACGGGCCGACCCATTTGGTTCATCCCTGTCTTTTATTAGGCAATGAATTTTAACCAAATTGAATAAATAACGTAGTTTTACAATGAAATTGAATAAGTCACATAGTTTTGCAACCAAATCGAATAAATTATTGGTCACATAGTTTTACAACGAAATTGAATAGAACATATAACTTATTACAACCAAATTAAACAAAAATGCAGCAACTAGGATATATCTTGGTTTCCAAAATAAGACCAAATATGGTGAACCAAATTATTTTGAAATTGTTTGTGAGCTGTCTTATCACGCATCTCTTGATGAAACTGGATCCACCGTGCAAATGTTGCCGCTCCACTCTGTAGCTCAACCAAATCACCCTCATACTACGCGCGGTGGAGTCGTCGCCCGGTGCGCTGCCCCGCGAAGTCCAGTTGCCGCCGCATCGCCAACGACTGCCCCACCGCCGGATCACTCCCCCGCCCTGATCAATGACAACCAAATCAAATTAGAGTAAGTCGATTCAAGACACGGCGAACCAGCGCAACATCATCGACTATGTGAATCATTCAGCACGACGCACGTTCTTACATGGCGAGGTCGTGGAATGTGGAGAGGAGGGAGAGGACGTGCGCGAGGAGGTCAGCACTCGGCGGGGAGCCGCTCCATGTGCGGCTCCTCCTCCGGCACGACCACCATTGGCATCGGTGTGTCTCCGTCCATTTTTTTCACGCAGTTGCCTGTCGAGCTCGCTCTGTTCCGCTTTGTTCTCGGTGGTCGCGAGGCGAGAGGTGAAGGATTATACTAGCAGCAGGGCGGGATGACAACACGACCTGCGAGTGGACGCAAAGCAGGGAGAGTATAGATATCAAATGAATCCAAAACAAATAAAACACTAATAATACTTAATTATTCATAGTTCATGAATTCTTAGCATAAAAATCGTTACCAAATTCATCAAACATACAACATGAAACAAAAAGTTGATTACACATTACATGCAACATATAGATGAAAATTAGTGGTCTTGTTGGCCATTTCATGCCCACGACTTCTCGATGAGATCTTTGTAAAAATCATCATGCATACCCGCATCTCGAATATTATGCTACACCTCAACAAATCGTAGGATTCGAGCTTTCCTTTTAAGAGGTTGCACGGTTGTCCCATAAGGTTATATAAGCTATCATCCACATCTTTTCCAAGCTCATTCTCAATTATTGTATTGTGCATGATCACATAATCTGTCATGTTGTACCAAAGAATCTTTTATTTTCGAAACCTAGCTGATCCTCGCATGATAAAAAAATTGGACTTACAAAATTCTAAAAGTCATCTCCACATCTTTCTAGCACAACGACATGTGCATTATGGAAAGAAAGTTGTTTTTTACTTTAGTTCACAAACATAGCCCGCTACAGATATATCACATCCGTAAGGTAATATCCTGCAAGGTAGGGGGAGCAACCAGGTCGTCGCCACGCCGTCCAATGGTGGAGAAGGTGCAGCAGCTGGGCTCGGTCAGTGCGGCAAATATGCAATGGATGGGCTCGGTCCCGGCTCCGGCGGCCAATTGTCGACCTTCAACAACCACCATATGCGACGGAGAGGTAGCGCATGGTAGTCATGTTTCTAGTTGTTGAATACGCAAGGTTAAGATATAACAAAACTTTTAGGGCTCCTTTGATCAATATGATTTTCATAGGATTTTGGAGAATTGGACCCTATAATAAAAATTCTACGATGGTCGCTTAATTTATAGGATTGAATCCTATATAATTGTTTTCTAAGGTATCATTTGTAGAGTGGCGGAGCTTGAAACAAATTCATGGGCGGGCCAGGAAATGAGAAAACACAATTTTTTTGCTCTAAAAAAATCCACTTCAATGGATATTAGTACGGTATTAGTCACTACTCCAATTTTTTCTTGCAATTGGTTACAATATCAACAAATACATATATATATATAATTACTACTATCATCTCGTTTTCTTTTCATGATAAAATCAATTCTTCTCTGAGTTGTCTTTCCCATGGCCGTGCAAAATTGAAAAATAAATTTTGTAAGCAATCTTCCGTCCTATCAAATTGCCGACTAAACTTTTTGGAGAGACGAAGAAGTATCTAGGCAGGAAAATTGGAGAAGAATAGTGCTCGATTCTTGGAAAGCAGGCTCGCAGACCTGGTGCCGGTCCGGTGCGCCGTGCCCGTGCGGCGATGCCCAGTGGCCGCCCCCTGGCCGCGGACGGCTGCTAGCTTTGCTACCTCCGGATACGTGATGCCCTCCACCGATTCCCCCTGTCCCCCTTCTTTTCTTGTCTAAATCCTGCCCAAATCGATAGATCTAGCCATCTCCATGACCATGGTTCTGTCGTGAGCAGGTCGAAGCTTGGGAGACGAGGAGACGACAATAGGAAGAAGTAATGCGTTGATGGGCTGGGGCGCTGGGCCCTTACATGCAAAACTCCTACTTGTTAATATTTTTTTTGCAAAAAACCTGGGCGGGCCGTGGCCCAGGTTGGCCCTAATGAAGCTCCGCCAGAATTTTGTACTACATTCCATTTAAAATCTAGCATTCTCTCCAAACTCCTTTTATAATTACTTTGTTTTTCCTGTGATATCAACCACTCTCGAGTTCAAATTTATATGATTTGCTATTTATATAGGATTCAAGTGGACATGTCATCCCAATCTTGTATTTTTCTTATTCCTACGTTTTGGAAATTTCTGTGAATAAAAGAGGCCCTACATGTTGAATTTGCTACATATTCATACTCTCCATCATGCTTGTGTTGCGTGTGTCCACGGGAAACTATGCATGTACATGTTTTTGGTTGTGGTGCGTGTGTGTGCGCGCCATAATGTCTACGGAGTAGAAAACGATTCTTAACTACGTATTAAAATATAAGATGTTTTGGACTTTTACTTTCCATTTGTATCAATCTTGCACTAAAACATGTCTAGATACAGATAGAAAGCAAAAATCCAAAACATCTTATATTTTGATACGGAGGGAGTATGCAACAAGAAAATCAGTATTATAGCTCAGGAAATGGTTCGTTTGTTCAAAAGACAAAATGAAGCCCAACTCTGGAAGACTGGATCATCATGACGCTAGAAAAGAAAGCCGTAGAAAAAAAATGCCCTCGAAACTCTCCAACATAGCATCGAGGAAAAGGAGAATCACGCTGACGGCACTTGGGCTGAGAACTCCTAAAGTAGTTCGATGAGAAAATCGCCTGAAAGTCTTGCCTCTTTAGGTTTTCCTCTCCAGAGGCTGTAATGATCAAATGCTTCAGACCTCAAAATATGCACATCACATGCAACACATCAACACGATATGAATCAGGAACATCACAATTCTCACACTTCGCGCATAATTTTTTCGATAGTAATTTTCTTGGAATAATGGATCATTGTATACGCAGCAGGGACATCTTTTCCTTCAGGAGACCTGCACATCTGCGTTGAGGATCTGCGGGATGGCCCTGATCCGGAGAGTGGAGCTCATGGAGAGCAGGCCAGCAAAGCTCTCCGGCGACACCCGCATCCCACCGACGTTGATGCACTCCAGTTCTGGACACTTGTTCACTAGTGCCACCAGCCCGGCCTCCGTCACGTGGCGGCAACTCCACAGTATGATGCTCTACAAAACAATGTCCATGGAAATCATCTTCATTTGAAGTATATATGCTTTGTTCTCGAGCTAATCTAAACGTGTAGTTGATGACCACCTCGCTATAATCGAAGTTCCGAATTATGTTTCATGACGGCGTTGCATACACAAATTTTACAATCTGTCATGGTCGACAGTGATGGCATTGTCTCTGTTAAGCCTTATCTAGTTTTGATGTGGTGAACATATCCACGTGGGTAGCTCTGTACTCATTCTTTCCTTTTTACATGTGAACTTTCCACACTACACAGTTTGAAACCCCATGTGTTTTTTCTGTTAAAACTAGCTGCATATTCTCATTCCAAAAAGTCGGTTTGGAGCTCGGATACCTAGAGCCCTTTATTTTGAAAATTTTAAAACCAATATTTTAAAGTTTCAAAAATTGAAAAACAATCTGGGCGTAGCCAACACTGTATCCTACAATTATGCAAAATTTTAATATGAAATTCTTCGCAATTTTGGGCTACATAGAAAAGACAAATTCAGACATGCTTTGGGGCGCACTGTTCATACACCTAGGTCTGTAATTTTATCTTTTTTTGTGTACCGTATAATACAACATATTTAGGATTAAGATTTTCCCACTTGTACGATGATATATATCATTGGCTAGTGGCTACATCTAGGAAATTTTCAATGAATTTTTTGAAACTTAGAAATACCGTTTTTAAAGTTTTCAAAAAAGGGCTCCATGGAGCCCGTTCTCCAAAACGACGCACTCCTGCAGATTCCTTGTATGTATCTTTAATTTTTCCATGAGTTGCGTAATCATACATTGGAATGGTACAATAAGTTGTCTACATTTTTTAAAGAATTGAGCTATGTAAGTTGTCTACAATAAGTAGTCACTCATCTCCAATCAAATCATAAATTGATCTATGTAATTAATACAATTTATTTCTAAAGAATTGAGGGTAAGCTCACGATCCATCGAAAATAAACTTGTTAAACATATAGTATCGGTGCGCTTCACAATAAGATGATACTTGATTCTCAAACAAAACCATGACCGCAAAACAATAATAAAATTAAAATTATTTGTCCCTAATATTTTTGCTACTATTTGTGTTGCTAAGTTGTGTTCTCTCCATTCTCTCTGTTGCAATCTACTGAAGTTAGAAAAAATAACATTTCCATTCCATTTTTACTATCTCTAGTATCAAAAATCTGTCGTAACGTTACTTCCTGGATAGTGCCTAAAAAGTGGTTGATGTGCAAAATAGGAAGCGATTTAGCCTCTTTTACCACTAAAATTAGATGCTAGTTGGATACAAAATTAAGTGCATTAATTTTATTTCATTTTCTATTCACTATGGCTGCTAAGCAGTTGTATGTCATAGAGATTTCTCTTACATTTTGAATTACTTCTACACAACAAGTTGCATGGGAATGAAAGTCACGTGTACCACTCATGTCATAACACGAGTTTTTGGAGAATAAGGAGAAATATTTATCGTTGTTGATATTGTGTATAGTTCTTATCAATTATTGTTTCATGTATGAGTTTCTCCGGTTACATTTGTAAACTTTTCTAGGCTAGTGTATCAGATAAAATATAGTTAGAGTAAATAATGCAAAAAAGCTATATTTTTAATTGATACACAATCTAATTTGGTCAGTTGGACGAACACCTTGCATGTGAACAAATAACACATTACCATGTGTAAACATTAGTGCGTGCAAAATAAAGATATATGAGATGTCGTTGCGGTTGTAGCCTTATTGAATATTTTTTCGACATATATTTTTTATATTTTCTATTTGTTTTTTCTATTTCAATGCTCGCCATATTCTAATTTTGCTAACAAGACGAGCTAAAATCAAGTGACCTCGTCTATTTATACTAAACATTTTTACCTCATTATAACTCATATTGCGAGTAAGTCTTTGTCTTTCTTATGATACATCTTTTAATATTATATATTAAATATTATATTGTACCAAATTCAACAATGTATCCATTGTTCTATGTAGTAACATATACGCATTTTTTGTATAGTTCTAACTTTTACAAAAAAAATCTTTTACTAACGATTTTTTTCAAAACCAATTTTTTTGTAGGTGTAAGAATATATTTTCTTATAATGAATTTTATCAATTCTATGTAAAGTAAGTATCACACTAATTCATGAATTACTCTTTACCTTTTATTGCATCATAGTGTGTTTATATGTGTCCATTTCCATAGTATTCTTAAATATGTACAAAATTGTGGAGCGTTCTAGAATCTGTATTTAACAAACATGCTGACAAAAAAACTATGCTGCCAGACTATCAATTGTAGGTGTAACCACGTAAATGTTTTTTACAAGTAAATAATTTTAGAGTCTATAAGTTTTCAATAAGTAATTGTTCTTGGGTCTTCTTTTCCACTCTCGCTCGTTGTGGGTGCTTAATTCTTGGTCAAATTTGCTCTTGTCATTCTTGCGAGAGAAGGCGGCGCAAAACTTGTGCGAATCATTCTATTCAAATTTCACCCAAAACAACCTAGCCTGATAGAAGATGTGTATTCATCGGCTATTTTTGAAACTATGTATCACGTAGAAATTATGGACGCACAACCATACTACAGTGCTTATTCTTACTATTACAGTAAGACGATCAAATAAATCATATTGCTCTGTTATACTGAACCCAAAATATGTAAGCAGCTCGCGCAACACTAACAAATACCTACTTCCATCATGAACTTAGCTATCTCCCTCAAGAGAGTTAAGTTAACATCACTACGGGAGAGCTGGTCTTTCCCGTGTGCCGGAAGCACACGGCAAAGCCAACAAAGCACACGGTAAAGCCCACACGCCGAAAAAAGGCACCGTAACATTTTATTTGCAGTGTGCCAAATATCGGGGCGCACGGCGAAGGATATTCATGGCCCCACCACCACTTGACGTCGACGTCGGACGGTGACGGCCGGCGCCTGACAAGCGGGTCCCATGGGTCAATCTACTGACCTACTTCGTTACTGTTTGCGACAGAGTATATTTGATAGTACATGATAACCGATCCAAACGAAGAATCATGTGAATGTAGAGCAGAACATACACACCTTCAAACTTGCACAACTGTTTGCAACCGCATAGAGCGTTTCGTCAGTGATAAATGTTCCACCAATGTTCAGGTGCTGCAAAGAACGAGCTCTTGAAATCTGCAGGGAACAGTCAACCAGGTTTGCCAAAAATTTATATTTGTAACATTATTATGAGAAAGTACCACGTCTTAGTAGTTTAGACTTTAGACTACCTCATCGAGACATTGTTTTTGAGTGTTGATTCATGCTAAAAAGAAATTAAAATACTGAAAACCATTATAATTTTTTAGACCTGCGTAATGAATGAATCGTTCTGATAAGCAGGTACAGTATAATCCTTGACCTGTACGGCTGTACGATTTAATTATTCTGAAAGCAGCATCTTAATAGTATAGGTGACGACATTCCCTTCCGAGAAAAAAGTACAGGTGAGGACAGGTGACGACATCCCTCGAAAAAATATGTAAAGGTGACGACACCCTTGGATGCGACTTTACAATCGAGAATCCAAATATTTTTTTTTCCTACACTATGATAGCAATATGCTGCAGATAGAGGATCGATGAACACACCCAGTCATCAATTTGACATTTTGACATGTGTCCATGTGTCATAAAGTTTGATGTAGAAAAATGGTGAAATTTTTTTTAAGAGCACAGCAGACGTACCAGACGAACAACGCCCTTGTCGCTGATCCCGGCCAATCCCCAGAGCGAGATGGAGGTGAGGTTTCCGACGCACGCCGCGGAGGCGATGTCGAGTAGCCCCTCGTCCGTAATGTGGCATCCCCAGCAGCTTCGTGAACTGCAGGAACGGGGCGGAGAGCGTCAGGAAAAATCAGCGAGACGTAGCGAGAAGAGAGCTGTAACTGTTTTGGTTGTCGAGGTGATGATCTCGGTCGACGAACTCACATGTCGAGGTCGCGGATGTTGACGGCGGCGCGGACGAGGCGCGCGGTGGAGTCGTCGCCGGTGCGCTGCCCCGCGAAGCTCAGTCTTCGCCGCGTCGCCAGCGACCGCCCCACCGCTCGGCGCCACCGCCGGCTCACTCCGCCGGCCCTGACGACGACGACCAAATTAAGCAAATTAAAGTGAGCCGATTCGATTCAAGCTACGGCACCCGCGAAGGCAGCGTCACCGAAGCAGAAGCGAACGACGACGGCTGTGGATGAAATCAATCAGCGCGCGGCGCGCGTTCTTACATGGAGAGGTCGTGGAAGGCGGGGAGGAGGGAGAGGACGTGCGCGAGGAGGTCGGTGGGGAGCCGCTCCACGTGCGGCTCCTCCTCCGCCGCGGCCACCATCGGCGCGTCTCCGTCCATTCTTTTCCTCTCTCGCGCGCGCGGTTGCTTCTCGAGCTCGCTCTTTTCCGCTCTTCTCTCGCTGGTCGCGCGGAGAAGGGGCAGGGATTATACTAGCAGCGGCGGCATCGCACGTGAAGCTGATGCGGCCGGGAAGGCGACCCCACGTGCGAGTGGACGCAAAGCGGGGCAGCGCTCTCGCTTGGATTTTTTCTTGGATCGAGCGGACGCCGTGGCGCCGTGCAGCCGCCCTGCCCGCGACGTTTGGACAGGATCATTAACCTGTTGACAGGCCATCCTCATTATGTTTATACTTGTTGCATTTTTTTAGTAAAATAAAATTTACCCGTTGTCGAGAAAAAAGTCCCTCGGCTAGACACATGCACCCTACGGGTGGATGGACTACTTGGATGCTTAGGGCCAGTGGCGGACCCAAAAACTTCCGGAAGCCTGGGCAGACCAGCTTAAGATGTCAAATTTTCGGAAAAAATCGCTATATAAAGTATTAAATGCAAGGTGTGCACCGTCGGTAAGCTCGGGCGGCCGCCCGGGCTGGAGGGATGCTAGGCCCGCCTATGCTTAGGGCAACTCCATCGGGGCGACCTATACGGTCACGGAATTTGTCCTTTTTTTGTTCGTTTGTGTCACCAGGTTGATAGGTATGGCAAACACGGTGACCCTAACTAGGTTCGTCGGATGCAAATTTCGTGCGTTTGGTTGCCTGGACCGGATCACGTTCTTGCGTCGCACAATTTTCATACCAAAAGGTGGTCTAATGGGAACGATCGAATAAGCCGTTTCTGCTCACCTCTTGATAGCCACGCGTGGCTCGGTATCTACATGTGTTGGGATCACGGAAGACGGGACGTTTCTGGTTAACTCCTCACTCCCACACCGCCCAAGCCCCACTTCTCACCTTCTCTGAAGCCGCTGAGGTGTCTCTAATGGACACAAGATCTGAAGTTACATCACCAATCCGCCAACCTAAAAAGGAGACCGAGTCAGTCTGAATCCCTCTCAACTCTGCTTCCATCTAGGACTTTTTCGTCGCCAGGTCAGCGCACATCTTCTTCTCACTGGTCAGCTCGTCCTTCATCTTGGCGATTTGGCCAGACAGGTCGTGGAGACCTTCTAGGTTCTTTCGGTCGATCTCTCCCCAATCCCTGAGTCACGTATTCATGTCGCCCTTCTCCTTGAGCTGCCTAAGGATGATGTCTTTCATAATGAAAAATCCTTCCTTCTCCCCGAGCAGCTCGCCTTGGAGCCTCATGCATTCCGGGAAATGGGAAGAGATGTCCGTGGACTCTAGGCGGAAACTGTTCTGTATGTTCTCCGAGTACGCACGAATCCGCTCAATAAAATCCTATTTTTGTGAGAGGTCAGAATTGGAAGCCGGAGGAAAGGTTCATCTTACTAGAAGACAAGGGAGAATGTGATGGAAAAACAAGTAACTTACTTTATTGCTCTTGAGCACAAATGGAGTAGATTCGTTGAGACCAGCGGTGAGCCCCTCATGAGAATTTCCAGCAGATCCAGAAATAGACGAAGAAGTTCTAGGCTCTGTTTTACTGACATAAACAAGGCCAATAAGGAAGTAAAATATACAATCTTAAAAATTGATTTTTGCGATGGAGAGATCATTAACAAGAGGGACTTCGGCAGAGGAAGCCAAGGACGCAATAGTTGGGGGAGACTCCGGGACCGCCTCGAGAACCTTGAAGAGACGCCAGGGCTTCGGCTTCCCCCATAACCTCATCCGAATAAGTCCGAGAAGAGGTAGCATCTTCCCGACAGTGGCGCTTCATAGCCTCTGCCCTCTCCGTGGCGGCGACAAAGTTCCATTGACCACACGATCGCCGCCCCGCCATTGCGACTCTGGAAGATGTAAGAGACAAAAGAAATTCTCTGTGAGAGGGATAACTCGAGAGGAAGTTAAGGAAATTTGCCTCGGGCTCAATTTGTAACCGCCCTAGAGGATCAGAAGGAAAGACGCAAGAACCATAGAAGCAAATTCCAAGACAAGGAATAGATCAGAAGGTGACCCGATGCGTCCCGTAGTTGAACGTCATGGACATGAATATCATTATATGATCACCACCAGTAATTTCGCCGACCGGTTTAGATTCACACGCATCAAAGACCTCCCAGGTCGCGTGAAAGGACTGTTGCTAGAGCGGATATTTATACCCGTCAAATCAAAAGCAGCTCTTACAAGCAAAACCAAGCAGGAAGGCCTCATCCCCTACCACGACCTACTCACGTCGTTGAGTACGTTGCCTTATGAGGACTTACTTTCAAAAATAGATCGAAAAGACCTGATCTATCATTTCGACCTACTTACATCATGTTTCAGAATACTGTTAAAATGATAAAATCCCTTTTCAGGTTGCATGGCAGTGAACCATCATTACCGCTACTCCATCAGTTTGGAGGCAAGTCATCACGAAGATCGCCCCTAACATGAAAAAGTCTCTTCATACGCAAAGGTAAAAATACTACAGGGAAAATATTTCTCTTGCATTACTACTAAGTTGTTTTTCAGGGACTATGTCGAGACCTACAACTCACATCCAGGACACGTCGAGATCTAGCCCTAAGATCAAAGACACCCTTAAAATCTCAACCAGGTCGGAGGAACCTGTAGAGAAGGTTACACAACGTGAACTGAACCATCATCAAGACCTAATACCTGGAGCAACAAGATAGAAGCCAACGAGCCAATTAGATGAAGGTCGATCCGAAGGCAGAGCTGCATAAACAAGACATCGGACACCTTATTACAAGTATTGATCGGGGACTTGTCGGAAATAAGTGGGTTTAGGCTGTAACCCTATGGGCTTGCACCACATCCAGCCCACGACGTCCAAGACTCCCCCGGCCGGTAGCTCGCCTCTAGACGCTTCTCCACCGACAAGACCTACCATGATGCACCAACCCTATCTGAAGATTACCTTGTACAGACGACATTGAAGAAAGGCTACAAGATCAAGACTTCAAGTACAAGGCAAGAGGAAACTCTAGGCATATGAAACTCAGATATCTACCCCGCATATATATACCAAAGTACCCCTATCAACACCTCCATGTTCATTACACACCGAAGCTTTGCACATGTATCTTTGTAAAATACTAGTTGTAAACCCTAGATACACATTTATAATCTTCGGTCGAGACCTTCTATAACTTGCTGTGATAGCCTTTGTACTGATTTTGTAGCCACTCCATGAATAAAGTTTGAGGAATCTTCATCTATATTGTCTACGACTCAAACGGGTTGACCTGCACTGCCTGTCAAACAAATAAACTTGCTTCTGATCTCCGGAAGTAAGATTGATAAGGGATCATGAAAACTATCCTTCGACAACCTATTAGGCCGCCCGGTAAGACGATTGGCTTACCACCTCTGTGGGCCATCCCGGCAGGCCGAATTTAGTCCGCTTCATGGGGATACATGTTCGGCATAACCCCAACAACTAGTTTGTTGGCTTTCAACATAAGCCGGACCGTGTGCCTTTCATCTAAGAGAAGGGTGCATACCATTGCCGATCTTCTTTTTTTGTTAACATAAAAGGGTCTCGAAGGGCCCAGACACTGCATTAATAAGTAACAGGCGGTACACAACAGATTAAATCAGGACCCAAAACATAAGAAAATTACCACCATATACCTGGATAATGCAGGAAGCACCTCAAATAAAGACTCATAAACGCGACCATGTTCTTCGGAGAGCTCGCGATCCACTTCGTCGTCGCCGGTCACGACACCACTTGGGGCGGAAAAGCTGCCATGGTACACGACTGTGGCTTCCGAGTAGCAGGGCCTCCACAATATAGCACGAAGCCAGGAGGTTGAAGAACGTGGCTAGAACAGAGCATAGCCACCGTAGGCCCCCCCCCTTCGACCAGAACGGTCACCGACATGGCAAAGACCGTGCATCCATCGTCACAGAGAGAATCTCCGAGCGAGCAGCGTTGCTTTGCAACCAAGGCCGGTGATATTTGATCTCAGAAAGGCCGCCCTTCAACCAGCAGATCAAGAGGAAGCTCGGAGGAAAACCTCTTATGGATTGCACAATAACCTAGATCTCCTCTAGATCTTCGCTTCTGAAGCTGCCGAACCCTTCCCCTCACCACCATGGCTGGCCAGAAGGAAGAGCAACCCAGAAAAGCAACAAAGGAGGAGGAGATCCCAGAACGAACCTCAAGCTTATTGAGAGAGTAGGCCACGGGATCCCCATCTGCTCTACCTAGCTCCAACTGATCCGGAGCGCTAAGAGCTTGAAGATCACCACCGCTGGCCGCCAGAAGCAGCTGCTGAAAGTGCATGGTTGCCCCCATGCATGATTTTGGTAATTAATGACAATCTCTATGGACTAATATTTGTATTGAGCTATATTTGTAGGTTGTCCATTTGTTTGCTTGTTCTCCATTTGTTGGAGTCAAGGTTAAGGGAAGAAGAAAAGTTTGTGTTGATCAAGTCTTTGTGCGGGTTGATCATCACTCAAGGCCAAGTGAAGATATGCCGAAGAGAGCGTCTCCCATCTTGGTGTATGGGGGAGCATCAAATGAATCTTCACCGAAGCGCAATCGAGGAAGGTGGTGCGTCTTGAGGAGATGAAGATCGTCTTCATCGACCTCAAGTGGTTTAAGCGCAAGGCAAAGGTATGTTCTTGATAGGGTTTCTATTTTACCGGTCTCATGATGTTTAGTGAGAGACCGGGTTATAGGATAGATAACCGTACTATCAAGAGGGGCTCTCGACCGAATATCGTGATCGTATCGCCGTAGAGAGCACAAACCTTTGCATCCATGCAATCATCTTTATTGGTTCTTATTTGTCTCGAATCGTGGTGTGGTCTTGGTGCTTGTCGTGCTTGTCATGACAAATCCAAGTTCACCGAAAACGGTTTTCATATGCGTCTTCTATTGCGGTTTCGGTATTGGAGATTTTGCCGGTTTATCCGTGCGGAAGATTTCTCTCTTCCATTTCTTTGCAAAATCTCCATTGCTTGTTTGCCATTTTCAAAGGTAGCATTTGTCGTCCTCTTTCCAACAAAATTGGTTTTATTTCATTCGGACGTCAATTGCAAAAGTTATAGCCTTTCCGGTTTGCGAAAAAGAGTTTTTAACTTTCCCCATTTGGTTTTATAATATTTTCTTGGACTATGATGTTTCTATGCATAATCTTGTTGTGACGATTCCAACGAGTCCAAGATTATCGAAAACGAAGTTCTTGGGTGAAAGTTATTGTATTTCCGATTTGCAAATGAGAGCTTTTACCTTTTCCCATTTATATTTATATTATATTCTTGGACTATGATGTTTCTCTGCATATTCTTGTTGTGCTCGTTGTGACGATTCCAACGAGTCCAAGTTTATCGAAAACGGAGTTCGTATGCGAAAGATATTGCGGTTTTATTCTCGGTCCTTTTTAAAACAGAATTTTCAAAAACAGAAACTGAAAAAGAAAAAAAAAAGGCCTGCCCCCAAGGCCGGGTCGTTCGGGTGCCTCCCCGGCCCGTCCCCCGCGCGCCAGGCTGGGCCACGGCCGGCTCCAGGCCGGAGCTCTCGGGCTCCCTGCCGGCCTCGCGCGCCTCGCGGGCCGGCCCAAGGCCGGGGAGCAGGCCGGCTCCCCTGGCTCCTCTGCTTCTGTTTGTTCGACGCGTCCAGTTCCGGCCGGCCTGGCCGGCTGCCAGGCTGGGTGCAGGCCGGGCTGCCTGCTAGCTCTTTTGTCCCACTTTTTCTCCTCCAACGGCTCTATTTTAGAGCCACCTATAAAAGGGTTTCTTCCCCAAATTTCTGAGTAGATCTCATCCCTTGCTCTCTCTCCTCCATTGCTAACATTTTGAGAGCTCGATTCCCTCTAATCCCTCCGATGATTCTTGCCCAAATTTAGGGAAACAAGAGAGGAGATCTAGATCCATCTTTCCACCAAACAAAATCTCCTCTAAGTGAGGGGAACTTGTGGGATCTAGATTTTGGAGTTCTTGGTGTTTCTCCTCCGTTCTTCCTCCTAAATCCCTCCGTAGCATTAGTTGCTTCGGTTGGATTTTGGGGAGAAGAATTTGACCACTTGGTGTGATCTTCCCCTTTTGCATTTGTTGCATCGGGTTGTGCTCCCCACGGTGATTCGTGGGATTGATGATGGGGTCGCAGCATAGAAAACAAAAATTTTCCTACGTAACAGGCGGAAGAAACCCCAAGGATCTAGACCTACTAGATGGAGGTAGCGAAGATGAGATCCAATCTCTTACCCTTGAAGATCAACAAACGCGTTTTGTCGGTGCAGGGGTTGGCTAGTCGATCCCCGCAACTAGACTCATCTAGTCGCGAGGAGATGTATTTCCTCGAAGTCCAATCCGACGAAGTGCCACGACGGGCAGCACCTCCGCGGTATCCACACGTACGGCTCGATGTAGATCTTCACCTTCTTGATCCCGCAAGCAAGGTGGAGATGGCTAGATGGATCTCGGCACCACGACGGTTGTGGTGGCGTTGATGATGATGATCTCCCACGAGCATGGCTTCGCCAAGCCAAGCAAGAGGAGAGGGAGAGGAGGAGGTGCAGCAGCAGCCCTACATCTAGGGGTGGTGCGGCAAGCCTTGGTGGAGGAGATGGCGGCAGCCCTCCGGGAGAGATGGTGCCATGGGGAGGTGAAGGAGGCGGCGGCTAGGGCGCCAAGGGAGGGGTGCGGCTAAGGCAGCCAAGGCAAAGGTGTGCCGCACCCCCTCCCCTCTCCTCCTTATATAGTGGGCGGCTAGGGTTTGGGGAGGGCTGGCCGGCCCCCCCTTTCCTTGGCCCCCAAGTTGGTGCGCCCCCACTTGGGCCCCTTGGCCTTTGCTTGGCCGGCTAGGCCCATGTGGGCTTTAGGGTGGTGCGCACCCCACATGGTTGCTGCACCCCCTTTGGCCCATGTGGGTCCATACGATATGGGCTCCACTTCTAGACTCTTCTAGAACCTTCCGGAACCTTCCGGTACCCCCGCTGAAATATTCCGGAACTTTTCCGATACCTCCGGAAACCACTTTCCTTATATGAATCTTATTCTCCGGACCACTCCGGAACTCCTCGTGATGTCCGGGATCCTATCCGGGACTCCGAATCACCATTCGTTCATTCCATCAATTATCTCATCGTAACCCTAGCTACATTGGAGCGTTAAGTGTGTGACCCTACGGGTTCGAGAACATGCAGACATGATCATATCAATAATCAATAGCGGGACCGGGATGCCCATATTGACTCCTACATATTCAACGAAGTTCTTTATCGATTGAACCACGATGCCGGAGATTCTTAATCTCATATACGATTCCCTTTGTCTCACCGATATTTAATTTACCCGAGATTTGATCGTCGATATCTCCATATCTAGTTCTATCTTGTTACCTGGCAAATTCTCTTTACTCGTCCATAATATAGGATCTCCGTGATTAACACTTATTCACATGGTTGCAACCTTTCTGATGCTATATTACCGAGAGGGCCCAGAGATATCTTTTCCGTCACAAGGAAGGACAAATCCCAGTCTTGATTCATGTCACCCAACAAATACCATCGGAG
Organism: Puccinellia tenuiflora; assembly: GCA_012064385.1. Classification (NCBI taxonomy): domain Eukaryota; kingdom Viridiplantae; phylum Streptophyta; class Magnoliopsida; order Poales; family Poaceae; genus Puccinellia; species Puccinellia tenuiflora. Next base: position 26,218 of record QRDG01002002.1, on the reverse strand, counting down.
ATACCTGAAAGCCACCTTTATAATCACCCAGTTACGAAGTGACGTTTGATGTCCACAAAGTATTCCTCCGGTAAACGGGAGTGACATAATCTCATGGTCTAAGGAAACTATACTTGGCATACAAAAAGTGTTGGCAATAAAACTGTTGTGACACGATCAATTGCAACTCTTTATTATTTGGGTCTTGTCCATCATATCATTACTCCTAATGATATGACTCCATTATCAAGTGACTATAACAAGTCCATGGTTAGGAAACTCTAACCATCTCTTGACTAACGAACTAGTCCAGTAGAGGCTTACTAGGGACACCTGGTGTTTATATTCCACACATGTATTATGTTTCCATTTAATACAATTATAGCATGGAGAATAAACTATTATCATAAACATGAATATGCTAATAAACCATTTTATTATTGCCTCTAGGGCATATTCCCAACAGTCTCCCACTTGCACTAGAGTCAATAATCTAGTTTACATTTTCTCGATCCAACACTCATGGTGTCTAACACTCATGGAGTCTCAGTGCTGATCATGTTTGCTCGTGGAAGAGGTTATGTCCGTGCTCTGTACTATACAGTTCTTTATGTTCTTTGCAAAACGTCAATGTCACCTAATTTGACATTACTTTATCATCTCATGATAAACCTATTATCATCACATGATAATTCTCATCATCACATGATGAATATAATATATTTGGTTAGAGAGTGAGATTTTCGTTTCCCTTTTATGCCTACATGACGTATGATCAGTCAAGAGAACTTTCACATAGCATGTGCACCCGGAACTCACTCAGTCTTGAAACAAAATTTCTCAAACCATAATATTATATCTTTTAATCCTTGAATTAATCATATACTCCTATATGTTGTAGACTCACAAATCGACAGTGCAATCATGTCACTTCGATATTTTTCGATCATGCTTTCGCTGCGCTTCTGCTATTATGAGATCCCAATCTAGTTTGGTTTTATGACTTCAACCAAGTCTACCAATCTCTAGATTCTATTATCTCATCTTTATGTTAAAATGACTCCTCATTCTAACACGTTCTTCTAACCAAGAACTTGGGTCACATATCGTCAAAAACAAACACATGGTTCTTATATGTTTAGTCCTATGAACGATTCATAGCGAATTCTAACATATCCTCCAACCATCATTTTGTACTGAGTTATCAACTCAATGTTTCACCTATTTCTCACAAGCAGATGAACCTTTCTTCTCTTGTTTTATTTTGAACTCCTTCAAAATCTTACTTAGGTTAAACATCATGACATAATGCTTTATCAAACATATCTATCCTCCATAGATACATCCATCTCCATGGATATTTGACGTTTCAAACTAACTTCATAAGTTATACGTTGGTTCCTGACTTATTTATCGACAAAATACGCATCTATCTCCATAGATATTTGACATTCAAATTAACTTCACAAGTTATGCGTTTTGGTTCCTGAAATATTTACAACATTTATGAAATCTCCATTTCACTCAAACAAGATGTTGTAAACTCCCACTCAAATATACACCATACACATATTAAATTGTGAAACCACTTTGGCTCCCACTCAGAAATATGTTATCATTATATTTGACCATGATTTAACTAGCTCCCACTCAAACATATGTCACCACATATTTTGATCTTTGAAAATAGTTTCTGCTCTAACTTAATATATGTCACCACATATTTTAATTAGATCACACTCGTGTATTTTCTCGATATTTTGGACACCTCCAAAATTCTTAATTAACTATTAATATCGAGAACTCTTTATACGAAATGCTAGTACTTTACTAGCTTTAAGTTTTATTTATTCCCTGCAAAACCCCTTTTGAGGAATAAATATGTGAAACATCACTTTCACAAAATCAAGCAACAATTACTTTGTGATTTAAACTTAACATAGGATGACTCTTAGTCACTTTCGTATTTAAGGTTTCTATTTCTTCTTTGTAGTTTCGTAGGTATGTCTTGTTTCTGAAACATGACAAGTAAATCATGAATATTATTTTGTAACCTGACAAAATTTTATATTCTTGAATCCTACTTTTGTTTAGACAAGCTAAACCGAAATTCAATGATCACCATCATCAATTCCTTTATGTGTCAAGTTTTAACCAACATAGCACTTTACATATGTGCCACTTGATACATAAACAAGTAAGGTTTTAGCTTTTCTATTCCATCAATTCTTTTATCAATGAAACCTTTTCACGATAAATCCACTAAAACATTTAACACAATCAACAATTGATTTGTCCCTTTTAGTCTCTCATTGTGGAATCTCTATTCATAGTCACATATGAATATACTACAAACTTTATTTGCAATAGTTTCTAATTATCTCATAATTAATGAACCCACTGTTTCACATAACTCATATGCGAAATGCAAATCATTAAATAGATCTTATTTCTAAACAGAGTGTTTATCAAATAAATCTAAAAGCTATTATCAAACCCCCGAAATAAAACCCTTCTTTGAGACCACACAATATCAAATAGTGTGTGATTACAATAACTTAGGACATATCAAACTCCTTTGAAAATATTCTAAACATTGTAATTTGTGATAACACTTCTCACAAGTCCGCATACTAACATATAACTCAAATATTTTTGTCTCTTTTGATCAAATCATAAAGACTCAATTTTCTTGTTAACTCAATATCCTAAACTCCAGAAATTTTATTTGATCTCATCAAATATCATAACTCGAATAAATACACCTATTTACTCATATCACTTATGATGGAGCGCACAAAATAATGACATCTCACATTTGCTGAAAATACAACCAACACTTGTGTTTATTTTCGGCAACTCATGACACACTTCCAAAGGGTGGCATTTTTAGTCATACTCCTTCAACAAGGCGCATTGATAAAACATCAAAATGTTTATTCAATCTTTAGCACGACTAAAACAATTGTCATTATTAAGTTTTGGATATTTTAGTATGTCTCTTATTTTATAAATGTTCAACCAATTTATCATCTAGATTATAATAAGAATAACATACTTATAATCGAAAACTTGTGATTTCCAAAAAGGATCACTCATGAAAATAGAACAACCATTGTCTTTAACATGAATAACCGTCTCACACGAGCAAGACACACTAATTAAAATCACACTTAATTCGATTACAAAACTTATTCAAATCCTTTAATCCAAATGATAAATGTAGAGACAGATCGTTGCCAGCATCAACTCCTTGATTGCCAATATTCCACAACGTCTTCCCATATCCTTTATGCAAGTCTCAAGCAGCAGGTTCTGTTTTCATAAAACAGAATGAGTATCAAATACTTATCGGAACCGCCACAATTGCAATTTGGACTTAAACACTTATAACTTGTATATCACTATATACTTTCTGCATTGCCAACTTCTCTTGCTATGGGTTCCACATTGACATGACGCAGCCGAGACACAAAATCACAGAAAGTGATCAAATCCCTTCCCATGACCTAGTCTCCGATACAATTCTTGAAGCTGGGGAGAAGCTAGCGTATCACCCCACTATCGCGAAACCGTCATTCATCTCGTGGTTCCAAACAAGCACTAGACGATGATGTATCTCATGCATTATCCTCAGGTATTGTTCCAAGCAAGTGTTCTCTTCCATCTTGAGTGAAAGAAAACCGTTCAGACATTCGAACCTTGCAATTCTAACTTGCGCTGAAAAACTATTTTTCAACTCACCAACAATCTCCATTGCAGTCAAGTTCTTGAATTGTCTACCTAGGTCAGAATTCATGAAGGTGCACATCATCCACTTGACTTTCAAGTAGGTGGTTCAAAACCACTCCATGTACTCTTCATCGTTTGCAGAAATATTTGGGTTTATCTCCTATAGGTTCTTCTAACATGTAGAGCTCATCATTGGTGTGTAGGACTTCTTTCAGGACGCAGGTACTACTCAACAAATTTGACCCATCGAGACGCAGTTTTTCAGCAACGAACTGACTACCGTAGTCGACCATGATCTACAAGGATTTTTGCAAAGACATCTGGACTTTTGATTATGATAATTTTAGTTCATCTTAATGAACTCCCACTAAACTCAACATCTCTCTGGTTGTTTAGTGACACACGATCCAAATCCACTACACCACAACCGATCATCACGTGAGATGATGTAGCTTCAATGGTGAACATCGCCATGTTGATCATATCATCCATATGACTCGTGTTTAACCTTTCGGTTCTTGTGTTCCGAGGCCATGTCTGTACATGCTAGGCTCGTCAAGGAAACCGTAGTATTTTCGCGTGTGTAAATCTGGCTTACACCCGTTGTATGTGAACGTTGAATCTATCACACCCGATCATCACGTGGTGCTTCGAAACGAAGAACTTTGGCAACGGTGCATACTAGGGGAGAACACATCTTGATATTAACATGAGAGATCACCTTATCATGCTACCGTCGCGATCACATCTAAGCATAACAATAAGGTGCATAATAAAGGATTAACATCACATGCAATTCATAATTGTGATATGATATGGCCTTTCTTCTTGTGCTTTTGATCTCCATCTCCAAAGCACCGGCATGATCTCCATCTCCGGCATGATCTCCATCATCGTGGCGCCATCACCATGGTTGTCCACCAACTATTGCAACTACAACTAATGCTACTCTTAGCAATAAAGTAAAGCAATTACATGGTGATTCAATGACACGCAGGTCACATAAAATAAAAGACAACCATATGGCTCCTGCCGGTTGCCGTACTCATCGACATGCAAGTCGTGAAAGATTACAAACATGATCATTGCATACATTATCACAAATCACATATTGGCCATACCACATCACATGACCCCCTCTGCAAAAACAAGTTAGACGTCCTCTACTTTGTTTATGCAATTTTTACGTGGCTTGGGTCAACGAGATAGAACCGTTCTAATCTACGCAAAACCACAACGGTGATATAGTAGTTGCTTATTTACTCATCCTTTTGAAAGGCCTTCCATTGAAAATTGCATCTTCACTAAAGCAAGAGAAACAGACACCCGCCAGCCACTTATGCAAAACAAGTTGCATGTCAATCGTGGAACCGGTCTCTCGTGCGTGGACTAGTAAGGTTGGTCCGGGCCACTTCATCTCACAATACCGCAAAGACGCAAAGTGCACGCGAGAAGGTAGCAACATAAAATATCAACGCCCACAACACTTGTGTTCTAATCGCACCAACATCTACGAATAGATCTAGGCTCTGATACCACTGATGGGGTCGCAGCATAGAAAACAAAAATTTTCCTACGCAACAGGCGGAAGAAACCCCAAGGATCTAGACCTACTAGATGGAGGTAGCGAAGATGAGATCCAATCTCTTACCCTTGAAGATCAACAAACACGTTTTGTCGGTGCAGGGGTTGGCTAGTCGATCCCCGCAACTAGACTCATCTAGTCGCGAGGAGATGTATTTCCTCGAAGTCCAATCCGACGAAGTGCCACGACGGGCAGCACCTCCGCGGTATCCACACGTACGGCTCGATGTAGATCTTCACCTTCTTGATCCCGCAAGCAAGGTGGAGATGGCTAGATGGATCTCGGCACCACGACGGTTGTGGTGGCGTTGATGATGATGATCTCCCACGAGCATGGCTTCGCCAAGCCAAGCAAGAGGAGAGGGAGAGGAGGAGGTGCAGCAGCAGCCCTACATCTAGGGGTGGTGCGGCAAGCCTTGGTGGAGGAGATGGCGGCAGCCCTCCGGGAGAGATGGTGCCATGGGGAGGTGAAGGAGGCGGCGGCTAGGGCGCCAAGGGAGGGGTGCGGCTAAGGCAGCCAAGGCAAAAGTGTGCCGCACCCCCTCCCCTCTCCTCCTTATATAGTGGGCGGCTAGGGTTTGGGGAGGGCTGGCCGGCCCCCCCTTTCCTTGGCCCCCAAGTTGGGGCGCCCCCACTTGGGCCCCTTGGCCTTTGCTTGGCCGGCTAGGCCCATGTGGGCTTTAGGGTGGTGCGCACCCCACATGGTTGCTGCACCCCCTTTGGCCCATGTGGGTCCATACGATATGGGCTCCACTTCTAGACTCTTCTAGAACCTTCCGGTACCCCGCTGAAATATTCCGGAACTTTTCCGATACCTCCGGAAACCACTTTCCTTATATGAATCTTATTCTCCGGACCACTCCGGAACTCCTCGTGATGTCCGGGATCCTATCCGGGACTCCGAATCACCATTCGTTCATTCCATCAATTATCTCATCGTAAACCCTAGCTACATCGGAGCGTTAAGTGTGTGACCCTATGGGTTCGAGAACATGCAGACATGATCATATCAATAATCAATAGCGGGACCGGGATGCCCATATTGACTCCTACATATTCAACGAAGTTCTTTATCGATTGAACCACGATGCCGGAGATTCTTAATCTCATATACGATTCCCTTTGTCTCACCGATATTTAATTTGCCCGAGATTTGATCGTCGATATCTCCATATCTAGTTCTATCTCGTTACCTGGCAAATTCTCTTTACTCGTCCATAATATAGGATCTCCGTGATTAACACTTAATCACATGGTTGCAACCTTTCTGATGCTATATTACCGAGAGGGCCCAGAGATATCTTTTCCGTCATAAGGAAGGACAAATCCCAGTCTTGATTCATGTCACCCAACAAATACCATCGGAGATACCTGAAAGCCACCTTTATAATCACCCAGTTACGAAGTGACGTTTGATGTCCACAAAGTATTCCTCCGGTAAACGGGAGTGACATAATCTCATGGTCTAAGGAAACTATACTTGGCATACAAAAAGTGTTGGCAATAAAACTGTTGTGACACGATCAATTGCAACTCTTTATTATTTGGGTCTTGTCCATCATATCATTACTCCTAATGATATGACTCCGTTATCAAGTGACTATAACAAGTCCATGGTTAGGAAACTCTAACCATCTCTTGACTAACGAACTAGTCCAGTAGAGGCTTACTAGGGACACCTGGTGTTTATATTCCACACATGTATTATGTTTCCATTTAATACAATTATAGCATGGAGAATAAACTATTATCATAAACATGAATATGCTAATAAACCATTTTATTATTGCCTCTAGGGCATATTCCCAACAATTGAAGGTTGGGAGCTTGTTACTCTTGGGTCATTGGACCCTAGATGGTGGTGGTGCCATGAAGACTTCGGCTTGTGAAGCTTCGGCACGTTGGGAGCCCCCGATTGAGTTGTGGGTGTGTGCCCCAAAAGTTGTAAGGGCTCCGGAATCTACCCCGAAGGATTCCGATAGTGGAAGGTGAACCAAACCTTTGGGTGCGGTTCATCGGAGAATAGGGTGAGGCCTTTGTGGCATCTTGAGTAGGCCTTTTGTGGCGAGCTCACACCCCTCCAACGAGATGTACTCCCTTAACAAGGAGGAACTCTGGAATAAATCTTCGTCTCCGCGTGCCTCGGTTATTTCTATACCCGAGCTTTTACTTATGCACTTTACATTGTGATAGCCTCCGTGCTTGATGTTCATATTTAGCTATCACCTTGTTGCTTGCCTTGTTTAGCATAAGTTGTTGGTGCACTTTAGGTAAACCTAGAATTTTAGGTTGTTGGCTTGTTAATTTAAACACCTAGTTTTATTCCGCAATTATCAAGCCCCTAAATAGAAAAAGTTTTAATCGCCTATTCACCCCCCCCTCTAGGCGACATCTCGGGCATAGTTGTTATTTCAATTGGTATCAGAGCCTCGTCTCTCTTGTTCGGCTTTACCGCCTAGAGAGTAAAGATGTCGTCTAGAGATTTAGTGCACAATTCCTTGTTTAGATTTAATGGCACAAATTTTAATGTTTGGAAAACTCATATGCTTAATCACTTACGGGTCTTGGACCCCAATATTGAGCTTATCTTAGATATAGGTTTTTCTCCTCCAAAGGATTACGAAAGTACGACTTTAGAGGATGAGAAAAACTTATATCTAGATGCTCTAGCTTCCTTATATCTAGATGCTCTAGCTTCTAATGAGTTTTGCAAATTTGTGAGTATTGTAGTTTTCGAGTCAATCATGCCTCTCCGGGGTGCACATGAGCTTTGGACCAAACTTCAAGAAAAATATGGAGTGTCCAACTCTATTGAGGATGATTGTTCTCCTTCCACCTCCGGCCGTGACGAGTTCTCATCTTCGTCTACTTCACCAAAATGTGGTAAGCCACAATCCAATGTGATGGTGAGTAGTGATAGGTCTTGCAATATTGATAGTGAGCTATTCTTTGATAATCTTTTATCTCTAGCTTGTTGCAATGCCTCATCTTTGGACTTAAACTCTTCTAGCACTCCTAATGTCATACATGCTAGTGTTGATAGTCCTTGTATATCATCCAAAAATTGCTTAGATAAATCTAATGATGATATGCTTGCTTTATCTTGTTCCAATGATAAAAATGCTTGTGTTCCCTCTAACTCTTGCATGAATATTAATGTAGAGGAAACCCAATTAATTGTGGAACAAGATTTGAACTTGAGTAGTTCAAAAATTAATTATTCTTCTTCATCCACCTCTCATTGTCTCATGGCTAAATCTTCTTCTAGTAATGACAATGATGATAATAATGATGAAGAAGATGATATGGAAAAAGTTAATGCCCTTCTTCAAAATAAAGGTCTAATGATTCTCAAAGCCCTTCCTAGTAATAAAAGTGCCCAAGCTAACCTCTTTGAAATCATGAGCACTCTTATTGAGCGTGGGGAAACTATTGAGGCCTTGGAAGCAAGCCTTGAAGAAAAGGGTAAGATCGAAAGAGATGATGCTATGGAAAAAGCATCGTTAGAAGATGCTCTTGAGGAAGAGCAAGAGACTTGTGCTTCTCTTGAGGAGAAACTAGATTCTATCGAGGAGTCTCATAATGAAATAATTGCTAAAATCATTAAAGAACGTGACCATGCCATTGCTAAATATAAGGTCACGAAAAATGAAAATGCTAAATTAAATGAAGAGCTTGCTAAGATTTCTTCTTCCATCCCTAAGGTCAAGGATGCTTGTGCTACTAACTCAATTTCTTGTGAAGCATCTACTTTGAAGGAGAATGTTGAGCTAAGGGCTCAACTTGAGTTGCTAACTAGCAAGTATAGGGAGTTGGAAGAAAATCATAAAAAGCTATCTAGCTCCAATGATGATCTTCTAGCATCCTATGCTTGTCTTAAGTTAGCTCATGAGGCCATCACTACAAAGGTAACATCAAGTGAGCCTCATGTGGATATTAGCACAACCTTAATTAACAATGCTATATTGCCATGTGCTAGTCCTAGTAGTTCATCCACTAAGAATGTTGGTACATCATGTGATGAATTACTTGCTTTGCCTTGTTGCTCTAACAATGATGCATCTACCTCCTCTAGTACTTGTGTTGTCACTAACCATGTAGAGAAAAGAGTAGAGCTCAAGGCCCAAGCCAATTCTATGAAGAGAGGCTTGAAAAAGCGTCATGAAGGGAAGCGTGCACTTGACAACATGTTGAGTGTGCAACAATCCCCCAATGACAAGAGTGAACTTGGATTCAACTCCAACAACAAGAACAAGTCCAAGGTTGAGAAGAAGAATAAGGGCCAAGTTCAAGTCAAGAATCCGGCCAAGATCACTTGCTTCAAGTGCAAGGTTGAAGGGCATCACGTCTGGGATTGTCATATGAAGAAGAAGCCTCTTAGTGAGAAGCAACTAGGGAAGCAGCCTCTTGTTCAAACTCGTGCTCAACCAACAAAGGCCACCTCCCAAGAAGACTCAAGCTATTGCTCCTCAAGTTGAAGAGCCTATTAAGAAGAAGAGTCGGTGTTGCTACCTTTGCCGTGGCAAAGGTCATCTTGCTTCTTCATGCACTAACGGTACCTCTTCCTCTCCTATCATAATTGATGATGTATATTCTCTTAAGAAGGATAGAGTTGGCAATGTGGTTGCCAAGTATGTGGGAGTTCAAAGTGGTGGCAAGAAAAGCACCATTTGGGTTCCCAAACCTATTGTCACTAACCTCTTAGGACCCAACTTGGTTGGGGACCAACAAGCTCAAACTTGATCAATAGGTGTTTGTGGAGGACATTGGTGACTTGGTTATCATTTGAAGAATTAAGGGATCTTCATGGTTATATTTCATCAAGCCAAGTCAATTGGATTATCACATATCTATCTCATATCCAATGCTTCCTCCTTGCGGTAACTTGTATTTAATTCATATATACATTGAAAGTTGCTTGCTCCCTTGCATGTGTTAGTTTTGTTCCTAGCATGTGTTTGTATGTGATATGCTCCTTTCTTACTTATCTTGTTATTCAAGGTTGTGTGTGTTAGTTGTGTATCATGTATGTGTAATATGTGTGTTGAGCTTTATTGAATCTTGTGTGGATTTCATTTGGCTCTTTGAGATATTATTGGACTATCCCATTTTGAGGGAGTAATGTGCTTTGTGCACCTCACAAACCTAAAATGTGTGTACATGAGGCACACCACCTAGTATTGATATTTCAATATTATCTATTTCCTATGTGGCATGTTTGCTCGAACAAGTTCCAATTTCCTTTGGTTATCTTTTGGCTCTTGTTTGCATGGGCTTGCTTGGTGTGGTTTTTCTCTAATATGCATTTCCATATATTATGTGAGAAACCATTTGTTTCCTTTTACTCTAACCATGGCTTTGCCGGTTGGTTCGAATAATTGAAACTACCAACAAACCTCTTTAAAAAATGGTGTTTTAATTCTTATCTCTTGCCATTTGCTTGTTTGTTGTGAAGTTGGTCTTGTACATCATTCCTTATACCACCGAGAAATATCTCTATATACTCCTTGTCCATGACAAGTGATACTAGTAATTGTGGTGGATTTTGTAGATCATCTTCACTTTGGCTCTTGCGTTAAATTGCCCTATTTATTGCCTTCTTTGCCTCTTGCAATTATCCTATTTTTCAATCGGTAGTGTTTAGTGTTGTAAATAAATTATGGAGAGTAATGATCCCTTGTGTGTGCATTTTGTATTCGAATGCAAATATCCAAGATAATGCATTAATCTTGGGGGAGCATTCCTTTTATTTAGAACACTATTCTATCTATCAATATTTGATCCTTTCAATTGGCATTTGATTCCTTTTGTTTTGGTACCTTCAATTGGTATTAATTGGAATTTAATATCTCCACCATAGATATTTGTTCCAATTGATATTTATTGTGGGAGTCTTGATACCTTTTTGCCTTATTTTACTTCACTTGATTTCGGTCAAGTATCATCCTCTTCTTGGTATCTTTTCTCCTAGTTGATATTTTTTGTTTTAATTGGTATCTTATTTTCAATTGGTGTCTTATCGATCATTTGTTGTGTTGATTTGATTCCTTTTGATATCACACTTCATGTGTTGATGTGTTTTGGAATCAATCATTTGTTGATTTGATTTTTCCTCAATCATGTGTTGATTTGGAGTTTGATATAATTTGGACAACCTTTAGTGTCACACTCTTGTGTACTCTCTTCTTGGTTTACTTGGTGTTTTTGTCCAAATTGTATCTCGTTTGGATCTTGAAAAGCTTTGTATGTACATCCTTTAACATATATATTATATGGCATGCTAGTTCTTTTAGTTCCAATATATAGGGGATACTCCACCGAATCCTAAATCGGCTAAGATGTGCATGAAATCCAATTTCATATCTATATGCACATATTTATGTGGAGTGTTTCCCATATATTGTAGTTGATCTAACTACTATGGAACCCAATGAGTTTGGGAACCATTTTGTATTCTAATTTTGTTTTAGGTACAATGGAGATGCATTGGATGCTTGCCTTATTCATAAGGAAGGTGTTCTCACTGTGTGATTGTCGGAGTCAAGCTTTGATGACAAACAAACTCTCATCATCTTCATCATCAATGCATCCCGGTAACAAGTATCTATCCCATGCATACTTTTCTAGTTCCAACCTTGTGTAGGTTATCTCTTGGCATGAAATCTCTTATATGCAATTGTTGTGGTTTTGGCCTTTTCCTCCACTTAATATATCTTTGTGATATGTGTGATGAATTTGCAAAAACCTTTTCTTCAATTGTTATTATTTCCTTGTGATACTTGTTGCCTAACTCAAAGCATCTCCACTATCTCTTGTTCCCTTAGTGATATGTGTGATGCATTTGAAGTTCATTTATATACAATGAGATAAATTTGAGCTATGTGCTATGCTTTTAAGCAACAATATCGTTTGTATATTTATGACTTCCTTTTGGATACCTTGTTCTCTTTTTCCCGGACCATTTCATATGTGCAAGTTTCTTTGTGGATGTATATCATCAACGATTTGTCTACTTAGAAACCTATACATATGAGAGAGGTCACCTTTTAGTTGGTATCCTATTTCTTTCGAGCTACCTTGTTTTCATCTATAATTCTTTGGTGGCTCCAAATTTGTCTCATGAGTGCTTGTCTTATTGTTTATTGGTATCTTTGCACACTCATGTAGTTGTTGAAGATCTTTGACTTCATGCCTACCATGGTGAGCATGTTGATTTTTCTTTGACTAAATGCTCTCACTAGCTTTTGGCTTTTTCAATTGGTTTTAGTTTCCAATTGGTATCCCTAAGCTTGTGAACATACTTTTTAACGATCTTCCTTTTATATCGGTTGGGCCTATCTTATGTTGATTTTTTGAAAATTGGTATCTCTTTTTGGCTCAACCACTTCTTTGGTGCAAGTGCTATGATTTGCTTTTGCATTATGCACTCTTGCACTTGTTGCGTGTTCTAGATAATTTTGGGGAGCGAGGATGCCATTTTTGTGCACTCCTCAATTGTGCATGAAAATTGGGGAGCTTCTCCGTTTTATTTAGAACTCTCACTTTGGATCCTTTTGATTGCTTTTCTCCTTTGTGGAGATGTTTAAAATGATTTCATCTTGTTGCAATCTTTTGATCCTCAATATAATTTGATTTCCTCTATTTTTTCGTTAAAAGGGATTGTCATCACCTTTATGGAGGAACTCATATTATATTGGCTCTCTAAATTTTTCTTCCCATTTCGGCAATCGATGCCAATGGGGGAGAAGTTTAGAGGGTTTAATGGAATTTGGGTTTTATGCTTTTGTTGCATTTGCCTTTAATGCGCTTTGCATTCTTGCTTGTTTGTCATGCAAGGATGCTCTATTCGTTATATAAACCCTCTTAAAAAGGGATTGTCATCAATTACCAAAATGGGGGAGATTGAAAGTGCATGGTTGCCCCCATGCATGATTTTGGTAATTAATGACAATCTCTATGGACTAATATTTGTATTGAGCTATATTTGTAGGTTATCCATTTGTTTGCTTGTTCTCCATTTGTTGGAGTCAAGGTTAAGGGAAGAAGAAAAGTGTGTGTTGATCAAGGCTTTGTGCGGGTTGATCATCACTAAAGGCCAAGTGAAGATATGCTGAAGAGAGCGTCTCCCATCTTGGTGTATGGGGGAGCATCAAATGAATCTTCACCGAAGCGCAATCGAGGAAGGTGGTGCGTCTTGAGGAGATGAAGATCGTCTTCATCGACCTCAAGTGGTTTAAGCGCAAGGCAAAGGTATGTTCTTGATAGGGTTTCTATTTTACCGGTCTCATGATGTTTAGTGAGAGACCGGGTTATATGATAGATAACCGTACTATCAAGAGGGCCTCTCGACCGAATATCGTGATCGTATCGCCGTAGAGAGCACAAACCTTTGCATCCATGCAATCATCTTTATTGGTTCTTATTTGTCTCGAATCGTGGTGTGGTCTTGGTGCTTGTCGTGCTTGTCATGACAAATCCAAGTTCACCGAAAACGGTTTTCATATGCGTCTTCTATTGCGGTTTCGGTATTGGAGATTTTGCCGGTTTATCCATGCGGAAGATTTATCTCTTCCATTTCTTTGCAAAATCTCCATTGCTTGTTTGCCATTTTCAAAGGTAGCATTTGTCGTCCTCTTTCCAACAAAATTGGTTTTATTTCATTCGGACGTCAATTGCAAAAGTTATAGCCTTTCCGGTTTGCGAAAAAGAGTTTTTAACTTTCCCCATTTGGTTTTATAATATTTTCTTGGACTATGATGTTTCTATGCATAATCTTGTTGTGCTTGTTGTGACGATTCCAACGAGTCCAAGATTATCGAAAACGGAGTTCGTGGGTGAAAGTTATTGTATTTCCGATTTGCAAATGAGAGCTTTTACCTTTTCCCATTTATCTTTATATTATATTCTTGGACTATGATGTTTCTCTGCATATTCTTGTTGTGCTCGTTGTGACGATTCCAACGAGTCCAAGTTTATCGAAAACGGAGTTCGTATGCGAAAGATATTGCGGTTTTATTCTCGGTCCTTTTTAAAACAGAATTTTCAAAAACAGAAACTGAAAAAGAAAAAAAAAGGCCTGCCGGCCTGGCCGGGTCGTTCGGGTGCCTCCCCGGCCCGTCCCCCGCGCGCCAGGCTGGGCCACGGCCGGCTCCAGGCCGGAGCTCTCGGGCTCCCTGCCGGCCTCGCGCGCCTCGCGGGCCGGCCCAAGGCCAGGGAGCAGGCCGGCTCCCCTGGCTCCTCTGCTTCTGTTTGTTCGACGCGTCCAGTTCCGGCCGGCCTGGCCGGCTGCCAGGCTGGGTGCAGGCCGGGCTGCCTGCTAGCTCTTTTGTCCCACTTTTTCTCCTCCAACGGCTCTATTTTAGAGCCACCTATAAAAGGGTTTCTTCCCCAAATTTCTGAGTAGATCTCATCCCTTGCTCTCTCTCCTCCATTGCTAACATTTTGAGAGCTCGATTCCCTCTAATCCCTCTGATGATTCTTGCCCAAATTTAGGGAAACAAGAGAGGAGATCTAGATCCATCTTTCCACCAAACAAAATCTCCTCTAAGTGAGGGGAACTTGTGGGATCTAGATTTTGGAGTTCTTGGTGTTTCTCCTCCGTTCTTCCTCCTAAATCCCTCCGTAGCATTAGTTGCTTCGGTTGGATTTTGGGGAGAAGAATTTGACCACTTGGTGTGATCTTCCCCTTTTGCATTTGTTGCATCGGGTTGTGCTCCCCACGGTGATTCGTGGGATTGAAGGTTGGGAGCTTGTTACTCTTGGGTCATTGGACCCTAGACGGTGGTGGTGCCGTGAAGACTTCGGCTTGTGAAGCTTCGGCACGTTGGGAGCCCCCAATTGAGTTGTGGGTGTGTGCCCCAAAAGTTGTAAGGGCTCCGGAATCTGCCCCGAAGGATTCCGATAGTGGAAGGTGAACCAAACCTTTGGGTGCGGTTCATCGGAGAATAGGGTGAGGCCTTTGTGGCATCTTGAGTAGGCCTTTTGTGGCGAGCTCACACCCCTCCAACGAGATGTACTCCCTTAACAAGGAGGAACTCGGGAATAAATCTTCGTCTCCGCGTGCCTCGGTTATTTCTATACCCGAGCTTTTACTTATGCACTTTACATTGTGATAGCCTTCGTGCTTGATGTTTATATTTAGCTATCACCTTGTTGCTTGCCTTGTTTAGCATAAGTTGTTGGTGCACTTTAGGTAAACCTAGAATTTTAGGTTGTTGGCTTGTTAATTTAAACACCTAGTTTTATTCCGCAATTATCAAGCCCCTAAATAGAAAAAGTTTTAATCGCCTATTCACCCCCCCCCCCCTCTAGGCGACATCTCGGGCATAGTTGTTATTTCAATTGGTATCAGAGCCTCGTCTCTCTTGTTTGGCTTTACCGCCTAGAGAGTAAAGATGTCGTCTAGGGATTTAGTGCACAATTCCTTGTTTAGATTTAATGGCACAAATTTTAATGTTTGGAAAACTCATATGCTTAATCACTTATGGGTCTTGGACCCCAATATTGAGCTTATCTTAGGTATAGGTTTTTCTCCTCCAAAGGATTACGAAAGTACGACTTTAGAGGATGAGAAAAAGTTATATCTAGATGCTCTAGCTTCCTTATATCTAGATGCTCTAGCTTCTAATGAGTTTTGCAAATTTGTGAGTATTGTAGTTTTCGAGTCAATCATGCCTCTCCGGGGTGCACATGAGCTTTGGACCAAACTTCAAGAAAAATATGGAGTGTCCAACTCTATTGAGGATGATTGTTCTCCTTCCACCTCCGGCCGTGACGAGTTCTCATCTTTGTCTACTTCACCAAAATGTGGTAAGCCACAATCCAATGTGATGGTGAGAAGTGATAGGTCTTGCAATATTGATAGTGAGCTATTCTTTGATAATCTTTTATCTCTAGCTTGTTGCAATGCCTCATCTTTGGACTTAAACTCCTCTAGCACTCCTAATGTCATACATGCTAGTGTTGATAGTCCTTGTATATCATCCAAAAATTGCTTAGATAAATCTAATGATGATATGTTTGCTTTATCTTGTTCCAATGATAAAAATGCTTGTGTTCCCTCTAACTCTTGCATGAATATTAATGTAGAGGAAACCCAATTAATTGTGGAACAAGATTTGAAGCCGGATGAAAGTCCTTGAAGCCAAATGGCATTGTAGACGACTGCAGAATTTGAGTTGAATTTGGGCTCTTGGCCAGGGTGATAGAATCCTCCGGGTCGGCGTATGCGCAGGACCCGGGAATGAGATTGCTGGCTGACGGCGTGGCAGCCCCCGGGCTCTTGGCCGGGGTGATAGTGTCCTCCGGGTCGGCGTATGCGCAGGACCCGGGAATGAGATTGCCGGCTGACGGCGTGGCAGCCCCCGGGCTCTTGGCCGGGGTGATAGAGTCCTCCGGGTCGGCGTATGCGCAGGACCCGGGAATGAGATGTCGGCTGACGGCGTGGCAGCCCCCGGGCTCTTGGCTGGGGTGATAGAGTCCTCCGGGTCGGCGTATGCGCAGGACCCGGGAATGAGATGCCGGCTGACGGCGTGGCAGCCCCCGGGCTCTTGGCCGGGGTGATAGAGTCCTCCGGGTCGGCGTATGCGCAGGACCTGGGAATGAGATGCCGGCTGACGGCGTGGCAGCCCCCGGGCTCTTGGCCGGGGTGATAGAGTCCTCCGGGTCGGCGTATGCGCAGGACCCGGGAATGAGATGCCGGCTGACGGCGTGGCAGCCCCCGGGCTCTTGGCCGGGATGATAGAGTCCTCCGGGTCGGCGTATGCGCAGGACCCGAGAATGAGATGCCGGCTGACGGCGTGGCAGCCCCCGGGCTCTTGGCTGGGGTGATAGAGTCCTCCGGGTCGGCGTATGCGCAGGACCCGGGAATGAGATGCCGGCAGACGGCGAGGCAGCCCCCGGGCTCTTGGCCGGGGTGATAGAGTCCTCCGGGTCGACGTATGCACAGGACCCGGGAATGAGATGCCGGCTGACGGCGTGACAGCCCCCGGGCTCTTGGCCGGGGTGATAGAGTCCTCCGGGTCGGCGTATGCGCAGGACCCGGGAATGAGATGCCGGCTGATGGCGTGGCAGCCCCCGGGCTCTTGGCCGGGGTGATAGAGTCCTCCGGGTCGGCGTATGCGCAGGACTCGGGAATGAGATGCCGGCTGACGGCGTGGCAGCCCCCGGGCTCTTGGCCGGGGTGATAGAGTCCTCCGGGTCGGCGTATGCGCAGGACCCGGGAATGAGATGCCGGCTGATGGCGTGGCAGCCACCGGGCTCTTGGCCGGGGTGATAGAGTCCTCCGGGTCGGCGTATGCGCAGGACCCGGGAATGAGATGCCGGCTAACGGCGTGGCAGCCCCCGGGCTCTTGGCCGGGGTGTTGTAGGTGTGCGTCCGGGTCTGCGGGGCCGGCTTGGCGCCTGCGCAGCCCTCGGGAATAATATTGCCGGCTTGGCGACTGCTTGCCTCTGGGTCTCTTGGACCGGAGGTCTTTGGCCTTCTGCCGGTTGGCGGCTATTGCGCTTCCGAGCTCCAAGTTGGGAGTGATGGCGATGATGACGTCGAGCCCCCGAGCTTCGCGGTGTGGGCGATGGTGGTGACGTGCTACCGAGGTTCGCGACGGGGGCGATGATGATGTCGAGCCCCCGAAAACCCAGCTGCGAATGGAGCCGGTCGAAGGGGCAGTCAGCTGGAGGAGCCGGTCGGCTTGGGGATCCACTAGCCCCCGAAGCTGTCGAGGTCCTGCAGCGCCAGCGGGAGGTCCTTGGCAGGTTCATGCAAAAATGGTCATACAAGAAACGAAGTTAGTCAATAGATATCGCTGTACAAAATCTGCGGTTTCTATCGTTTTTTGCAGGCATGGTAGAATTATTGTACTCCGGGATTCGAATTGTCGCGGACAGCCGGATTGATCGCAGCCGGCCTGGCTACCGGGTGGAGTTGGAGCCAAATGGAGTCCCAGTCCACTCTGTAGGCTGACTCCCTTTTTTCTTCTGTTTAATTTACCAAATGGACCGGCCGGCTCTCTCTCTTTTTTTTTAGCCGGCCCGTTCCCCTTCTTCTGGTTCGCCTGGGCAACCGGCCGACGGAGGAACGACGGCGTGGTGCCAGAGCCGGCCAGGCCGCGTGTGGGCGAGACGGCGAGCCGGCGAGCGCGGGGCTTGGGCAAACGCGGCCTCGCCAGGCGCGGCTGCAGTTGAGGTCGGGCGCGGAGGAGGCCGAAGGCGGATGCACGGGCGCGGCGGAGCTGTACCAGCGCGGGCGGCGTCTGGAGGCAGGGGCGCGACGGTGCTGTACTAGTGCTTGGAGGCCGCCGCGGGCGTGCGGATGCAGAGCGGAGGCGGCCGACTCGGGCGGAGGCGGCCGACTCGGGCGGAGGCGTACGCGGAGATGGCCGACTCGGGCGGAGGCGGAGCGGCGGAGCGGAGGCGGCCGACTCAGGCGGAGGCGGCCGAATGACGCGGACGCAGACGGAGGCGTTGGGTGCGGGGATGGTCGACTCGGGCGGAGGCGGAGCGGTGGAGCGGAGGCGGCCGACTCGGGCGGAGGCGGCCGAGTGACGCGGACGCGGACAGTGGCGTTGGGCGCGGGGAAACTTGGCGACGCTGGCCGGCTGGGGTGCAGCGGGCGGACAGGCCGGAGCCGGCCAGGAGGGGTGTGCAGGCGAAGAAGAGGCACGGAGGCCATAGGAGCACGGGCGAAGGAGCGGCCGCGATGGCCGCGTGCGGGAGGCGGCTGAAATTGGGTGTAGCCGCGGAGATGAAGCCGGTCGGAGGCACGGACGGGCATGGGAGCGGCCGGAACGGGGCGCAGCCGGCGCGGGCGTGTGTGAGGGTACGTGGGGCGGAGCAACCGGAGGATGGGGCGGAGCCGGCCAAGATGAAGGCGTCCCTTGGGGTCAGAGGAGGCCGGCGTGGAAGAGGAGCTCTGCAGTGTGCCGACGTGGGAGCCGGCAAGGGCGCGTGGCTGGAGCCGGCCGGAGGCGCGAGGAGCTTGGGCGCGCGGAGGCGCGGGCGCGGACGCAGGCCGCTGTGGATGTGCGTAGGCTGCGCGTGGACGGACGCGGATGGAGGCGTCGTGTGGGGACGAGCTCGTGCGCAGGAGATCCTGGTGACGGGCACGGCTCGAGGAGAGGACGAGGGAGGCCGGCGGCGGGGAAGACCTTGACGACGCGGAGGAGCACGCGCGGGCGTGGAGGATGATGGAGAAGCGGGAACGCGTGGAGAACTTGAGGTCGGAGGAGACGCAGGCGTGGAGGTCAAGTTCGCGGGCGACGGCGTGCCTGCGCAGACGCGGAGTAGCTCGAGCGGCAGGTTGAGGACGCGGTCGTGCGCTGGTGTCGATCCAGATCCAGACCCGTAGATCCAGCACAGCGCCATGGCCAGCGACGAAGATGTCGACGAAGATTGGTCCCGCCGAGAACGGGATCCGGTCGCCGCTAGCCCCACGGTGGGCGCCAAATGTCGTGGTGGGTAGCACGGCATATCCATCAGAGATGGAAAGAAGTATGGGGCAAGGCGTCGATGGTGTTCCGGCGGGATTGGGCACAAGCACGATAAGAACACACGCGATGTACCCAGGTTCGGGGCCCTCTTGTGGAGGTAACACCCCTACGTCCTGCATGTCTGATGTATATCATGGCATAGATCTCGGGCTACATGGTTGCTCCTTGAGCTGTGTTTCTCTCCTTCTAGCTAGAGGAAGAAGAAGGGGTAGGTGGGGATGAGAAGAGCCTCCACCTCCCAAATATGCATCTAGGGTTTACTCTAAAAGTTGCCTCTCAAGGGCTCCCTGGTGCACCTTATAAAGGGGATGCCCAGGGGACAAAGGGATGGCCCATTAGGCCCAGCTAGTACTACTTAGGGCTGCCTGGAGCTTCCAGCCGGACGGGCTGCCTGGAGCTCCAGCGAGCAACTTGCTTTGATCTTCGTGGTCTGCTTTTCTTGTTCTTTTGTCGAGTCGTGGACTTTGGTATACCCGGGGGTCATTCCCCCGACATCGCGCGCGGAGCTCGCGTCCCGGTCGCGTCCTGCTCAGCGACGACGGAGCCGTCCCGGTCGGCGGCGGCGGCGCTCGCGTCCTGCTCGGTGGCGTCGCTCGCGTCTCGACCGGCAGCGGCGACGGCTGGCGGCGCTCGTGGCGGCGTCGCTCGCGTCTAGGTCGCGTTCCGGTCGGCGGCGCTCGCGTCCTAGTCGCCGACGGCGCTCGCGTGCGTCTGGTCTGGCGGCGTGCATCTCAGCTGGCGGCGGCGCGACGTGCGTCTCCTCTTTTTTTTAAGCAAGCAATTAATGGTTGTTAATCGGTTGTATTTAGCATCTTGTAAAATGAATCCGGACCATCCATCCCTCAACCAAACAAAACACCAAAAATGAATTAAGAACCATCCCACCCCACAAAATCTGGGCCAACCCATCCCACCCTTCTTAGTCCATGTACCAAACACACGCTAACATCTCAGTTTTTGATGTGGACTTCACTATTCTCTTAACAAAAGTGGAACTGTTATACTGTTGATGTTGGACTTGTCATGTTGAACTGCATAATATCTGTTTGGTTATCACTGTTTCTGCTTTCTTAGCGAACTACCTGATTGGCTACGTTGGTAGCTTTTGCAATTTTATTAGTATTATAAACTCTACTAGGTACCCGACGAGGTAATAGAGGCATGAAACGAGCCTTGGGCATGCATGCATGGAAGCGTGAAGCGAGCCACGCACTGTCGGCACGACACCAATCGACCTGCGGTGCAACTACGCGAGCTTATATATAGCCTTTGAATGACCCGTCAATTTCAGACTCGATCGCCATTATTCAGAGCTCAGGAGCTAGCAACGATCAGATGGGGGCGCAGAGCAAGGCGGCGGCCGGTCTGGTGAAGAAGATCGCCAGCCTCCATGTCGCCATATCGAAGCTGCCGTCGCTGAGCCCGTCTCCCGAGACCGACGCCCTGTTCACCGCCCTCGTGGCCGCGTGCGTCGCGCCGAGCCCGCCCGTCGACGTGGCCACCCTGAGCCCCAAGGTCCAGAGGATGCGGCGCGACCTCGTCCGGCTCTGCGCCGACGCGGTGGCGCGCCTCGAGGCGCGCTGCTCCGACGCGCTCGCCGTGCTCGACGACCCGCTCCACCACCTCAGGATCTTCCCGTACTACGACAGCTGGGTCGCCCTGTGCGATCTGGAGCACAGCCTCCTGTCCGCCCACGCGCCGGACCGCCTCGCCGCCGCGCCTGCTGCGCGCGTCGCGTTCGTCGGGTCGGGCTCGCTGCCGCTCAGCTCCCTCCTGCTCGCAGCGCGCCACATGCCGGACGCCGTCGTCGACAGCTTCGACCGGTGCGGCGACGCCAACGACCGCGCTCGGAGGCTGCTGCTCCGTGGCGGCGACCATGGCGGCGGCGTGGCCGCGCGCATGTCGTTCCACACGGCGGACGTGGAGGGCCTGACGCACGAGCTCGCCACATACGACGTGGTCTTCCTGGCGGCGAACGTCGGCGCGGCGTCGGCCGGGGAGAAGGCCCGCGTGATAGCGCACCTCGGCGAGCACATGGCCGACGGCGCGGCCCTCGTGGTGCGGAGCGCCCACGGGGCTCGCGGCTTCCTGTGCCCCGTGGTGGAGCCCGCGGACGTCGTGAGGGGCGGGTTCCAGGTGTTGGCCGTACACCACCCCGACAGCGACGAGGTGATCATCAACTCCGTCATCGTCGCGCGTAAGGTGGCGGGTGGATGCTACGAGCTCGCGCCGTACGAGTGCTGCGAGGTGGAGACGACGCGAAGGAAATTGCCGCCGACGAGCTGTCATCTTGACGCGATGGACGAAATCCGGAGGCGCGCATGGTGATGGAGTGGTTTGTCAGTTGCTATCTGGTGTCGCTTGTTACTTTGTCAGCAGCCTACGCCCGCCGCGCTGAGACAGGGTACCGAATACTACCAGGTGTTTTGTTACGTAGCTGTACGAACAGCGGAAAAATAATAAAAGGAACGGTTTTTTATTTCTCTACCCCACTTCACTTAGTTCTCTTTGTTCTAACCCCACTTCCTTAGCTAGCCTCGCCTTTGCCCCCACTTCGCTCGTTCGAGGCTGAAAGACGGCCGAACGGTGTGTTTCCGTCGGGTCAATCTCGTTTGACCGTTACTGCACTAAAGTATGTCACGTGTGGGACCTTTTTATTTTTTGAGGGAATGTCACGTGTGGGACCAGCGGAGGAGTACATGCACCCGTGCGCCGTCCCCACTTAAAGCTTACAAATGGGACCATTGGAGAAGGGGCGCATGCAGCCGTGCCCGTGCGCGTCCATGCTGCTTGTCATGCCCGTGCGCGCGTCCCATGCCGCTCGCCTTCCCCGAATTAGCGTGCCTTTAATGACGGTGTCCCTGGCCGGCAAAAGGCTGCATCGCCGCCTACGCTACCGGCCGCTGCCGGCCTGGCTGCTCATCTGCTTCGCCGCCTTGCCGTCTCTGTCTGCCTAGTCTGTGCCAGTCTGCCGAGCCGAATCAATGCACCTGTCGACGGTGGCCATTACTGCCGGTCCGGACACAAATGCCTAGAAAAGGAGCCTTTTTCCTCTACCATTGCACCAACATCGCCCACTGACCTCCTCTTCCTGTCTACTTGCCACGCACGCCCCGGTGCTCCGATCATGCCATGGCTCGTGGTGGTGGCCGCTCCACTCCCGGTCGCGGTGGCAGCTCCAACCGTCGCCGCCACATCCCCTCTCCTTGGTTTCTTGAGTCGGGCGAGGGTGGAGGAGAGAGCAGGACCCCTCGGCGCTCGAGCAGGACTCCTCCGAGCTCGAGCAGGGGGCAGGGGCAGCAATGCCGTCTGTCGGGCCATTGCTCCCGATCCCATTCCCTTCATCGATCTTGAGTCTGATGAGGAGGGCAGGTGGTTGACCCGGGTCTGGCATGGGCTAGGGCCGACTATCAAGCCACGGAGCAGACCAGACATTTAGCTGAGCAACAACAACTCACGGAGACTCTGGTCGCTTTTGCGGTCGCCGCGGAGCAGGCAAGAGCCGCGGAGCAAGCAAGAGCCGCACAGTACGAGGAGGACCTGCAGAAGCCTTTGAACAACTCGGTGGCAAACCACGAGGGAAAGGGCAAGGGCAAAGGCAAGGATCCAGTGGAGGTTTCCGACGATGACGACGAGTGGTAGTTCTTATTAGTTCTAGGGTTATATGTAAAAGGGCACTGTATGTAAAAGGGCACTCTATGTATAATTATGTTGGAAAACATGGGGAATGTTCCTTCTAAGTGTAGTAGTATAAACTTACAATTACATAATATTTGATACCCTTGTCTTGAATGAAGATTTTTCTATTTTATTTTAAACATTTATTTAGTGCCGAAACCCCCATTTTTTTGTGAAGTAGGTACCACAAATAAGATTGGAAATTAACTTCTCACAATTATCACACAAACTATATCATATGGGAGACATAACCCGTGAATATAATGAATTTTTGAGCTTTTTAACTATATTCCACTAATTAAATGAGTTCACTAGCATTTATCGAGAAATAAAGAAATTTGAACTACAAGTGTGTTATAGTTTGGCCCCAAAATTATGTAAAAATTATAATAATGTAGTCTATCATGATTGCACACAATTGCAAAGAACAAAGTAGGAAAAATCCACCCTTAGCTATGAATGGTCACACGGACAATTTGGCCCAGTTTTGAAAAAAACCCATAAATCGAGAAAACATCAAAAAAATGGTAAAACCAGGGGGGTCTTCCTTTTTAGTGTACTAGTATGGAAGGGAAAATATAAACTTGCAATTACATACTATTTGATAACCTTGTCTTGGATGAAGATTCATGGCTTTCAAGCCAAAAGACCAAGATCATGGCATATCCATGTCTACGTTCGTACTATGATGACCATACTTGACACAAACATGTGTTTTTACATTGTCAACAATGTTGCCAAAGCAAGATTCCAAGATTTTTCTATTTTATTTTAAACATTTTATTTAGTGCCGAAACACCATTTTTTGTGAAGTAGGTATCACAAATAAGATTGGAAATTGACCTCTCATAATTATCACACAAACTATATAATATGGGAGGTATAACCCCTGAATATAATGAATTTTTGAGCTTTTTAACTATATTCCACTCATTAAATGAGTTTACTAGCATTTATCGAGAAATAAAGAAATTTGAACTACAAGTGTGTTATAGTTTTGCCCCAAAATTATGTAAAAATCATAATAATGTAGTCTATCTTGATTGCACGCAATTGCAAAGAAAAAAGTAGGAAAAATTCACCCTTAGCTATGATTGGTCAAACTGACAATTTTGGCCATGTTTTGAAAAAACTCTAATAAATGGAGAAAACAACAAAAAAAAATGTAAAACCACGGGGAATTTTCCCTTTTAGTGTACTAGTATGGATGAAAAATCATAAACTTGCAATACCATGATTTGATAAAAGAAGTGTTCACAAAATGGACAACCTTCTCTGGAGTTAAATGGCTTTCAAGCCAAATGACCAAGATCATGGCATATCCATGTCTACCTTTGTTCTATGATGACCATACACGGCACAAACATGTGTGTTGACATTCTAAACAATATTGTCAAAGCAAGATTCCATTTTTTACATTTTGTTTAGTGCCGAAACCCCCATTTTTTGTGAAGTAGGTACCACAAATAAGATTGGAAATTGACATCTCACAATTATCACACAAACTAAATCATATGGGAGGCATAACCCCTGAATATCACGAATGTTTGAGCTTTTTAACTATATTCCGCACATTAATGAGTTTAATAGGATTTATCGACAAACAATTTCCATAAATCGAGAAAAGGTCAGAAAATGGAAACGATGGGGGAATATTCATTTTAAGTGTACTAGTATCAACGGAAAATCATAAACTTCAATTTGCGTCCAATTCGTGTCCAGAGCGCGTCGAGAGCGCGCAAGACAGCGCCAACGGAAAATCTATGTGTTGTGTTTCATCTATGATCTTGCATGCTCTCCGATGCTAGTGGATGCTTTGGCCAAGTAATTGTTAGTGTCTTCAGATAGGGTATTTATGCTAGATAGTGGGTTCATGCCTCTTTTTGTCTGAGCTCGGGTTGACAGAAACGATCAAGACTAAAGATGTGTTGTTGCCACTAGGGAGAAAACAGTGGTGTTATTTCCTTGTGTTATTTACATTGCTTACATTATGCACTTTTTTTATTGCAACGATCTGTTGCTTGCAACTTAATACTTCTGGGTGACATGCTGGATAGCGATCCCGGGGTGGATTATTAGTCATAGACACAGTTGGATAACGGTCTATGTATTTTGACGTAATGCCCATATTAGATGAAGCGGTGAACTACATTGTTTTATGATTGCATTGTTTTGCGTCCACAATTATGTCAATTGCCATGCTGTAATTTGTTTACCCATCATGTGTATCTTTTGGAGAGACACCACTAGTGATCTGTGGACCCCGGTACTATTTTCATACATTGTTTACAACTATTTTAATAGCTTTTCATCATCATTTGATCGCTGGTCATATTTCACTCTCATCATATTTTACATCTGCACATTTAATTCTTTGTGTTCAGCAAGCTGGAGAGATTGACAACATCTCCGTTTCGTTGGGGCAAAGTAGTTTGGTTGTGATTGTGTGCAGGTCCACATCAATTATCGTTAACGGCGCCGTTAACACTTTGCTAAGCCTTCTCCAAGTCCGACTGGATTCGATAACCTTGTTTTTGTAATCAAGGGAAACTGCTGATTTGCTGCATCATACCTTCCTCTTGTGGTTCCTCAGCGAACGTGTGATCCACACAATCATAATTTAGTACTATTAGTTCAATAGTTTAGTATTAGTTCAGTAGTTGAACATCTTTTGTACCGTCAAGAACTCGATCGAGTACTAATGAAATCTTATTTCTTGAGGTTAATGAAATCTTATTTGGTTTCAACGAAAATGTTAC